>VHKM01000401.1:0-567751 GCA_007210695.1 Neogobius melanostomus
CCAGGAGTCTGAGACGGTACTTCCCTACTCCTTCCTAACTGGCGACCAATTCGGACGCATTAAGTCTCATTAGTTTCTGTTAGAGGAGGCAGACTTCCGGGGAACAAGATTGGCGCCTGTAGTGAGCGCAGGTAGAATGACAATTGGGCGCACCAACTTACACGAAAGTTTAAAGGAACTTTATTTCTATATCACGGTCAAAGTAGCTGCTCTAAATGAATATGCGGGGCTGGTCGCACCTCCGAGGTTGCCAATAAAAAAAGACACAATCCTTACCAACCACTACGGGCGCTCGGCGCAGCTGGACATGATTATGCGAGCAGCTTCGGAGGAGGACTGTCCACCCCTGCCTGTAACGCCATCAAAAATTCGGCATAAAAAAAGCATGGGATACAGAAATGGTCCTGCTATCTCGCTCAATTCGAATCCTTAAGTCTCTGATCCAACTCTAGAGCCGACTCGTATTGAATGCAGAATGATTACACTGGATAGAAAGTTTGAACGTGTATCCTCCGACCTGAGGCTGTTACCACCAGGTGACCGCCGTTGAAACAAAAGTCACTCAAGTGGGGCAGCCCATCGTAAGCATCCAAAAGAAGATGGATGAAATGGAGGACGCGCATAGAGACAAAATTGATTACTGGACGGAATTACCAGAATCCATTGGGGCGGAGGTTTACGTGAAAAGTGATTAACATCTGTCAGAAGCTGGCACCTGATATCCAGACGCGCTGACACGACATTGATGTTGCCACACCGCCTGGGGAGACGCGTCGACACCGAGGAGGGATCCCAGACCACGGACCGTCTCATGCACTTCGTTCTCCCGGGGATTCAGAGATGCTGTATGGGGAGCGCAGCGAAGAAATCGAGCTTACCTGAAAAACACGACTGCGGTTCAGGTGGACTGTCCAAAGGGGACGAGAGCGAAGATGAAGGGGCCTTTATGTCAAGAGGCACGCGGGCGCAAAGACTGCCTACGACGTGGGAGACGAGCGTTTATCGACAGAGAGAGAGATCACTCTTACCTGAATTAACTTTTTTCAATGTTATTAAGGTCAGGGTTTTGACATCTTATTTATGAACGTTATCCAATGAAGATCTATTGACTTATCTAACTCTTTTGAATAAATAAATGAAATACTAGGTGCAGCGCTCATCAACCTGTCTCTTTTTGTTTAATCCTAGAGAGGATTTAAGGGACAAGTCTTCTTTTTAGGTTTTTTATTATGATCTTTTTTTTTTTCTTTTTTTCTTTTCTTCTTGTTTATGTCTATTTCTGTTTCTTGTACTTATAATGCCAGGGGATCCGAAATGACTTAAAAAGACAAGGGGTTTTATTTTTTAATTTTGTCAAGGCAAACGCGCAGAGTTTTTTTTATACAGGAAACGCATGCGTCTGAATTGGAAAATCATACTGGAAAAATCCAATGGCGGGAAGACATCTGGTTCTCATTTATGCGCAACAGATCAAGGGTCAGCTGTTATTAAGGGAATTTGGTGGACAATCATTAACACATCGCTGCGAAATGGTCGATGTGTAATATTGTTGTTAGATTGACAATTGTAGTGGTAAATCTTGTAAATGTATATGCATCTAATAACAAGAAAGCAAATGTACTTTTATTCAAATATAGAAGGCAATCATTACAATGGTTATCAAAATTCCGCTGCCCAAAAATCATATGGTGGGGGATTTTAACACTGTAATGAACGAAAGGTTGATAGATTGCCTCCAAGGATGAAGAATAACGAACTAAATCATATATGAACAGGATGGATTTAACGGACATCTGAGGAAAAACCATTCCAAACACCAAAATTACACATGGGGAGTAAACAAGGATTTATCCGTTACAATCCCGTATAGTTTTTTTGCTTATTCCCAGCTAATATTGACCGAGACTGTTGAATCTACTGAAATTATACCAACTGTATTTTACTATTCTAAAGCCATTATTATTGAAATTAATCTTTTACCTAAAAGGGCTCGAGTAAATTGCTGATTACTGGAAATTCAATGAGAACCTACTCAATAATGCGGCTTTTACAAGACAACTCTGAGTCTATCGAAAAACCACTGGAATATGGCGCACGAATCGAATCAATATGAAAATTCACTGGGGAACTAGAATGAAGTTTGAAATCAGGAAAGTTGGCTATTGGAGTGGCAAAACATATCTAAAGCAAGAAGGAAAATGAGTTGCAATTGTTACACATTATAAATAAACTGAAAATGTAACCTAACCGAGACGAAAAACGAGCTTGAACTTTTTCCAAATTTCTATGGATCGAAGTTACGAAGAAAAAGCAAAGGTGCTTTTATAGAGCAGAAGGAAATGGCTTGAACAGGGAAAAATGCTCTAATTTTTTTCAATTTGGAAAAGGAAAACTATGACAATGTCCTTCACTAAGTAAACTTAGATAAATGATGTTGTTAATGCAAGATGGTAAACTGTTGCTGAATACGTAGCCAACTTCTATAAAAACTTACCTCTAGGAAAATCTTGATGAAATTTTTAAAATGGATGTTACTGCAAAATTGTAGAAAGACAATATTAAAAAACAGTTGATGATGAATCTTAAAAATGAATTGTTGACCCGAAAAATCACTACTGATGATGTAAGAAAATCTATTGATCTCTTAAAGACAAAAATCCCCAGTAACGATGCCTAACAAGTGATTCATAAACACTTCAAGACTTCGCTTGCTCCCTTGCTTGTCCAAGTTATTTGAGGAAGCAATACAACAGGGTCACCTACCACCAACCTCAAAACAAGGTCTTATAAACTAATTCCTTAAACCAAAAGTTTGCGAATAAGTTGTTTCCTGTGCTGCAGCCAGGAAACAACTTTATTCAACTTCTAGGCATATGCCATTTAGCCTTTCCTTCATACACAATCATGTAATCCACTCCTCCCCTGATACAATGCTGAGAGAAACATGTTCATTAGGCCAAAGCATTGTGTAGTATAAGTAAATTACTTCCTTTCGTGCTTTTCTTATTGTCCAATTCATATATAGTGTGTCAATTTTCAGGAAAGTTATCCCCCCACCAAAAAGTCGACATTTATTTAACTTTGTGCTGCTGCCTATTGGAAATTAAAACTAAAATATTTGACCAAAGTGTTCATGGAAAGCACAGAATACTCACCCTCCAATATATTGTGATGAATCTGTTAATGTACAAAGGTTTTGATGCCTGGTAAAAACAATCTTATTCTGCATATTTTACACTGGTTTACTGGCTGAGAGAGCGCTTTATCCGATTGACCTTTGACTGAAGGCTTCTCGCATGCGCACACGGATTACACTTACTTATTGAAGTGTTTTGACAGAGCAGTGCGTACTTACATTTGATCTGTGATTTTCTGCTATCAGAGGAAAGTAGTATGGCTGTTGTTGCTGCATGATGACTTTAAACATTTTTAGTAGGCTATGCTGAATTAACCACAGGTCTGTCTTGTTCACACTCGTAGTAAATGTTCCCCAGGTTTTGTGTTTTTGGTACGGATTGTAAAAATGTTGCCTGAATTGATTTCTCTGTACATGAGGTGCAAAATTTTAATTGCATAAGTTAAAACTGAGATGACAAAACTATGAAGACCAAAGTGAAGTTACTCTGGTGTTCGGGTTTATTGCTTTCAGTGGATAAAATGTCCTCTCCATGATGTTTAAACTTTTTATCGGAAAGCGGACATGCATGTTTTTTGTTTACTGCGGATCCCTTGATTTATGGTGCCACCCCAGCGAATAGGTGCCCCTCCTGTGCACCCCCTGAAAAATTGTCTGGACACGGCACTGGAAACTTGAGCCCTGACACAGAGACATGAAACTGACCTGAGAGCTGCAGGCACAGTCTGACCTCGGCAGGAAATCACACAGATGAGCACTCCTGAGTCAGACAGTCTGTTTATTATAACTCAGCTCCAGCTCAGTGAGATGTGAGGGGTTGACTTCAGAGCTGAGGCCAGAGAGACAGCCTGATCTCTGACAAACCACAGTTCCCTCAATCTGTAATAAAGATAAATGAAGTGATTAAAGTCCAGAGATAAAACAGAAAATAAAAGTCATGAGAAGAAATCCAAACTGAAGAGTTAATAAGAAAAAAACTATATATTTCTTGTCTAAAACTTTATAAATATAGTTTGACAAATACATCTTAATGTATAAAATTGCAAAATAAATTAAATACATTCATTTAGTTACGTCTCTTTTTACAACATTTTAATGTAGTAAAAGTCTGTAGAAATAACTTTGTAGGTTTTCATTCTTCGTAAATGTTTTTGTCCTAAACACACAAATGACTAAGGCGTTTTCACCAGGCTCTAGGTTAGTACTAAAGGGACAGCACGTTTAGGGCCGTTCTACAGCCTACGAGTTGCGGCTGAACAGGGGTCTGTCTCTCCTGAGTCGCTCTGTTTGGCTGTATGTGAGGACCTCAGGCTGAACTACTCTCACTTTGCGCCTTGTTTTGCTGAAGAAAGAAATTAGAAATGGGCGCTAAGCATGAGAGGAACGATTGGAATTATGCTCTGACGATAGCAAAATGGATCCACTTTAAATTCTCAGGTACGTCTCTCTTTTCCCGTCTTTCCTTCAGTTCAACTTCCTCTTCATGGAGCCCATAAGAGCATTTCTCCTCCTGTATATGAGGCTTCATCTGTAATGAACCAGGATGAGGGTGACCCTCAGGTCACATCAGGGAAGGTTGTGCACTGGCACGTGTACGCCTCAGTGACAGTTGGATGCTCGTTGTCATGGAAACAAGTCATGAACAGCTTGATGCGTTGTTCGTTGGCTGATGGTGCGAATGTTTTGTTTGAGGCGTGTGAACACGGACTGAACTAACTTTGAGTAAATCAGTTGGAACTAGAGCGGATTTACAAGGCTTCAACATGTGTGAAAACCGCCTGTCATTTATGGCAGATTATAATAATAATATTGTTTTGTTCATAGTTTGTGTGAAACCTGAGACAGTTGAACGGGACCTGAGAGTCTGCAGGCGGACGTCTGACCTCTGCAGAATCACCAAGATGAGACATCCTGAGTCAGAAGGTCTGTGTGTATTTACTCAGCTCCAGCTCAGTGAGATGTGAGGGGTTGGACTTTCAGAGCTAGGCCAGAGAGAACAGTGATCTCTGACAACCACAGAGAATCATTGAATAAAGACATAATGAAGTGTTAAAGTCCAGAGATTAAAACAGAAAATAAAAGTCCCATGAGAAGAAGTTCCAAAACTGAAGCGTTAATAAGAAAAACTATATTATTTTTTGTCTAAACTTTATAAATATAGTTTGAACAATACAAATCTTAATGTATAAAAGCAAAAATAAATATATTTTCATTAATGTTGTAAAAGTTCTGTAGTATAAATTGTAAGTTTTCATTCTTCTGAAATGTATTTTTGTCATAAACAAAAACAACATCGACTATATAGTTTTGTTCCATAGTTGTGTGAAACTTGCAGTGGCGTTTTAGGGGAGGCCTTGGGGTGTTGATGGTGTATGAAAGGGTGCGACAGCGGTGCAGAATATCCTGTCTGGGTGGCGCTAGTGTGTTTAATCCGTATCTGCCCTTACGCCGGCGATGAGGCACACTGGCTAAATGTAAGAAAAAACACATTGTTCTCGAGCGTGACATATGCGTTTGGCATTATCGCACTACTTTGGGCTCGTTTCTGAATCTGCGGCGCGTTACGTGCAGTGTTTACAGTTCTTGGTCAGAGCTTCACTCCATCGCCTCTCAGAGCAGGCGCTCAATGAAAACATTGCTCTGTAAATGGCTAAACTATAAAAACAGAAGGCTTATTATTCGACAGACTGACAGATTTCACCAAAACCGAAAACAAGGACCATCGTGCGTAGTGTTTTAGAGTTTTGGGGGGATATCACATTGCAGAAGCAGGACTCTGTCATGGGCCACTGACAGATGGACCGCGTGTTTTCCTTCCTCATCGTTACAAAGAGCCGAGCAGCAAACTTAAGGTAAAAAACTGTAGGTTTTGGACGGTTTTGTAAAGCGAATGATGAAGCAACTGGCCAGTGAGTTTTGATATCGACACAGCTAGCACGTTGTTCAACCGGTCAGCTAGCTTGTACACCCCACTATTCTGACTCTAAGCTTAGCCCAAATTAATATCAGAGTCATTAATTTCAACAAGTTCATTTCACCTCCTTTCTCCCTTAACTTCTTTAGATCCACATTTGAGGAAATGTGAGGTATAGGCCTGGCACAGTAGTTTATTAACACCGCGGTGTTGCACCACAGTCTGTCTGTCGACACTCGTAGTAATGTTCCCCCGGGTTTGTGTTTTGTAGGATGTAAAAGATGTTGCCAGTGATTTGATTTTCTCTGTACATGAGTGCAAACATGTTTATTGCCACTAGGAACTGGAGTGACAAAACTACGAGACAAGTTAAAGTTACTCCTGGTGTTCGCGGCTTTATTGCTTCAGTGGATTAAATGTCGCGATCCATATGTTTTTAAAACCTTTTATCAGGAAAAGGCGGGCTGCATGTTTTTTGTTTTTATGCGGATCCTTGATTTATCGGTGCCACCCAGCAAACTAGGTGCCCCTCCTGTGCCACCCCTTGAAAAAATTGTCTGGACACGCCACTGGAGAACTTGAGCCCTGAACGAGACAGTGAATGACCTGAGAGTCTTGCAGCGACAGTTGCCTCTGCAGGAAATCACACAGATGAGACACTCCTGAGTCAGGACAGTCTGTAGTTATAACTTCAGGCTTCCAGCTCAGTTGAGATTGAGGGTGACTTAGAGCTGAGCCAGAGAGGAAGTGATCTCTGACAAACCACAGTAACCTCAATCTGAATAAAGAATAAATGAATGATTAAGTCCAGAGATAAAAACAGAAAATAAAGTCATGAGGAAGATCCAAACTGAAGAGTTAATAAAGAAAAACTATATTATTCGTTGTCTAAACTTCTATAAAATTAAGTGTGAACCAATACAAATCTTAAAATGATTAAAAAGCATAATAAATAAATACATTTCATTTAAATGTAGTAAAAAGTGTGTAGGATAAAACTTGTAGGTTTTTCATTCTGTGTAATGTATTTTTGTCCTAAACACAAACAAATGACTAAGGGTGTTTTCACACAGGCTCCTGTTAGCTGGACCTAAAGGCAAGGACAGCACTTTAGGCCGGTCTAAACAGCCTCCGATGCGGCGGAAGCAGGAGCTGTCTTCCTGAGTCGCTCTGTGTGGTTGTTGAATGTGAGACCTCAGGCTGAACTACTCTCCTTTGACGCCTCTGTTTTGCTGAAGAAAGAATGAATGGGCCTGTTGGAGGACGTTTGGATTACTGCTCTGACGAGGCAAATGGATCACTTTAATAATCAGGACGTCTCTCTTTCCCGTCTTTCCTCAGCAACTTTCCTCTTCATGAGCCCATTAAAGAGCATTTCTCCTCCTGTATATGAGCTTCACTGTATGAACCAGGAGGGAGAGGAGTGACCTGCAGTTCACATCAGGGAGTGGCACGTGCACGTGTACGCCTCAGTGACAGGTGGATGCTCGTTTGTCAGTGGGAACAAGTTTCATGAACAGCTGAAAATGGTTGTTTCGTGGCTGATGGTGCGATGTTTGGTCCCTGTGAGCGCGTGTGAACACGGACTGAACTAAACTTTAGTAAATTACAGTTGGAACTACGAGCGGATTACAGGCTCCACATGATGTGAAAAACCGCCTTCATTAGGCCATTATTTTAATAAAATATTGTTTTTGTTCATAAGTTTGGTGTACTGAAACCCTGAGACAGTGAACTGACACTGGAGTCTGCAGGCGACAGTATTAGACACTCTGGCAGGAAATCACCACAAGATGAGACACTCCTGAGTCAGACGACTGTAGTTATCACTCAGCTCACAGGCTCAGTGAGATGTGAGGGGTGACTTCACGAGCTCGAGCGCCAGAGAGGAAACAAGCTGATCTCATGGACAAACCACACCAACTCAAATCTGGAATAAAGATAAATGATAGTGATTAAAGTCCAGAGAGATTAAAACCAGGAAATAAAAGATCAGATGAGAAGAATCCAAACTGCAGAGTAATGAAGAAAAAAACATATATTATTCTTGTCTAAAACTTTATGATTAATATGTTTGAACAAATACAAATCTTAATGTATTTAAAAGCATTAAATAATAATACATTTCATATTAAATGTTGTAAAAGTCTGTAGGATAAACTTGTAGGTTTTCATTTCTTCTGGAAATGTCTTTTTGTCATAAACAAAAACAAATCACTAAATTAGTTTGTTTTCTAAGTTTGTGGACTGCAGTGGCGTGTCTAGGGCAGGCCTGGGGTTTGATGTATGAGGTGGACAGCGGTTGCAGACATTTATCGCTTCTGGGTGGCGCTAGTGTGTCTAATCCGTATCTGCCAATTACTGCCGGCTGAAGCACGACTGGATAAAATGTGAAGAAAACACATTCTTCTCTGAGCATGACATATGGTTTTGGCATTTCAGCATCTACTTTTAGCGTCTTCTTGAATCTGCGGGCGCGTTACGTAGCAGAATGTTTACAGTCTATGGTCAGAGGCTTCACTACCATCGCCTTCTCAGAGCAGCTCAAAATGCAACATGGCTCTGTAAAATGGGCGTAACTATAAAAACAGAAGGTTATTATTCGGACGACTGACAGATTTCACGCAAAGCCGAAACACAGGACCATCGTGCGTAGTGTTTTTAGGAGTTTGGATTATCCACCTGCAGAGCAGGACTCTTCATGGCAGCTTGCAGATGGACAGCGTGTTTCTTCCTCATCGTTACAAAGAGCCAGAGCCGCACTTCAAGTGTTAAAAACTGTAAGTTTTGGACGGTTTTGTAAAGGAATGATGAGCAGATGGTCCGTGAGTTTTGATCAATGACACCAGCTGGCACGATGTTTCAACAGGTCAGCTTAGCTTTGTTACACCTCACTATCTGGACTCTAACTTAGCCAATAATATCAGATCATTCATTTTCACAGGTTCATTATCACCTCCTTTTCCCTTAGCTTCTTTAGATCCGACATTTGTGGGAAATGTGAGGATATAGGCCTGAGCACCAGATAAGTTATTTAACACCGCGGTGTATTGACCACAGTCTTGTCTTGTCACATCGTATGTAAATGTTCCCCCAGGGTTGTTTTCGTAAGGATGTAAAGATGTTGCCGTTTGAATTGATTTTTCTTCTGTCACATGGAGGTGCAACATTTTAATTGCACTAAGGATACTGAGATGACAAAACTATGAAGACCAAAGTAAGTTACTCGCTGTTGGATGTTCGGTTTATTGCTTCAGTGGATAAATGTCTCATCCACTATGTTTAACTTTTATCGGAAAGCGGGACCATGCCATGTTTTTTGTTTTTACTGCGGATCCTTGATTTATGGGTGCCACCCCGCAGAACTAGGTTGCCCTCCCTGTGCCAACCCTGAAATCGTCTGGACACGCCACTGGAAACTTGAGCCCTGACACAGAGGCAGTGAACGACCTGGAGTCTGCAGGCGAACAGTCTGACCTCTGCAGGAAATCACACAGATGAGACACTCCTGAGTCACGGACAGGTCTCTTGTTACGGGACACCAAGGGGGCTTCAGCTTTCAGTGAGATGTGAGGGGTTGGACTTCGCTGAGGCCAGAGAGGAACAGCTGATCTCTGACAAAACACGCGACCAATCTGGAATAAAGAATAAATGAAGTGATTAAAGTCCAGAGATAAAAAAGGAAATAAAAGTCATGAGTAGAATCCAAACTGAGAGTTAATAAGAAAAACTATATTATTTCTTGTCTAAACTTTTATAATAATAGTTTGAACAAAAATACACAAATCTTAATGATAAAAAAGCAAAAATAAATAAATACATTTCATTTAAATACGTCTTGAAAAGTTATAATATTTTTATGTGAAGTTATGCCTTTTTAGCTATTGAGAAATGTTAATCAACAGTCTGTACAAATGTTTCAAAATGACAGGAAAACCGTCTCTAACACACGAACTCATAAAATGGCCGCCAAGGGCGGAGCCAAACGTCACATGACGGCTTGGGGACCAATGGAAACAACGAGACGTAGTCTAAGGCATGATGGGAAAAATGTGACGTTTGCTCGGCTGCCCCGGAAAGGAGTCAGAGTCTCTCCCCGGGGGAACGGAGGCGGGCAGACAGGGAAATGGGAAGCAATTTGTTGTGTTTAGATTCCAATTGTGCAGGGAAATAAATCTTCGTGAGTTAATCTTCTGATCCGTGGTCATCTTTATAACTGGGTATGTGTTAATTAGCTGACCGCTCAGTGTGGACGATGCATCTGAACTCCTCTTCCAGTCATGGATACGCATTGCCTGTCCGGATACGGTAAAAACTTACAGGCAACAGGCATTAAGATGTATTTGTTATTAACATGTATCCGTGGACAGCAATTGTTAGGGATAGTATATTCTTTCAGTGGTGACCCCGACATGCTGAAGGGGCAGTTTGGAGCCGTCTTTTTGGAAACTTTTGCGGAAAACTTTTTGAGGCATACCAGAGATGGAAGTCCAGATGAAGGTAAGACGACTCTCAAAGGGCGTCTATGGGCATGTTTTTCCAGAATTTAGATTAATCTTTAACGAAGGTTGACTGTTGAATGGTGGAAATCTGTGAATTGATGGTCTGTGTAGAATATTTCTTAGTACTTAAGTCTATTCTGTTCAAATGTTGTGCAGGCTAGTCAGGCCTTGTGGTTAGCTGTTAGCCGCGTTAGCTCGGCGATCGCTAGCATCTCATAGTTGATAAAAAGCATTTAAAACCGGGTGTTAAGCATATGTGTTGGGCGTAGCTTCGTGTGTGATCATTGTGATGGCTGCTTTGTGGGGTTAAAGGCTTTATAGATGATTGTTCGAGGTGCTTATCTGGTCAAAGCATGTTTGGTTAGGGTGCTAGGCTGCTAAGCTAGCTTGAGAACAATAGGCTAACATTAGCATTAGCTTTCGCTGTAAGCTCTTAGTGTTAATAGGTAGCTGGACATTAGAATTCATTCTCAGCGGAAATCTAGCCTGCGTACATTGTTTGTCATAGCTTTGGATACTGGGTGTGGAGATTAAAGAAGAATCGTTTGTTTTGCTTTGTTGCTGCTGTTTGTTTGCACAGTAATACCGGAGGCCGCCATCTTGGGTAGTCCAAACACATCGCGGCCATTTTAGGAGTATGAGCGGCCACTAAACCAAATCCATTCCGTAAAATCCATTTCGGGGTTTGAGTTGCCACAATAGAGAGCCTGTTAAATCCAGTCCGAGTCCGTGTTTTTTACGGATCAGTCCGTTTTTGATTGGTGGCTTTGTTGTGAGCAGTGGTTTCGCTTGGGATAATTTCTCTCCTTAATTTTGACGGGCAGGTTTAATGGATCCGTCATGGGTTGTTTTTGTCCTTAATGAATTAATCTCACATTGTAGGCATTTTTGGGGACATGGGCTGTGTGTGAGCTGCATGTTGTGTGTGCTGCGGGGGGGTTAGTGGAGCTTATTGGTTGCCCTCTCTTTTAACGTTAAGAATAATAAACCGCGGGACGGTGTTTGCCGGTTCGCGCCGCGCACAAGGGACACACGCGCGGGGGAGAGAGGAAGGTGGACGGGCTCGTCCTCGTCCTGAGAGTTACGGTTAAAGTTAAAGAGCGGCTTAAGATGAGAAGGATATTTAACCGTGTTTGGATCGTGGTTTTCTTCCCCGTTGGTTGTTAGTGACTAGGACGTTACTGTAGCTAGCTAGGCACTGATACAAGTGAATCAGTGAAGCTGCGTTTAGAGGGAGAGAGAGCCCCGCGCGCTCTGGGAAAAGCAGCTCTGCGTTTTTATTTTAATCACGGCTTGATTTTCAATCTCTTGGAGGCCAGCAGGGAGGGTGAGAGTGTCTTGTTTTTGTGTTGTTTTTGTCTTGTTTTTGCGTTGTTTTTGTCTTGTTTTTGCCTTGTTTTTGTCTTGTTTTGTGTTGTTTTTGTCTTGTTTTTGCCTGTTTTTGTTTTGTCTTTTGTGTTTTATTGTGTCTTGTTTTGTCTTGTGGTGTGCTGTTGTGGATGTGACAAAATAGAATATAACATACTGTGTCTTTTATTGGTGTAAAAGGTTAATCGGAGCAGATGGCTTTGGAGATCGTACGACGGTCTGATGTCACATTGCTCAGCCACTAGATTGTTGGTGAATATAAACAGATACCGAACGGGAAAATAAAGTAAGTTAAATTCTAAAAGTTAGATAAGTGTTCTAGGTTTAAGGCCTTAGGATTGGGAATCCTTAAATAGTAGTTGTAGGTTTGAGGCCTGGTAAAGAGTTGGTTTGTGTTGTAGGTTTAAGGCCTAGTACAGAGCTACGCGGTGGGTGTATTCCCTTTAAAAGCCGAGAAAGGTCCGTAGTAGTATCTCCCAAAGACGCGGACACGCGCGTCTTAAAATCAAGCGGTCGAAATAGATCGTAAACAGAGTTGGGGCTGTTTGAATACTTCGGTTGGAGGCCAAAGGATAACTAAGATCCTTAAATTCTACTAATTGGTGAAATATAAGAGTGGTTGGAGTCCCTAAGATCTAAAATCTAAGATCTTTAAATTCTACTAATTGGTGAAATATAAGAGTGTTGGAGTCCTAAAGATCTAAAATCTAAGATCTTTAAATTCTACTAATTTGGTGAAGTAATGTTCGGTTTTTTGAATTATAAAGAATTATTTATGATATCTGCGAATATTCTACTGGTCAAATGCAAATGAGCTCTTGTATGGTCAGGTTAGATATTTGGGATTATTGTAAAATTTTGGTGTCTTGTCTTGTTGTCGTTATGTGTTTATTGTGGAGTGACGAGTGTGTGACGAGTGTGGAGTTTGTGTGAACGAACGAGGAAATGAAAATTTGTATGTAACGGAAAAGCAGTTTGTGAGTGGCGTGGAGGCAAGAGAGAGAGATTTGGAAAGTATTGGAAAGTGTTTGGTGGATGCTGAAATGGCATTGAATGTGGTTGGCTATTAATAAGGTGTGTGTAAGTGGAAAAATGAAGGTGGAAATGAAGGTGGTTGCAAGTGACGGAAAGGTATAAAATAAGGGAGTCCTTGCTCAGAGAATCTGTGCATGTGAAAGTTTAGAGATGTTACACGGGTAAAAAAAAAAAAAAAATGAAAAAAAGAAGGGTTGTATTTGCTCTGTCTGCATCAGTGTGGATGGAGCAAAGAAGGAAACTGAGAATGATTAAACGGGAAGTCTTGATACATTGAGGAGTGGCCAATCATCTCTGTATCCGGGCACCTATGTAAAGGAGGTGTGGAGGGAATAGCTCCCCCTATTAAAAAACAAACAAAAAACATCCAAAATGAATAATAACGAAGTTATTTTTTTAGACATTTCTGCTGAAGGCAGTGCTATGTCTCAATAGCATAAAATTGCTATTTTGAAATATCAAAAATTAACTAATGTGTGATAGATGCTATTTTTTTGTGTGTCTGTGGTGAATAGAACATTTTAGGCCCCTGAAAGAGAGGTTACTGACAAATTAGAATCTCTCTCCACTGTGGTGACATGGAATGAGAACAAAAGTGTTTATAGGTTATCATTTTGGAGGCATTGATTTGGAGTACAGACCGATATCCATTTAAAGTTTTTTTGTTTAGGCACCGTCTTGGATGCATTACTAAAAGTTATGAAGAAGCAATATGCAAAATTTTAAATTGTTATTTTTAGGAGACCAAATAAACAGATTTAATAAATTAATGAATACATTTATGGTACATAATATGGTGTACGCCATTGACCAGAAGTGAGAGCAAGCTGAATTAAAAATAAAGAAAATTAAGTGCAACTTTTAAAGATGCAGCTTAAAGAAGTAAGCAACAAAATTTAATAAAGAAAAATCTAAAAAGTTTACCTAAATGTGGAGCGATTTATGGTTGTGGTGGTTTTGATGATAATTGTGGTTAAGGTGTTTTCAGACGGCGATCCAGAACCAAAATTGGACAGCAACGTTCGAGAACGAGGCGGTTGCAACAATGCTAGCTGTAGGTGTACAGCCATGGCAGAAACTGTTGCCAGTGAACAGACATCTCTCTTGGCATGTTGGTGCAGACAGGTGAAACACATCTGAACTATAAGAATGTTACCAGACACCATATTAGTGGGCTTCTTGGAAGAACCACAGGGTCTGTGAGCTGCCACCTAACCAGTGCCTATAATCTCGCAGGACGGACTCTAGCATACATATGCAATAGAGCCTTAAAGATTACTGTTTCTGTCCTTGGAAATGAGGGACATGGATGTCTTGAGACATCCGTAAGAACCGTGGTTGCTGACGCTTGAACTGGACCCACCACAAATCATCTCTGCATACCGCCTAATCACCCGTAAACTGCTACAAACAATTTTATTATGACAAATTAAGATTTGGTATATAGAGAAGCTTTTAAGGCTAATTTTAAGGGACGTAAATGTTACCTTAAACCAACAAAATTGCAAAAGGTAAACACGGTGTGACTGCAAATTGTTTACACCTGTATTGACAATAAGAATGAAATGTCTTGTTTTGATTCTCATTTGCTCTCTCTCCTGGGCAAACAGGCTAAAATTAGGCCCCATGGTCAAAGTGCTGAGTGAAACAAAAGTTTTGTAACATTTTTTGACTTTTCCAAAAGTCCTGTGCTCTTAATCTGTGTCTTACTATTTTTTTTTAGATGTTAATGCTAGACTTGTATCAATTGTTTCAACATTCCAATTCATTCCACGACACAATGGTGGTGGAGAATCATTTACACTAGCTGAAAATATCTTTAAAATGCACCAAATATATAGTGGTCCTTAAGACCGGATGATGCTGGCTTATTTACTAATAATTAATCAATTATCTTTAAAATTACAAGTAAATTCAAAGATTAGAATACCTAAATACAAAATTTAAATGTGAAGCCTTAGAGGGCATTGTTATGTTGGAGTAATAGAACTCTATAATTATAAACTGACTCAATGGTCTTAGACTGAAATGCAGGGGGGATCCGGCTCCTCTTTACTCATAGGACTAAAGAGGACCCTGATTTGACAAGATTGTATGTTATATCGGAACTACGTGTACTGATTTAGTTTTTAAGTTTATTCACCCAGAATCTGAATTCCCGGGAGCTGCGGAAAATGCTCCTTGCCAACCTTGCCTGTATCTGGGCCGGAATTGGACTGAACAGAGTGGGTCTGATCGTTTCTGGAGTTATGGACTGGACCTAATACGATGTTGCCATGGTCCCAAAGAAACCAGACGAGTGGTCCCAAACCTATCACTCGCCCTGTTGAACCACAGGGACTCAGTAAAGCCAAATAGAATCTCCATGGACTTGCCCTAACATTTATTAGTTTTTATTCATTTTTTCTTTTGTGTTGATATATGTATTGTGTTAGTTTTTGCAGATGCCGCAAGTATTAATCTCCAGTGAACTTTTGAGCTGGTTTGCTGTGTTTCCTGTTCAAGGATAAGAGGTGTCGTCTATGGAAGGTTGTTTTTACACGTTTACCATGACAATTTGTTGGACTGAGTTTTTCTCAGTCCAAAAAGGAGGTGTTAATTATGGGACGATTATAATTTGGCTTATTTTGGGCACGGGAAAGAACAGATGCAAATATATCTAAATACAAACAAAAATTGATACATTTTATGGCAAACTACGATATAAGACATACGTTTCAGATATAGATACATTTTATAATGCTCTGTTTTCGGCATTTGTTGCAGTTCTGGGTCGACACTGAATTGTGCAAATGTGGAAAACCAGACGCTAAAAAGGAGTTTATTCTCTACAAATTTAAGATGAATGAAACCTGTGTGCTTATATCCCTGAATTTTTCAGATACAATTGACAACAACATTCCAACAGATAAATCAAGTTAAATAGTTAAATTTGAGTACAGCCATATTTTATAATTAGCTGGCATGGTCGTTCTCCGGCTCACGGTGAGCGATCTGGATGAGAATTTTTTGTGTAACCTTTTTAATGTCTGTTCTTTATGTTTCTGTTACAGAACTCGGTTTTGGTTCCTTGCCTCTGTGGGTGCAAGTAAGTGGTTGTAATTATGAGAATAGTTGACCCAAATGATTAAAAATGATTAAAGGTGCAAAACAAAACACACCAAATAAAAAACACCCCAGTGATGATTATATGATTCTATAGCCCAGACGCTGAAGCTGCACGACAGAGGCAACAACAACCAATGACTAGCTCAAGAACATTTCATCTGTAACTGTAATTTCATGATAAATATTCAGTTTGATTGCGATATATTAAGAGACGTTGAAAGGATGATTGTTGGCTATTTTTATATATGTTTTTGTTATAGGCTTTAAGGGTAATATGACACTGTGTTGATTGTAATCTGCTGGATGGTTGTCCTTACTGCTGGTTCCACTGGGGGCATCTATGCAAGGAGTGGGGCGACCCAGGGGGACACTGAGTTCGGGACGAGTGAAACGCCAGAAGGGGGCGGTCCCAGCCTGTACTTGAAAGGAGTACAGCGAGCCTTGAACTATGAATGGAACGACCTGGACCAGGGGGAAGGAAAAGTTAAAATGTATCATCGACATGGACTACAAACCACCCAAGTTCCGCCTGGAAAGACTAATAAGCGGAAGTTATACCTGGGAAGAGAAGATTTTGAAACCACCGAGCGGCTGGTTGAGCTGTACTTTTGTGAACTAAAAAATATTATGGTTTAAATGATCTCCTAGGAGATCAGAAGGGGGTTGAAAAGTTATAATATTTTTATGTGAAGTTATGCCTTTTTAGCTATTGAGAAATGTTAATCAACAGTCTGTACAAATGTTTCAAAATGACAGGAAAACCGTCTCTAACACACGAACTCATAAAATGGCCGCCAAGGGCGGAGCCAAACGTCACATGACGGCTTGGGGACCAATGGAAACAACGAGACGTAGTCTAAGGCATGATGGGAAAAATGTGACGTTTGCTCGGCTGCCCCGGAAAGGAGTCAGAGTCTCTCCCCGGGGGGAACGGAGGCGGGCAGACAGGGAAATGGGGAAGCAATTTGTTGTGTTTAGATTCCAATTGTGCAGGGAAATAAATCTTCGTGAGTTAATCTTCTGAATCCGTGGTCATCTTTATAACTGGTATGTGTTAATTAGCTGACCGCTCAGTGTGGACGATGCATCTGAACTCCTCTTCCAGTCATGGATACGCATTGCTGTCCGGATACGGTAAAAACTTACAGGCAACAGGCATTAAGATGTATTTGTTATTAACATGTATCCGTGGACAGCATTGTTAGGGATAGTATATTCTTTCAGTCTCTTTTTACAACATTTACAGTGAGAAGCAGATGTTTACATTCATTTTATAAAAAGACACATTTGCATTTGTCAAATTCCATAAGAATGATAGAATTTTCTCGGTATAACCAAAAGTTAAACATGTCATGAATATTTATAGCGTTGCCTTTAACCCCTTAACGCCTGAATTAATCACTAATTTGCGACAACAGGCATAAATACAGCAGCTCACTGCTGCTGCTGCTGCTTTCATCACATGATATAAGTGAAAAAAGCAAGGTTCAGACAATTTATCTATATAACATAGACATGTCACCATTTTTATTACTAATTATCATATTTTACTCCCTTTTCTGAGGTGAATGAAGGCCACCTTATGGCTATTGCAGTTTTCCATTATGGCTGACGTTGCTAATTCGCGACGTACCTAAATCTTCAAATAACACAAAAAATATCCATCACACGAAGTTCATTCCAATAAATGATCTAAAGATGGAAACGATGAGCAGCTACATATTTTCTTTTTAACACAACTCAACTTACATTTGAAGATTTTGTCGAAGTTGCAGCCTCGATTTGCAGAAATGCTATTTCCGCAAAGTAGAAAGTAGCTACCATAACCCGGATGTGGTTCCCTCTCTAACCATTCCTATGAGAAACTAGTGCTTGCAAAAGGTTCCTAGGTACAGCATGGATGTGGGCAAACAGGCATCATGGGAAAACATGCATTATTTTAGCCACAGTCTTGCAAGAAGAGGTATGTCATGAATTTGAGACACTAGGCGTTAAGGGGTTAAACTGTATAACTCGGGTCAAACGTTTTGGATTTCCTTCCACAAGCTTCTCACAATAGTTGGATGAGTTTTGGTCCATTCCTCCAAAAAGGCTTTTTCCTCCAAACGTGACCATGGTCATTATGGACAAACAGACACAGGATATGTCTCCAAACATTAAAGTCTTTATCCTTGTGTTTCTTTTGGAGTCAGAGCTTCTTCCTGGCAGAGTTCCTCTCAGCCCATGTCGGTACAGGACTTGTTTCACTCTGGATAATGACAAACTCTTACCAGGTTCAGCATCTTCACCAGGGGCCTCATTTGTAAAACTGTCCGTGAGAATCTGCCTATAAGAGTCCGTACGAGCAAAACCCAAACTTCACGTACGGAGAAAAAAAAAAAGGGATTTATGATGAAACCCTCCGTACGCGCAGCACCACGTAAACTCCCCTTCACTGATTCCACCTGAGCAGAAATGTGCGCACATGACCCCTCCTCACGTCCCGCCCCCTGCACGCCTCCATGTCACCATATAAGGACATGCAAAGTAACTTATGAATGAGATTTACCTAAACATGAGGCGATAATGACGGGGTTTTACCGAGACCCCGGGAGCAGTGAGGGAGGGGCCACAGCAGTGAGGGAGGGGCCACAGCAGTGACAGCAGAGCCCGGGTGGATCTTTACTGACATGTTACAGCTGTTTCTCTGATCACAAGTATAACCTACTGGCAGAGTGCAGTGTCATCAATAAAACCTTAGGAATTGCACTTTTAGAACGTAAAGAAGAGCCTTTTAGACGCTGATTGTGATATTTCCAGTGCTGTTCACGGAGCTAAAATTTCCTGAAACTACAGAATAAGCTCGGTGGGCTTTGAATCACTCAGATATTGTTTTTTGAGCTGTACGTGCAGTCTGGGTTTGGGGATGAGTCTGGGTGGTGAGAGAGAGAGAGAGGTTATGTAATTACGCAGCGTCTCTGAATGGACTTGTGTCTTGGACCAGCCCTCAGCCCGGTCTCTGCAGGAGTTGGTCAGACTTTAGTTAAAAGCACAGAGTGGCTCGGATCCTTCCTGCTTCTCGCTCTCAGCCGGCGGCAGTGCGCTCCGGTGTCCGTGCATGAGTGTACATGAGCGTGCACGTCTTGAGTGTCACACATGACTACAATATTTTATTAAGTATATAAACGAAAGATTGAAACACTACACAAAGCCAACGGTTGATTTCCTAGATTTTATTTTAAATGATCTTAATCATTTCTGTAGAAAATAAAGAAATGAGCAGTTTTAAAATGTGCACCAGACTTCATTTCCTCAATCCGACCTCCCCTTGCTGCTTTCCCTCGCCTCTCCTCGTGTGTTTGCAGCGTTTCTGAAAAGTGCGGACTGCGTACGCCAGGTACAAACCTAGTGTGGCGGTGCGTAATGTTTCACGTTCAGTTCCATTTCTATAAATACCACCTTTGGAGCAGAACAGTTCGTACGGAAGGTTTTGGCTCATTTTGTCCGTACGTGGGCTTTATAAATGAGACCCCTGGGGCTTCATGTATCAAACTGTGCGTGAGACTCTGACTTTGAAAGTGCGTAGCAAAGTCAGAAAAAAATTCTGTACGCAACGTTTTTTTCTGATTGATAAAACCCTGCGTATGCGCGGGTACGCACACCTGACCGCAATCTTTCCTCCGCTGATCACACGTGCAGCAGAAAACTGCGGACATCAGGACACGCCCTCTGCCCGCCTCCATTTGACCATAAAAGGCAATGCAAAGTGACTTATGAATGAGATTTCCCTAAACATGAGGCGGTAATGAGTGGGTTTGACTGAAGGCAGAGACAGAGAGGGAGGGGCTGACACAGAGAGGGAGGGGCTGACACAGAGAGGGAGGGGCTGACACAGAGAGGGAGGGGCTGACACAGAGAGGGAGGGGCTGACGCTGCAGCAGCTCGTGCAGAGACGACACGGGTTCGAGGAGTTTTAATGAAGAGTGAGATCTGCTTCTCTGATCACACGTATTGGCATCTTTCTGTTTATTCCATCAATAAAACTTTTCAAAACACATGTTTTGAACATAAAGAAGAGCCTCAAGTGTCGGCTGTATTTGCCAATAGGAAGGTTTGGGTTTGCCAATAAAAACACCATCAACTGTGGAGCATTTCATTCATCCAAACCATTGAGCACGCAGAAGCAGAGCTGTCTGTCCGTGGTGTCTGAGGAGGGAGGACAGTGGAGCCGCGGTGCCGGTGTGCACTGTGTTAAGACGGCCTCCTGTCTGAAGGTCATGTGACCCGAGCTTTGGACCTAAACCCAGTTGGTCAGACTTATGTCCAGAGATGAGTCAATTAAAGCACAGAGGGATCATTCCTGCTTCCCTTTTAAAAGGCTTCAGCATCAGTGCACATACGTGCACAGGTACGAGCGTTCACGAGCGTGCACGTATATGCAACAAGTGGTTTTTCACAAATATCGTGTTAAGTTGCTCATTTCATTCTAATCTTTGTCATTTCTGATGAAAATAAAGTTCAAATGAACTATTTCAAAAGTGAGCAAACATGACTTCCTCAAACTGTCCTCCCCTCGCTGCTTCCCTCGCCTCTCCTCGTCTCTCAGCAGTGTTTCTGAAAAGTGCGTACCTCGTACGGCAGCTATATAGTTTGCGTGGAGGAGCGCAAATGTTTCATGTTCAGTTTGTTTTCTATAAATACCATCTTTTGCGCAGAGGAGCGACTACACAAAGTTTTGGCCTCATTTTGTGTGCAGCAAGCTTGATAAATGAGGCCCAGGTCTTTTGCATTTGTTCTTGGGTTGATCTTCACATTTCAGACACAGCACGTTCATCTCTGGGACACAGAACCCGCCTTCTTTCTGATCTGTATGATGACTGGACATTTCCATCATTGTTTTAACCAATGAACCTGAACCTTCAAGTGTCTGTAAATTACACCCAAGGATGAACCAGACTTGTGCTTCCAAGGTCACAAGGTCTAATCGATCTAAAAAATATTAAAGTTAATTCTGGTTTCATGTCAGACAGTGAGGAAAAAAATGCAAATGTGTCTTTTATGAAGTGTATGTAAACATCTGGTTCTCATTGTAAATGTAAAAGTCTGTAGGATAAACTTCTAGGTTTTCATTCTTCTGGAAATGTATTTTGTCATAAACAAAAACAAAATCACTCATATTGTTTTGTTCATAGTTTGTGTGAAACTTGAGCCCTGACACAGAGACAGTGAACTGACCTGAGAGTCTGCAGGCGACAGTCTGACCTCTGCAGGAAATCACACAGATGAGACACTCCTGAGTCAGACAGGTCTGTGTTATAACTCAGCTCCAGCTCAGTGAGATGTGAGGGGTTGGACTTCAGAGCTGAGGCCAGAGAGGAACAGCTGATCTCTGACAAACCACAGTCCCTCAATCTGAATAAAGAATAAATGAAGTGATTAAGTCCAGAGTAAAGTCAGAGGAGTTTCTTTAGCTACAGCTGAACATCTGAGACTCTGGTTTGGAGCAGGACTCAGTTTCAGTGATTAAAGGATGAGGAGAGGGGAGGAGGGACGAGCGAGAGCCGTCACAGACCTGACACTGATGTCCTCAGACACAGCACTGACCTGAGAGAGGAGAGCTGACAGTGAGGACTCTTCAGACCAGCACACAGCACAGACACTGAGGAGTCACTCAGGTTATTATCACTCAGATCCAACTCTCTGAGATGGGAGGGGCTGGAGCTCAGCGCTGATGCCACCACTTCACAGTGAAGATCTGAGAGTCTACAGTTACTAAACCTGTAACAGATGTTAGAAGGACATGTGAGTGATTATAACAGGTCTGTGAAGCTGCTGTCTGTGACTGAGGACTCACACAGCCTTCCTGCAGTTCCTCACCGCTGGGATCAGTCTCAGTTTACCCTGATCAGACGTGTCGTACTTGTTTAGGTCCAGCTCCTCCAGGACCTGCTCTGACATCTGCAGCATGTAGGCCAGAGCCGAGCACTGGATCACAGACAGTTCCTCCTTAGATCCACCTCCAGACTTCAGGAAGTCCTGGATCTGCTGCTGCACAGACTGGTCCTTCAGCTCCATCAGACAGTGGAAGATGTTGATGCTTCTGTCGGGAGAGACTTCCTCTGAGCTCATCTCTTTAAGGTTTTTAATGACTTCTGTGATTTCTGATTGGTCGATTGGACTCAGCAGAGCTCCTAAAAGTCTGTGGTTGGACTCCAGACTGAGGCCATGAAGGAACCGCACAACAGGTCCAAGTGGCCGTTTGGACTCTGCAGGGACTTTACAAGAGCTTTTCTGAGGAACTCATTTGACTTAACCCTGAGACGGTTCCTTCACTTCCATAAAGAAACTCCCTGACCACCTCCTGGTTGTTCTTGAAGCAGTGGTGCAGGTAAACGGCTGCCAGAAACTCCTGCACGCTCAGGTGGATGAAGCAGTAGACTGACTGGTTGAAGACACTCTCTCGTTTGAAGATCTCAGTGCAGAGTCCGGAGTACACCGAGGCCTCACTCAGGTCCAGACCCACCTGCTCCAGGTCTTCTTGGTAGAACATGATGTTTCCTGTCTGCAGATGCTCAAAGGCCAGTCTCCCCAGCTTCAGGAGCAGCTCTGTGTCGGCCTCTGTCAGCCCCATGTCTCAGACCTGACCTCTTGAACCTTCTCTGTCAGCGTCTGTACACTCATTTCCTGGTTATTAGGGGTTTGTTTTTTCTTAGGCATTAACTTCTGAACAAAACCCTTCCACAAACTCTTCTTCACCTTGTCATCAGACCTAACTGAACCATCATGAGTTGTTCTAAGAATCTTCTTCTCTGCTCTGTCCTGATCTCCTGCTTCGTACTTCCTCTTCCTGTGCGTCTGCACCAACAGGAAGTGTGCGTACATGTCTGTGAGGGTCTGGGGCAGTGGTCCGCTCTGATGGGTTCTCAACACGTGGTCCAGGACTGTGGAGGTGATCCAGCAGAAGACTGGGATCTGGCTCATGTTGTGGAGGCTGCGGGAGGTTCTGAGGAGGGACAGGACTGTTTGAAGCTGCTCTTCATCTGAGAACCTCTTCCTGAAGTACTGCTCCTTCTGTGGGTCAGTGATGAAGCCCCTGACCTCCGTGACTCTGTGCACGCACCGCGCTGGGATCTGATGGGCCGCCGCTGGGCGGGAGGTGATCCATATAAGGGCGTGAGGAAGCAGAGCGCCTCTGATGAGGTTCACCAACAGTACGCCCACCTCTGTCCTCTGTGTGACCTCAGAGATGAGCTCACAGCTGAAGTCCAGAGACAGTCTGCTCTCGTCGAGGCCGTCAAAGATGAACAGGAGTTTACAGACGGACAGAGTCTGTGGGTCAGAGAAACATTTAAGGCTCATTCACACATGTTTGATTTAGGACTAAAGTGTAAACCTTGTTTTGGGCTGATAAGGCTCAGTTTCACACAACACTTAAGGTCAAACAAAACCTCCTGAAAACAGAACGTCCGTCTCACCAGGAGGAGGCGCTGTGACATGAATAAGTGTAAGTACAAAGGACAAGTTTCTCCCTGATCTGTAACATGTAACTCATAAACAGAAATGGAGCCATGTCTGGACTTTACTATTATGTCTGACCAAACTGGGCTCAGCGACAGACAAGGCAGCGGAAGATGTTTTATTACTGCTGGAACTAGACGGAGGCCATTACCGTCATCACCGCGGGTCAAAAGTAGGACAGAGCTGACTCTTATCTTCTAAACCAGGGGTCTCGAACTCATTTGGACTGGGGGCCACAAATGCAAACCCAGTGTTGGTCGGGGGCCGCAACAGACAAAGCCTTTTTTATTAAGTCAATTATGATTTAACAACTTTTTATTGTTTGCTGTAATAAACCTTAAAATAGACTGTACATTAACTATCTGCACATTTTTAGCTTCCAGAAGTTTCCAATCGGCCAAACATTTGCTGAGTTCTAAATTAGAAATACAGACTTACACAATTAGTGTTTTTGTAATTAATCTCATTGTGGTTCAGGTCAATTGGTTCAGGGCATCAGTGAATGATCTTTCAGGAGTCAGGTCCAGTTTCTGTCTTTTAGCCTATTTAGAAAGAAATGCAAAATGTACAACAAATGTCATTTTAATTGAGTGTAGAAAGGCCCAACCAGGGACTGGAGCTGATAATGAGCACTAGCAATAAGCTTCACCTCATGTAAATAATGTGGAGTCATTGGCCTCAGGCCTCTTTGTGACCTACAGTTAGATAATGGATGGGCTTATATTTTTTACCATGAATGTTGCTGTAATTATTTGCAGTATTTTTATACATTTCCATAATTCTCTATTTTTAATGTAACTATGGATCATGTGTTCGCACGTGTCCTTAAGATTAAATTAATTGATATGATGTGCTTCTTGTGTGAGGACAATGTTGCTCTGAGAGAGAGATGGAGAGAAAAGGCTCCTCACTTTACTGTTGTGAGAGCCTGGTTTTTACCCTCGTACTCATTTTGTTTCGTACATGATGGAAATTATAATTGACCGGAGTTTACGGATGGCTAAGGCCAGGCTATTGTTGTGACGCTTTTAAACACTAATTACGATGTGTTCGCTTTGCAAAGTCATAAAGGTAAAGATGGTAAAGGTGCTTATTGTCAGGCTGCAGTGCTGTAACTTTTCCAGCACATGTTTAGCTGAACTACTAAAGTTTCTCCCTCGCGTTCTGACAGTCTCCACCTGTTTCAGAAGCTCCTCTCACAGTCCGCTGCTGTTAGTCCGTTTCTTTGTTGAAAACAGTTGATAAATCATCTGCAAAAGCGCCGCATCTCCCTTCCCGTCTGATGTTGTGGTCATACTCGCTTCCGCAGCGGTGCCTCATGGGAAATGTAGTTCTAACGTGTTTAATACAATTTACCGGCGGGCCGCATGTAATATAAATAGGAAATTATCTCGCGGGCCGCATTTGGCCCCCGGGCCGCATGTCTGAGACTCCTGCTCTAAAGTATTAGTAGTTAGGCACAATCATGAAATTCTGGGTCACGATTATCTCGGCCAAAATAATTGTGATTAATGATATTATCACGATATTTGCCTCTGGTTTAAAAATGTCACTGAAACTGCAGAAATGAGAGAATTATATCATGAAATATTCCTCTTCATCGTCTGCTATTTTTTGCAGTAAAGTTTAAGTATAGAATAAAAAGCAGCTGATCTTTTCACGGCTACAACCGAGAGCATTTCATTCCTGGTTTAATAAGGCAGCTCTTTATGAACGCAAAGGAACCACATGGGAAATAATCCAAGAATCAGGTGGTGTCAGCAGCTCGTTATCATTATTTCAGAAGAAACACCAGCAGAGCCATGTGGTGCTACGAGCATCACATTAATCAATGGACTTTGCTGCCTGGTAAAGATGACAGACTGTGAGAAAGCTTCTGACTGAAGCCTGTTCTGTTCCTGAAGTTTGTCTGTATCTTTGGTGTTTGTCTCTCAGATGGAGCTGCGTTCGCTCTCAGACTCTTTTCTTCCACATGTTCCTCATCTGGGAGTTTACTCTTAGTTTTCTTTTGCTGTCGATCCACAAAGATCCCACACTCAGACTTGACTTTCTCCTGAGGATAAAGTGATGAGATCCACCTGGTTCACCTGTCCACTCGCCCTGACAGAGGCTCTGATTAGGGGAGTCGGGGGGATTTAGCCGTTATCTTCTAGCACCATGATCACCATTATTAAAACATGCAGTGATCAATGAAACGCTGCATTTTTTATCACCATTAACCATATTATTGTTTATCGTCCCCTCCCTAATTACAGTCTGCACATGTGTGAACGTTTTCACAGATTAACTTTAAAACATGGCTGTAAAATGTGACCAAAGATCCATCAGAGTTTAGTCGTTTCCTCTTCTCACTTTTCTGTTCGTGGATCCTCTTTATCACCAGACAGACGTCTGTGTTGGTTGTGTTCAGTTTGAGACAGAAGCTTCAGTTAAATAAGTTTATGTTTGGTTAAATCAGAGTCAGTTCACCTTCACATGGCTCCAACTGCCCCAGTGAACCGTATGGACTTTTAAAAGAGCTCTTATTGGACAGATGGAGTCACATCAGCCCAAATGACCTGTAGCTGTGAGGGAACTGTCCTCCAGTTTGTTTCAACCAAACCAAATGTTGCAGAAAACACCTTAACACTGTATTTCCTTAACGTTCCTTTGGTCATTTTGGTCACATTTCTAAATGTTTGAGCGCGTGGTTTGCAGCAAACTCTGCCCTCCATGATCCCACATAAACAGCTGAGAGTCATTTACTATGATTTGATTCATATTCATCAAACTAGGGGTGGGCGATATGGCAAAAAATAGAATATCACGATTTTTGAATTATAAACTTACGATTTCGATTTTATCACGATTTTTTTATAATGACAAAATTACTTAAATTACACACTGAAGAGGAAAAATACTATACTAATGTATTCAACTTTGTGATAATCAACACAGCAATATAGTAAGGACTTGGGCAAGTTTTTGTCTGTCGAGCAGCTCCGTTTTCTGAACGTTGCCTAGACCATTTTCACAATGTCTCATACGCCTGAAAATACTCTGCATTTTTCACACGAAGAAGGCACTGAGATTATTATGAAAGACACTCTTTTTGGTGATAACACGCTTGAAGCACCGACCTCGACGGCTGTCCTACAGGACTACAAGAAATCACTGGAAAAGGACAAGAAATTGGAACTGCATGCCATTACACTCTCAGATTACTGGCGAGAGAAAATTATCCCAAGAGGTCTGAGAATTAGAAAATTCCCCACTTCTGGCAAAGACAACCCCGACTTCCGCAAGAAATGGGAGTCAGTTCTAAATAAATGCTCTTTCGACCTGATGTTACTTCTCATTGAAGACATAAAAATCAAAGAGCGGAAATACGTCACAACATTGAGGAAATCAAACAGACTCTTGAGACCACGACACCTGAAGACGAAACACTAGCTGCGTCGCTTACTCGTATACAAGAAGACATTAAGACACTTAGTAAGTCGATAACTATGCACAAATTGGAGAAGTTTAAAAGGGATCGTACGGACTATCAGCAGGGTACAGTTTACCTGTGGACGGACCAGCCCAGGTGCCACAAACCGACGCGAGGACGCTCACGCTCCGTGTCCTTCTCCCTGCCACCTAGTAGCGCGTCTGCTAGCGACGAAGAGCCGCTTCCTACTACATCTACAGAGCCTTTTTTAGGCCAAATGGACCAAACAAAGAAAAGGAAAGGAAAACGCGACGAGGTAGAACCCACAAGAGGCCCCGTACTTCGTCCCAGGGAACAATACCGGACTCGAACCTGGAGACGGTGATAAATATATCAGGTACACATCTCTCTCCTGTCGCTACAAGGCTCCTCTCAAAAGGACTTTATTTTGCTCCTTCTAATAATACAGACAATTTTCAAACTAAGGTTGACTTATTTAAGTTTTACCGCAACTTGCACCTTAAAGTGTGGTACTGCAACAAGCCGCCCACACAGATAACTCACACCCCATATACGCCACTTAAACCTAAATCAGACTTTTTTCCCATCAGTAACAATGCTTGTTTAACAGCCTTTATGAAAAAAGTTGATCATGATGTGAACACACTCTTTGTTGCAAACAGGAGGAAGGGTCCCCACAATCTCACCCAAGAAGAACAACAAGCTCTCAGGGAGCTTAGGACCAACAACGATATCATCATCAAACCTGCAGACAAGGGCGGAGCCACCGTTGTCTGGGGTAAGTTGGATTATATCCAGGAGGCCCGGAGACAGCTGGAGAATACAAAATACTATGCCCCACTCACTATGAACCCATTAATTCGATCAAACAGGACCTCAAAACACTTGTGGATGAGGCTTTTGATCATCAACATGTAACAGATAAAGAAAGAAAATTTCTCATACCGACACACTGTAGAGTTGCTACATTCTACATGTTGCCCAAAGTCCACAAGAACTTAACCTCCCCTCCTGGTAGGCCCATCATCAGTGGGATAGGCACTGTTACAGAACCCACATCCAAATACATTGATTGTATTATTAAACCACTAAACACTTGCCTTAAGTCACACCTCCAGGATTCCACTGACGTGCTTAACAAATTACAAGCTATACACGCGGTTTCTAGAGACTCATTTTTGGTCACTATGGATGTAGAGGCATTATACACAAACATAGTCCATAAAGACGGTCTAGATGCTCTACAACATTTTCTACAACAGAGACCACACCCCACAACTCCCCCCACAGATTTCATCATCGCACTCACAGAATGGACACTAAAAATAATATTTTTCTGTTCCAGGACCAACTGTTCCGCCAAGTAAGAGGAACAGCGATGGGAGCGGCATATGCGCCAAATTACGCCGGCTTATACATGGGACTCTGGGAAGAAAATCATATTTACCACCACACGAACCCTTTTAAGGACTGCATACACTGGTATGGCAGATACATCGACGACCTTTTCTTTATCTTTAAAGGTACTGAAAAACAACTACAAGATTTTCACAAATACCTCAATCAATCTAATCCAAACATAAAACTAACTTTGGAATACAGCAAAACCTCTTTAAACTTTTTGGACTTGCTGATTAGCATTGATGAGGATGGACTTCTGCATACTTCTATCTACAGAAAACCCAGTGACAGAAATACGATTTTGAGAGCGGACAGTTTTCACCCTCAATCTTTAATTTCAAACATCCCAGTGGGACAGTTTCAGCGACTTAAAAGGATTTGTGATGATGAAAATGACTTTGAAGTACTCGCTACAGACATGAACAACAGATTCCAAACCAGGGGCTACAATGAAAAGCACCTGGCTGATGCACGTCTCAAAGCTGATAAAATCGAAAGGAAAGACCTTTACTAAAGACACAAAGACAATCACAAACTTCTAACAAACTGTTTCTCTCCATAAATATGGGAACCTGTCTTATAAAATAAAAAACATAGTTAAGAAGAACTGGAGCATCCTACAAAGTGACCCTAGCCTTTCACAAATTTTTCAGGAGTGCCCTACCTTTGCCTTCCGTCGCGCCCCCACACTGAGGGATCACCTGGTCCGTAGCCACTTACCTGCTGAAAGACCCATACTTGGCTCCCACAAAGACATGGTACATACAAATGCGGTGGATGCAACCACTGCCACAAAGTGACCAAAACAAACACATTCACAGACCCCGTTACACACAGATCTTACAAATGCAAGGGTTCTGCTACCTGCAACACCACGTATGTTGTGTACAAACTGGAATGTGAATGTGGTGCCTTTTATGTTGGAAGGACTAAACGCAAATTCAAAGAAAGACTAGCAGAGCACAAGTACGCCATCCGTACAAAAAACATGAACTACCCAATGGCCAAACATTACCAATCGGCTGGTCACAGCAGTTCGAACTCTTTAAAAGCCATGGTAATTGAATGTGTGCCTCAGGATCACCGAGGGGGGACCGTTTAAAGGTCCTGTTACAACGTGAGACATACTGGATACACACTTTAAATACTATGTGTTACCCTGGTTTGAATGAGGAAATTGACTTTTTACCGTACCTGTGATCCGCAACTAGTATGTTGGTAGCCTGCTTGTTAGCCTCCTTCTGAATTTTGTCTGAATTTTGTCTGTTTTTGTGACATGTTCGCTTTAATTATTACATGTACTGTATATGATTGTAGGCCACACTGTTCACAAACTGCTTATTATCTCTTATGGTGGTTTTGGAGTCAGATTGGTTTCATAATCATTATATATGATGCATCATATATAGAGCTCTTTTATACATTTTGTGTGTGTTTGGTATTGTTTTTGGTACTTTATGTACAGCACCTTGTCCAGTCATGTGACAAAGTCGGTCACGTGACTCACTGTTATAAATAATCACCGTGCACCTGTGTGGGGATGTGCCCTGATGAAGACTCAGTAGAGTCGAAACGCGTTGGCGTTATTCAATAAAACTACTCAAGGAATACGGAGTGCCTCGATCCTGTTTTCATTCAAGTATATCCTGGCCCTCGGATCTTGAAGAGCACCTGTTTTTCCACTTATAAAGGTGATCTAGCGAGCGCTCACAACTTCTCTCTCTACACAGCAATAAAAGACTTGGACCTAAAGCAAACTCACTCTATGAAAACACAATAAACTCCAGATAATAAAATTAAGTAGAAGTAAGTTAAAGAGTAAGTTTGGTAAATGCTTGTTGTTAGTGTCTGTTACTGTTTGGCATTTTTTCTGAGGTCTCTCTCATGACGTCGAGCTGCTGTGAATGTAACGCTCTGTCGCTGTCTGACCCTTTCACAATAAGAGTCTCACTAAAGCAAAAACATGCAGTGACTTTTAGTGTGTAAACCTCAAACAGGAAGAAGTTTGTCACTGTAAGGCGAATTTACAATAATGAACTCAGACTGACGGTGTTTTTGGGGAACTTTTATATTTTCAAAGACATGGATAAACGTTGCATTTGTGAACGCGGGATTTAAAGTAAACAAATGAGAAGGATGTGGCGCCTGACAGAACTGTAAGGACGAAGGACACACTCGCTTCTTCACACATGTGTCGCCAGGTAAATAAATAAACACACGCTGAGCAGAGCAGCGGCGTTACGGGGGAAAGACACTGACATAAATACCTCTGAAATAGAGACGCTGGGATTAAAGCTACAGATTGAGGAGTCTGGTTGTGTATGTGACTGTAGAGGAGCGGCTCGCTGTAGAGGAGCGGCTCGCTGCCAAACGCTCGCATTAGCGTCCCACATTGCGTAGCAGAAAGTTAGCGGCTTGGGTTTACTTGACTGACGGTGAAAAGAGTAAACTGTGCAGAAGTGCATAAAACCGTGATAACACGATCCCACAAAAATAACAGATCGTCAGCTCTGGAGATCGTAAGACGGTCTAATATCGTCATATCGCCCAGCCCTACATCAAACTGTGACTAACTCCTCAGAAAGTAAAGCTTTATATAAATGAGAGTGACCTGTGGATCCAGCACTGGATGGAACACTTGGATCAGCTCCATCAGACTGTAGCGCCCCCTTCTGACCAGGTTCATCTCTCTGAAGGACAGTGGCACCACCAGCTGCAGCTCCTGGTTCTCTGAGCCCTGGGCCCAGTCCAGACAGAACTTCAGGACTGAGAAGGTCTTCCCCACTCCAGCCACGCCCACAGTCAGCACGGCTCTGATGGAGCCCTGCTGCAGCGCCCCCTGCTGCTGCTCAGGGGGCAGAGCTTTAAAGATGTCTTGGCACCTGATGGTGATCTCCTGGACCTCCTTCTTCTTGGACTGTGTCTCCAGACTCCTCTCCTCAGGTTGGGCTCTGGCCTCTTCACTGAGGCCCTCTGTGATGTACAGCTCAGTGAAGATGCTGTTCAGAAGAGTATCTCCTGATTCTTCACTTCCCTCTGTCACACTCTCACATCTGCTGCTCAGGCTCTGCTTATGGTCCTTCAGAACCTTCTGCCGACCTTCACCTGGACACAGAGCTGTACAAATATCACATATCAAAGAAAATGTTCAAACTCTTTTCACATAATTATGTTAATCCGCTTCAGTTCTGCACAAAACGACTAAAGTTTGATTCATTTATTTGTTTTACTATTTTAAAGCAAATTTCAAAAATAACACAAAATGTCCCCTTTTCCATAAATGAGTTTGGGCTGAAAGTGGATTTCCATTTTAAAACACCTCCAGTCTGTCTCTCACTCATTGGACTTTTGTCCAAACTCTTGAATTAAACCTTAAAGTCTGTCCTTACTTTGCAGCTCGGTGTTTTCCGTTTCAGATCCAGGGTCGGGTCGTCGGAGCCTGAAACACAAAAGCTGTCACTGTCCTCGTCTTACATTATACAACAGTCTTTTAAAATGTCTAGTCTGTGCTGTGAGTAAAGTCTTTAGTGGACAGTGACTGACGTCTGCAGCCCGTGGTCTGCTCCTCAGAGCTGCCAGGTCTTTACTGCAGTTCTGTCAAATCAAGATGTTTCAAAGCTCATCTCATGACTCATTTAAAACACCTGCAGGAGCTCAAGAGGGCGGAGCTAAAATACTGAACATAGATCAGAACAAGACGCTGTTTCAGCTTCAGGACTTTGGAGCCTCTGAAATACAGATGGATTTTGAGGAACTGTAATTCCTGAACTCTTCTCTGAGTTTGAGATGTAATCCTCATATTAAAGCTCAGTCACTGTCCCATTATTTATGGAGATCAAGTTACACCACATGAGGCTTTTCTCACCGTGAGTCTGGAGGATCAAGACTGAAGTCTGGATTGTCGTCTTTAGACCGGTCACTCTTCATGGACAGAGCGGACACTGAGGCTGTAGATCTGCTTCTGTGGAGAAAAGAATAATCTGGTTTTGCTTTGTTTAAAAACACACTGATCTTTGAAGGAGGTTAAGTAGAGACACTGAGGCAAAAACGTTTTTTTTAATGTATTTATTTTTATTTTAAGGTTTTGAGCGATAGAGGCCCTCGCCCTTTGGGGCAACTCCCTCCCATGTGACCGCCCCGTCTCGCTTTCTCCCACTCAGCTTTGCACCCACAGAAACTCTGATTCATCCCCAGCCTCACAATTCACACTGGCTTTGCTGACTTTCATCGACAAGATAGTTTCCTTTGGTCACAACGACATCAAATTGGATAATCATTGCAGCCCTGTGTCTCTAGGTGATAACAGCCAAGTTTGAGCTATTTTTGTCTGAAATCGTAGAAGATACAAAAGGAACAGTCACTCCATTGGAATATAATGGGATATAAATGATCTTGAATCAGTAACTCTGCACATGTTACAGTGAAGATCGTATTGACCTTTATGATCAGTAACCCATACTAGAATTGTCTGTCAAGTGCCAGCTATTTCTGCAGACCAATTTGTTTACCCGTCCAATATTAAAAATCCTCTTTTTCTGTAGGGGGCGCTATAGCATGGACCAGCGCTGCTGTCATAGATAGGGATTCATTCTCATACAGTTTATAAAATATGCTCATTTTAACTCAATCTGACAAGGCACATGCAGATTATTAAAGATAATCTTGTAATCGTGGTGACATTTAGCCTGGCCACGCCCACATCTATTAAAATATGATATGACTGTAATAGAATGTTTTTGTTTGTTTCATTGTGTACAATATACCTGCAACATTTCTTACAAATCATCCAAACTGCAATTTTCAAAGTATAGGTAGGTGGCGCTGTACTGTGTGAAATGGACCTGCTATTGAGTGTGTTCTGTTCAGTTTGAGGTAGTGTGAGTGTGAACTGTCCTAAAAAATACACAAAATCTATGCATTCTTGGCCGCGGCGTAATGAGGAGACGGTTGAACAGTTTTACAAACCGTGGCCGAATCTTGAAGTTCAAGATGTCTAGATGCACTGTGCCAAGTGGGATGTTATTTGGATGAAAAAACAGGGACTAGTTTGTTAAAACATAAGAGTAGTTAAAAGGCAAGGCAAGTTTATTTGTAGAGCACAGTTCATACACAAGGCAATTCAAAGTGCTTCACAGTTGCAGAAAATTACAAGAAAACAGATAAAATCAATAAAACATTAACATAAAGTTAATCAATGACAGTAAAAGGCAATTGTGCAGATAAATTACTTTCAGTTTTCATATGCACGGGTAAAAAGAGCTGTTTTCAGCCTGGATTTGAACATTGTCAGAGTTGAGTAAAACACTTGGATGAACTCGTTTAGAACGTAAAGAAGAACTTTATTCAGAGGCTGATTTTGTCATTGTATTTGCCAACTGTGAGATTTATAAAAGCCCATGTTAAACGCTGTGGGACATTTCATTCACAAACCGATTATTGAGCATAACGTACGTGCAGGAGGAGGTCTGAGGGCGGGTCAGAACCAGGAGGAGGAGGAGCCAGTGGTCTGGGTGCTGTGAGTGAGTTGGTTGGCACTGCCGTAAAGACGGAATCGTCTCTAAATGGCATTTTGATTTTGCCTCTGCAGGAGCTGCTCAGATTCATGTCCGGTTTTTATTTCATGAGATCCCAGAGTCTTTCTGTTGGATCATTGCGGCTTTTTTAAAATAGAATTTAAATCAGCTCTGCTTGTTACAAGTCTTTTCATGGTTTAGCACCAAAGTCCATCTCTGACATGTTAGAGCCGTATGAACCATCTCAGGGAGGGGTCTCCTGGTGGTTCCAGAGTCAGGACTAAACACGCTGAGGCTAAAGCTCAAATCTGGAACAGTCTTCATGAGGATGTGAGACAGGCCTCAACTCTGACCATGTTCAAATCCAGGCTGAAAACAGCTCTTTTTACCCGTGAATATGAAAACTGAAAGTATTTTATCTGCACTCTTGCCTTTTACTGTCTTTGATTAACTTTATGTTGATGTTTTATTGATTGATTTGATCTGTTTTCTTGTAATTTTATGGAACTGTGAAGCACTTTGAATTACCTTGTGTATGAACTATGCTCTACAAATAAACTTGCCTTTCCCTTTGAATCGCGGCGCTCCTGTGCACGTGTGAAACTCTGATGACAAAGGCAGCTGTTTGTTTAATTATCATCATATTTGTGTTTAGTACATTTAAAATGAAAGACAACTGTAACAAACCTGCACCAAACTCTGTCCTCTGAGGCCCATCACTTTCTGCCTCGGCCTTAAAACTCCATACGTGAGGTTTTACCGACAGGACTTGTGTTTTTATAAATCCCAAACTTTACTAGAAACATTACGTACGTCACTTTTGGCCCGTTTTGTGCATACGTGAGCTTCATAACTGAGACCACAGGTCTTTACTGCAGTTCTGTCAAATCAAGATGTTTCAAAGCTCATCTCATGACACATTTAAAACACCTGCAGGAGCTCAAGAGGGCGGAGCTAAAATACTGAACATAGATCAGAACAAGACGGTGAAATACACATGGATTTTGGAGGAACTGTAATTCCTGAACTCTTCTCTGAGGTTGAGATGTAAATCCTCAAATTAAAGCTCAGTCACTGTCCCATTATGGAGATTAATTTACACCACATGAGGCTTTTCTCACCGTGAGTCTGGAGGATCAAGACTGAAGTATGGATTGTCGTCTTTAGACCGGTCACTCTTCATGGACAGAGCGGACACTGAGGCTGTAGATCTGCTTCTGTGGAGAAAAGAATAATCTGGTTTTACTTTTTTTTTAACACATTGATTTTGAAGGAGGTTAAGTAGAGACACTGAGGCAAAAACGCTTTATTTTATTTTTTTTAATTTTAAGGTTTTGGGCCAAATATGTCTAACATAAACTTTCACCTGGAAACAACACAAAAAATCTAATCATCACAAAAAACATGTTTAATTAAAGCTGCAAGCGGCGATAGAGGCCGTCGCCCTTTGGGGCAACTCCCTCCCATGCGACCGCCCCGTCTCGCTTTCTCCCACTCAGCTTTGCACCCACAGAAACTCGGATTCATCCCCAGCCTCACAATTCACACGGGCTTTGCTGACTTTCATCGACAAGATAGTTTCCTTTGGCCACAACGACATCAAATTGGATAATCATTGCAGCCCTGTGTCTCTAGGTGATAAGAGCCAAGTTTGAGCAATTTTTTTGTCTGAAATCGTAGAAGATACAAAAAGGAACAGTCACTCCATTGGAATATAATGGATATAAATGATCTTGAATCAGTAACTCTGCACATGTTACAGCGAAGATCGTATTGACCTTTATGATCAGTAACCCATACTAGAATTGTCTGTCAAGTGGTAGCTATTTCTGCAGACCAATTTGTTTTCCCGTCCAATATAAAAAATCCTCTTTTTCTGTAGGGGGCGCTATAGCATGGACCAGCACTGCTGTCATAGATAGGGATTCATTCTCATACAGTTTATAAAATATGCTCATTTTAACTCAATCTGACAAGGCACATGCAGATTATAAAAGATAATCTTGTAATCGTGGTGACATTTAGCCTGGCCACGCCCACATCTATTAAAACATGATATGACTGTAATAGAATATTTTTGTTTGTTTCATTGTGTACAATATACCTGCAACATTTCTTACAAATCATCCAAACTGCAATTTTCAAAGTATATGTAGGTGGCGCTGTACTGTGTGAAATGGACCTGCTACTGATTGTGTTCTGTTCAGTTTGGGGTAGTGTGAGTGTGAACTGTCCTAAAAAATACACATAATCTATGCATTCTTGGCCGCGGCGTTATGAGGAGACGGTTGTTGTAGTTTTAGACGGCGGCTCTAAAATACTGAACATAGATCAGAACAAGACGCTGTTTCAGCTTCAGGACTTTGGAGCCTCTGAAATAGAGATGGATTTTGGAGGAACTGTAATTCCTGAACTCTTCTCTGAGGTTGAGATGTAAATCCTCAAATTAAAGCTCAGTCACTGTCCCATTATTTATGGAGATCAATTTACACCACATGAGGCTTTTCTCACCGTGAGTCTGGAGCAGGTTCAGGACTGAACTCTGGATTACAGTCTTTAGACCGGTCACTCTTCATGGACAGAGCGGACACTGAGGCTGTAGATCTGCTTCTGTGGAGAGAAGAATAATCTGGGTTTACTTTGTTTAAAAACACACTGATCAAAACTTTTTTTCTTTTTTTCTTATTCTAAGGTTTTGGGCCAAATTGGTCTCTAACATAAACTTTCACCTGGAAAAAGAAAATCCTAATCTTCCAATTAATTATTCACTGATTCAACGTTTCTCACAGATTTATTACAGACTCCAAACTTTTTGTTCCGTGTTGGACTTAAAACATCTTTCTGAAAAAAAATTCAAAATATTGTTAATTTCTAATTCATGACAGATTTATTGAGGTTTTTTTTTTACACAGATTTTTCCACCAAAAAGTTTATTTTAAAGCTGATTCAAAAATCTAAACCTGGCTTGAATCATGTTCCTGCTTATCAAGAGTGCAGACGTATCTCTGCTTGCTGCTGCTGCTGCTTGCCTCTTTATTTGCTTTTTAAATCATTCTATTTTTGGGCACATGTCTTGGATATGATTTTATTCTCTTCTTTTAAGTGAACCAAGGCTTTTTACTGATTTTGATGCCATTTTTACAACTCATTTGACGAACCAGCGACGACAATCTTGTCAACATGGCTGAGGCAGTAACGCAAACATCTCCTTGTGAAAGTTGTCGGATGTATCAACAAGAAATTTCCCTACTACGAGACAAGATTCTTGCCTTAGAGACGGAAAGAGGACTTAATGATACGCTCCCTGTGGAACCCGGTAAGAAGACGGAAAAAACGGATACTTGCAACCTAAAGCTAAACGATACCATAACATTTCCGAAACTAAACAGACAACTTGGTGCTAGGACAAAGCAAAGACAACATGCTCGTAAAGAAGCACCTGGAATAAAGTTAACAAACAGATTTTCACCTCTCTTAGAGGATGAATATAACAAGCAGAAAAAGTCAGAGAGAAACACAGAACAAGAAGTCAAAACAAAGATTGAGAGAAAAACTGTGCCAAGTGTCAAGGCCAGAGATATCCTATTGCTTGGTGACGGAGCCATATCTGATGTCCTCCACAGAAGAATTACTACAATCACTTATCCGTCTGCTACAGTTTCTGACATTATAGATGTTCTAAACAAGGAAATTACGAATAACCCTGGGATAAATAAACTTGTTTTACATGTTGGTGCTGTTGACACAAGAAACGGAGAGTCTGAAGTCCTGAAAGAAAAGTTTAATAAACTTTTTGAGAGACTTGAATGTCTGGACAAAGACGCGATACAAATTTTCATCAGTGGACCTATCCCAAACATCGACGGGAGAATAAACAAATTCTCCTGTTTCAGTTGAATACATGGCTGTCAAAAGTCTGTGAGTCAAGAGGACTGTATTTCATAGAGAACTTTTATCTTTTCTGGAAACGCGACGATCTGTTTAAAGGAAATGGGCCACATTTGAGCAGAGGTGGAGTGAGACGACTGATGGAAAATCTCCTCCATGCTCTGCAAAATCAGTGGAGGCCTGAGCAACAAGAGAGAGCAGAGAGGAGCATGAGAAGAGCTCCTGGCTCACCAGCAAAGGTTTCGCCTGCATCCCCAATAAAAGATTCAGTCGCAGCTGCATCATCTGCACCTACAGTAAAGGACTCAGCCACAGCTAAGGATCCAGCCACAGTTAAGGAATTAGCTGCACCGGAAAACATCTCAACCATAGCAGCGGCGCCACCTGCATCTGCATCTCCGGGGAAAAGCTCAGCTTCAGCACCACCTGCATCTATAGTAAATGATTCAGCCGAAGGAGCACTTTCATCAACTCCACCACAGGCCTTGAGCCCGACTGGTACATCTACACCCTCCAGAGATTTTTCTGAATCATTCCCATCACCAAAGTCACCTATGGGATTTCCCAGCCATTTTGAAGCCTTGATAAAACAAGGGATTCAAATGACTCCCCTCACTCCAGTCATGTCAAGACCAAGGCTTTCATCCCCGAAGAAGTATCATGCCCCTCTCCCACCTCCGATTTCCAGCAGCTTCACTGCTGCTGTCTAGGACATTAAGGGCCTCTGCGTTGCTACCATGCATAGCAAACTCAAAACCAACCAGAGGTCCACAGAGGGAGTGTGTTCTTCTGAAACAATTAGTACAGTCAAACAACATAGATTAGATAAGAGGGCAACAGTCAGACCGTCCAATCAAAGAACTCTAATCCATATCCCTTGCAAAAAGATTCCATCCACTCAAACTCAGATAAATCTCAAACATGCTGTACTCAATGCCAGATCGTTAAAAAACAAGTCCTTTTTAATAAATAGTTTTATTTCCTCCTATAATCTAGATTTTATGTTTTTAACTGAAACATGGCTTGACAAAAACACTGGTAACGCAGTTTTGATTGAGTGTAGTCCATCAAATTTTAATTTTGTGTCTGAAACACGCCAAAACCAGAGGGGCGGGGGTGTCTGTGCAATATTCAGGGACAATATAGTCATCCACAAATTGTCATTTGGGGTTTTTGTATCATTTGAGTATGTGTCTTTCAAAATGGAGATAAAACAATCTTCCATACTTTATATGACTATTTACAAACCACCACAGAATTGTTTTATCGAAGACTTCACTGAATTACTTTCATTTATATGCACTGATTTTGATTGTTTAGTCATTTCAGGTGATTTTAATGTGCATGTGGATGTGACCAATGACAGGCATGCAAAATAACTTAATGCTGTTCTTGAAATGTTTGGTTTAACTCAGCACGTGAGAGAGGCGACCCACAACAAAGGTCACACTCTAGATCTAGTTATTACAAAAGGTGTTAATATATCAAATGTGAATGTTGTTGATGTTGCTTTATCTGATCATTTTTGTGTCTTTTTTGACTTGTCTGTTACACCCAAACCAGTGGTTGGGCCTGGAGTTATTCAAAGAAGACACATAAATGATACAACAGGGACGCAGTTTATGGAAATGATCAGATTTGAAAATCCTCCATGTTCAAATGTTGATAATCTGTTGGACTCTTATACATCAAGCGTCTTAAATGTTTTGGATACTATTGCTCCTGTTAAGGTTAAAATGGTTTGGAGAAGTGAAGATTCGGTCAGGGCACAGAAAAGGGAGTGCCGAAAAGCCGAAAGGAAATGGCGTAAGTCAAAGCTCCAGGTTCATTTTGAGATATACAAAGAAGTGCTTTGTGAGTTCAACCAGTTTTTGCGTGGAGAAAGGGAGAAGTACTTCTCTAAAATCATCGCAAACTGCAGAAACAATCCTCGTGTTCTGTTTTCCACAGTAAACAGATTAACTAACCCTCCAGTTTCACTGCCCTTAGAACTAATCTCTACATCTAAGTGCAATGAGTTTGCAATATTTTTTTATGACAAAGTCCAAGGCATTAAAAATGCCATAATTTCCACAACACAAATAGCAACCCTTCCACCAGCTAGACACCTTGAGCTGAAACATTTCACACCTGTTACTGACAAAACAATCGAAGAGGTTATCTCCGGTCTGAGTTCATGTACATGCTGCCTTGATGAATTACCCACTAGATTTCTGAAGTCTGTGCTGACCAGCTTGTTACCACAACTTGTTCAGTTAGTTAACATCTCACTTGAGACTGGAGCATTTCCAAAGGCCTTGAAAACCACGGTCATTAAGCCTCTTCTAAAGAAGAGCAACCTTGATCCCAAGGTACTGAACAACTACCGGCCCATATCAAACCTACCGTTCTTAGGAAAAGTCCTAGAGAAAGTAATATATCAACAGCTCACTTACTTTCTCCTGTCTAACAATGTGTTTGATACTTTCCAGTCAGGATTTAGGCCCCACCACAGCACTGAGACAGCTCTGATCAAGGTAACAAATGATATCCGTATGAACACCAACGCAGGTAAGGTCTCAGTTTTAGTTCTGCTGGACCTGAGCGCTGCCTTTGACACAGTGGACCACGGGATCTTACTTCACAGGTTAGAAAACTGGGTGGGAATCTCTGGTACTGCTCTAAACTGGTTCAAGTCCTATCTCGAGGATAGGACGTACTTTGTCGAAATTGGTAACTGTGTCTCAGACAAAATTTCCATGATCTGTGGAGTCCCCCAGGGGTCAATCTTGGGACCCCTCTTATTCAACTTGTACATGCTTCCATTGGGTCAGCTAATAAACAGCAACAATGTGTCGTACCACAACTACGCAGATGACACTCAGATCTACGTGTCACTGACGGCAGGTGAACATGGGCCTGTAGATACTCTCTGTCACTGATACAGGTGAACATGGGCCTGTAGATACTCTCTGTCACTGCATTGAACAGATCAGTTTGTGGATGCAAAACAACTTTCTCCAACTACAGTAAATTCAGACAAAACTGAGATCATTGTCTTTGGCCCACAGACACAAAGACAAAGTGTTATCAGTCACCTTGAGTCTCTCGCTCTGAAACCAAAAAATCAGGTTAGAAATCTAGGAGTAATCATGGACTCAGACCTGAACTTAAACAGCCACATCAAAGCAATAACATCATCAGCTTTTTACCATCTGAAAAACATTGCTAAGATCAGAGGAATAGTGTCAAAACCAGACTTAGAGAGACTCATCCATGCATTTGTCTCCATCAGGTTAGACTACTGTAACGGCTGCTCACTGGCCTTTCTAAACGAGCTGTTAGAGCTGCAGAACATCCAGAACGCTGCTGCTCGAGTCCTGACAAGAACCAGGAAATACCACCACATTAGTCCAGTGCTCCGGTCTCTGCACTGGCTTCCTGTCACTCAGAGAATAGAATTTAAAACAGCTCTGCTTGTGTACAAGTCTTTTCATGGTTTAGCACCAAAGTTCATCTCTGACATGTTAGAGCCGTATGAACCATCTCGGGCCCTGAGAACTTCAGGGAGGGGTCTCCTGGTGATTCCCAGAGTCAATAATAAACACGGTGAGGCTGCGTTTCATCTTCATGCAGCTAAAATCTGGAACAGTCTTCATGATGTGAGACAGGCCTCAACTCTGACAATGTTCAAATCCAGGCTGAAAACAGCTCTTTTTACCCATGCATATGAAAACTGAAAGTATTTTACCTGCACTCTTGCCTTTTACTGTAACTGATTAACTTTATGTTGATGTTTTATTGATTGATTTTATCTGTTTTCTTGTAATTTTTTTCTGCAACTGTGAAGCACTTTGAATTGCCTTGTGTATGAATTGTGCTCTACAAATAAACTTGCCTTGCCTTGCTTGATCCATTAGTCTATGAAAATATGGGAAATTTGGGTAATTTTTAGATTAAAAAAAACACCTCTTTTTTATATGAAAACATGAAAAAACTAAAATGTTCAACACAAGTTTCCCTGTTCACCTGCAGCGTCTCGCCTTAAAGTGGATAAGAACCGACTGAACTCACTTTGTCCCATAGCGCTGTGGCCCAGTGCTGCCCCCTGGAGGCTGAGAGACACAGGACTTTGTTTTACTTTGGTCCATTTCCTCCGAGCCTCGGCCTGGGGGTAAAACAGAGACACATTTCAGATTCAGATTTAATTTATTCAGACATGTAAACATTTCACAGATAAAGCGAGGACATATTTATACATTAAGTAGGAAATGGAATTGGCAGAAGCTAAATCCCAGTGTATTGACAAAAACAGAAAAAAGCTCCATCATATTCATTTTGCATCCTTAGCATCCATTCTCAACATGTTTTTAATAATGTATTTAATTGATTTGAAATTAATTAATTTAATTTAATTTCAATTTAAATTGAATTACAGTTTTACTCTTTTAGCTCTTGGTCCGACTTACTCCACACATTAATCCAAAGTAAAGAAACACAACGCTGCTTTCTTCTTTTCGGAAATTATAAACACAGTCTCGTTTTTGGAACAATCCCTGAAGGTAACTTGTTATTGTTTATGTTATTCATAAATGATGCTGTTTTAAAGTCGACCAAATCTTTAAGTGCTTTTATTTTAATGAAACGCTCATTTGACTTTTACGATAAGTTGAAGAATTCATAAGTTCAGCATTTAGTACAGACTTGGGGGCTGGTAATCCCCGAGCCAAAAGAGCGCACAATGATCCAGAGGCAATTGGTGGTGCGCGCTGGGAGATGGTCGTTTTCGTTCTCAGACAGGCCAAACTTTTAATTTGCCCATCCTTGACGGGATGGGTGGAAGCGCTGGAGCATTTAGGGACGAACCTGGTGCCTGTCCGCGTGCTGGTGCCAATAACACTTAGCGGGTAAGATGCGTAAAGGCCTTTACGCAGCTATTTGGGGACAACCGACAATATTCACCCCCGGGTTGGTGGATTAATCGTAAATTCAGGCCAGTTTCAGTCAGAGACTGACTGAAAGTTGCAGGCGCTGAATCTGTACGTATTATGTGGCTATGAGGTCCATGGCACGTGGGCTGCGCAACGCAGGAATCTGAGGCTGACACCTCCACAATCAGCTAGACATCGGCAGGGGAGTGACCCTCTCTGCTGATCTCGGGGCCTGGCTGAGCTAATCTGAAATCTGTCCCAAGATCGCCTCTCATGACTCTGGGACACCCTCCAAGACCTACAGCTTCCACGTAATCCGTAGGCTAATAAGATGTCTTTCACTTAGGCTACATTAATACCATGTCTGTTGGCAGCACTAATCTTGATTCTTTGTATTTTAAACCCAATTCGAAATAAAGATCAATTAATTTCCCCATTCATGCTCCATTGTGTGTGGAGGATGATAGCGTAGAGTCTATTCGCCGTAGATGCTGTAAGCGGCCTCGTTCTCTACCCAAATATGATTTCGTTATTTCGCAATAATTATTGCAATTTATCGCAAAACTATTGCGTTTTATCGCAATACTTTGCGTTATTTCGCAATACTTTGCGAAATAACACAATAAAAAAATGTTCGTCATGTCCCCTGGCGGGCTCCGTAACCCCAAGATAATTATCACGTTCCCCGAGATAATGTGTGGTGTAAAAAAAAAAAAATTATTAATAAAAGATTTTTTTTAAATATTTCTTCCAAAAAAACAAAAACAAAATTTCTCAAGATAATTATCTTGTTCCCCCGAGATAATTTGTTGTGTAGAAACATTTTTATATTTCTTTTTTCACCCCAAATGTTTTTCTGTCTGATGTCACTTCCAGGGCTCCGTACATTTCTGTGTCGAAGCACCTTTAACGTAAGTATTTTTTAATGAGTGTTTACAACGGGATAAAAATCCAAATGACATAACATTATTTTAGATCATCCAAAAATACACTCCCTGGGAAAATTTCACTCAATTGGCTTAAAAAATTTAGGAGTTATGCAAAAAATAAAAGTCCAAAAGCACAAAAATGTGCCTGGGTGTGATAAAGGTTAACTCTTTATATCACATATAAATATTAAGTGATTTGAAAACGTAAAGTAATGCCGGCGCCTTTGGGGGGGGGAAGGGTAGAGAGAAAAAAATATTTAACTATAGTCGGACTCGGCACGCAAGGGACAGCGGCGCGGCGCGGACCCCCCCCCCCCCAACAGGCGCCGGCATTGTGTCTGCATACCCCCCAGAAAATGGGTAGTTGCGCCCCTGAGAGGACACACCCCTGGGTAGTTGCCCCCCTGAGAGGACACACCTTGATTGAACATGTCCCTATGGTGACATCATTTACAGTTTTTTCTAGGGTACCATGAATTTTGTCCAGGCCTGTTTCATGAGTTAATTTTGTACAATTGTACTATTGAACCACGGTTCTAAAGCAATATCTGACATTAATTCCTTAATTTTCATTAAATATGTGTGATTGAAAATGTATCATCTGCATAATGTTATTGAATAATTATCATTGTGTTTTGAATATGTTTGAATATAATCATCTTGGTGAACTTAAGCATACTAAACTACTGACCTGTGTTAAACCTGGACCCACCGATTTCTCCAGTTTGAAACCTCTTGATAAACACTGGTGAAGGGATCATGACCTGTCTGGTCTGGTTAACCTCTTCAGAAACAGAACACAACCATAAATCTATCCTTCTTGTGTTTTATTGTTTTCTTAGGAATGTTGCTCATCTTACTGTTGTTTCTATCTGCTGGTTGGACTATATACTCGAGTGAAGAGAAGAACCTCAGACTTGACTTAAGATTTTGGTGTGATCACACATTGTCTGTCAGTCTCACTTGTATTTTTATTGTATTATTCATTTGCTATTCACAAATGATATTTTTTTACTGCTTATAATAAATCACCAAAAGACAACTGTTTGATTTCCGTCATTGGTAATTTCTGCAACTACATATGTATGTATTATTAGTTTTGTCAGATTAAAGTTATTTTAGTGACCATTGTGGGTGTTTCTGAATTAACCAAGGGGCACCAGCAATTTTGTCCTCATGCATATGCTTCACAGTCATTGGCTACCAGCATTTTCCCAACCATATAAAGGTCATGTCCAATTCAACACAGGTGTCTCTTTGAAGGTCACGACAAGGTCTCATTGTTAGATTAACACAAAAGTACTGATACTAAAACAAAAACGAACTAATTGCAAAGATGCCCAAAAAGTGCCTGGGGTAAGTAACTAATGCAGTCAATTCAAGTTCAGTCATTTGGTAGAGCTTAAACATCAAATCGATTAATCTACAACTTATCAATGTCTGAAATAATGTTCCATTTTAACGAATTCTTTAAAAAATGAAGAATCACATTTGTGTACTAAATGACTGTTTATTGATGAAAGTGTATTTCAGTGTTTACGAGGAGAATAAGTACAAGGGCTTTCAAAAATGTTGCTTTGTCCCTACATAACTGGTCAAAAGTTTAGACAAACTATTTATGGATTGGTGTTTCAGTGGGCCACATAGTTGGGGGCATAACATTCAGGAAAAAAGAGCTGTGGCCATATTTCCTGAATGCATGTCTGTTAGCATTCCATGTCTGCAATGCTTGTCTGTGGATTGCTGTGAAAATCTTTATTTTCATTTACATATAAATAGAATGTGCTTATGCTCAAAGTTTGAGGCTAGAACTATAGACATGGGAAAAATCAATCCACTAGCCTTTCAATACAACATACAAAGTACCCCTTGCATGCATCCATTCATAACTTCTCCTCTGTACCTGCCTTTATTAATCCATGAGGTAATGCAGTGCTGTGCTGTCAATGACTGTCCCATATGTCACACATTGTATAGACTGTTAAACAGCTTTTTTGTTCTTGTCTTCATAGAGTTTTCATTTTACCTTATTTGGGGTGAGCAAACTCTTGTAATCACTAAATATTGTTGGAAAATGAACATTTCATTCATGTCTATATATATATATATATATATATATAATATATATATATATATATATATATACACTAAATTTAGTCTTTTACAGAACAGAAAGAAAAGGATTTTGGAGCATGAAATCCACTCTCACATGGCCACGATATGGCAAAGGGCTCCGCAGCTACTAAGTTTAGCTGCTAATGGCTATTGGGGAGAATTGTGCTGCGCTCTGGGTGTACCCAATAGCTACAAAAATCGTTGCAGGCTGAAAAAGCAATTTGGAACCATGGTGGTAGGTCCACATATATTGACTGAAATCCAGGCGTAGCTCATCATTGCATGTATCATGTTGCCTCCTATTGCTCTTTTTCATAGGCTTCCGTAAGTAACTCTGGACAAGCCATTCAGCAGGTACGCACTGTACTCACATTTGCAGGTCATTCAACCGCATTACACTCCCAATAACGTTTATAATGCTTAGTGTCTCTCATTGAAGGTTGCCTGCAATGAACCAGAGGAAGGCCAAGGAACTCTCAGGACGTGTGTATGTAAAATATTCCACATTTACAGAGCTAATGTATTTAAGTGTCTGTGTGAATAAGACTATCATTTAGTGTGCAACAGTCACTGCACTACATGGTGAAATACTCCACATTTACAGAGCTATTCAAGATGTGCACTACATGATTATATCCCTAATCAGGTAAAGACATAACTAATATAAGACTATAACAATGAGACAAACAGCAAGGTTGGGTGTTTAAATTTGTGGCAACACCTCAAGCTTAAGGTTTCATATTGGTTGGAGGAGGTCAACCGTTGTGCCAACAGAACAAAAATAATGATAAAATAAACATGGGCCTGCCTAAACTCAACCACAGCAGGAACTAGAAAATTAAGGAACACAAATGGCTACTATCCAAAAACCTACATGGTACCACTCACCTCCCAACCAAAAAGCTTACAAACAGGCTAGTGTAACATCTAGCAGAGTCAGAGAGAGGAGAGACAGAGGCTGTGTCTGAAATCATCAAACTATAGCCTGTATGTCCTAACCCTAGCTCCTGATCTTTAACCTTTCATAGGGTCAACTGTTAGATCCCTATGCAGTTAGTGAAGTAGCGCTTCAGTAGCATTGACCGTCTTTACCCAGGGGGAAGGGGATGTGACATCACCAACAGCAGTTCAGCCTACACATTGCTACAAGTAATGAACAACAGACTGACACTCATGGGAGTGTTGTTGACCCGGGACGCTTCCACAACTAATAGTCCTGCAACATGTATGCACTGGTCACTGCCACTACAGTGAGGCCAAGATGTGACATTACCATGTGGAGTTTTGCATTCTCTCATTCATAATAGCTACACAAATGGCTGCAGGTTAAAACAGTAATTTGGAAACATGGTGGTGGGCCTATATATTGACCTAAATCTAGGCAGAGGTCCTTATTGCGACCATGATGTGACACAAACCCATGTATTTCTATTTTGTTTGAAATAGGATTCCCCAGGTAACTCTGGACAAGCCATTCAGCAGGTACGCACTGTACTCACATTTGCAGGTCTTTCAACCGCATTACACTCCCAATAACGTTTATAATGCATAGTGTCTCTCATTGAAGGTTGCCTGCAATGAACCAGAGGAAGGCCAAGGAACTCCCAGGACGTCTGTATGTAAAATACTTCACATTTACAGAGCTACTGTATTTCAGTGTGGTTGTGTGAATAAGACTATCATCTAGTGTGCTGGGTGCTACAGAGGGGCAAATATGTAAATTGATGGACATGTGTCTTTGCAGGAGGATGAGCCAAGCTTCGCGCCTGAAGATTGCCATGGAACTGCGACCCACCTAGTATGTAAATAACATGACTATGTGGAGTTTGGCTTTGAGAATTGCTTCAAACAAGTAGCCCGGCCAGATGTCACATTGTGAACGCTCCTAATTCACATTTGCAGCTCATTCAACCGCATTACACTCCCAATAATGTTTATAATGCATAGTGTCTGTCATTGAAGGTTGCCTGCAATGAACCAGAGGAAGGCCAAGGAACTCCCAGGACGTCTGAATGTAAAATACTTCACATTTACAGAGCTACTGTATTTCAGTGTGGTTGTGTGAATAAGACTATCATCTAGTGTGCTGGGTGCTATCAATCAAGTAGCCCGGCCAGATGTCACATTGTGAACACTCCTAATTCACATAACATATTCACCACTATTAGCAATGGTGAATGGGGAAAAAATGATACTGTGACATATTTGACACCACAGAAACTGCACACATCAGGGGATCATGAAGTAACCACATATGGCCATTATCGCATACTTGCAGTACAAACATATGTCGTGCAACATCATTCCCAGTAACCAACATTTACATGGTGGTAGAGGGGCACTAGGACCTGTCTACATAATGGCATTTCTTTGACATTCTTCTGGACAAAAAACATTTTTTACCAATACAGGATATGTATGAAGTCATATAAATGCAAATAATATAGATCTATCCATAGCTACTGTGTCAATATATTCATATAGGCAACTTGCGTGTATGTAAATGATGTCACCAATCTGTAATTTGGTGTTGTTCAACATTTGCAGGTCACTGCTGGTCAGACCATGGGAAAAGCCATCAGCTCGGTTTCACACACATGGTCAACCACTAATTAATGTATATTGACAACCCCGTGAACTGCTACCTTAACGTGGTGGGGTTGTTTGAGTGCCCGAATGATCCTTGGAGCTATGTTGTCTGGGGCTTCATGCCCCTGGTAGGGTCTCCCATGGCAAACAGGTCTTAGGTGACGGGTCAGACTAAGAGCAGTTCAGAAGACTCATATGGACGTACAACATTCAAGGACCGGTATGGCGCAGCCGGGGCCCCACCCTGGAGCCAGGCCTGGGGTTGGGGCTCGAATGCGAGCGCCTGGTGGTCGGGCCTTTGCCCACGGGGCCCGGCCGGGCACAGCCCGAAGGGATGACGTGGGCCCGCCCTCCTGTGGACTCACCACCCGCAGAGGGATCCGTAGGGGTCGGGTGCAGAGAGGACTAGGTGGCAGTCAAAGGCGGGTGCCTCGACGACCTGGTCCGCGTGCGCAGCTTCTGGCGTTCGGGACATGGAACGTCACTTCGCTGGGGGGAAGGAGCCTGAGCTTGTGCGGGAGGTTGAGAGATACCGGCTAGATATAGTCGGGCTCACCTCCACGCACAGCCTGGGTTCCGGATCCCAACTCCTGGAGAGAGGCTGGACTCTCCATTTTTCTGGAGTTGCCCGCGGGAGAGACGGCGGGCTGGGGTGGGTTTGCTCATAGCCCCCCAGCTCAGCCGCCACGTGTTGGAGTTTACCCCGGTGAACGAGAGGGTCGCGTCCCTACGCCTTCGGGTTGGGGACAGGTCTCTCACCGTTGTCTCGGCCTACGGGCCCAACATCGGTGCAGAGTACCCGGCCTTCTTGGAGTCCCTGGGAGGGGTACTAGATAGTGCTCCGACTGGGGACTCCATTGTTCTACTGGGGGACTTCAACGCCCACGTGGGTAACGACAGTGAGACCTGGACGGGGGTGATGGGGAAGAACGGCCTCCCGATCTGAACCCGAGTGGTGTTCTGTTATTGGACTTCTGTGCTAGTTACAGTTTGTCCATAACGAACACCATGTTCGAGCACAAGGGTGTCCATAAGTGCACGTGGCACCAGGACACCCTAGGCAGGAGGTCGATGATCGACTTTGTAGTTGTGTCATCTGATCTCCGGCCGCGTGTCTCGGACACTCGGGTGAAGAGAGGGGCTGAGCTGTCAACCGATCACCACCTGGTGGTGAGCTGGATCCGCTGGCAGGGGGGGAGGAAGCCGGTCAGACCTGGCAGGCCCAAACGTGTTGTGAGGGTCTGTTGGAACGTTTGGTGGATCCTTCTGTCAGTAGGGTCTTCAACTCCCACCTCCGGAAGAGCTTCACCCAGATTCCGAGGGAGGTTGGAGACATGGAGTCCGAGTGGACCATGTTCTCCTCCTCCATTGTCGATGCGGCTGCTCGCAGTTGTGGCCGTAAGGTCTCTGGTGCCTGTCGCGGCGGCAATCCCCGACCCGGTGGTGGCGCCCGGAAGTAAGAGATGCCGTCAAGCTGAAGAAAGAGTCCTACCTGGCCTTGTTGGCTTGTGGGACTCCGGAGGCAGCTGAGAGGTACCGGCAGGCCAAGCGTGCTGCAGCTCGTGCTGTCACAGAGGCAAAAACTCGGGTCTGGGAGGAGTTCGGAGAAGCCATGGAGGAGGACTATCGGTCGGCCTCGAAGAGATTCTGGCAAACCATCCGGCGCCTCAGGAGGGGGAAGCAGTGCTTCACCAACACTGTTTACAGTGCGGGCGGGGAGCTGTTGACCTCGACTGGGGATGTGGTCGGGCGGTGGAAGGAGTACTTCGAGGATCTCCTCATCCCACCGTCACGTCTTCCGATGAGGAGGCAGAGGCTGGGGACTCGGAGGGGGGTTCGTCCATCACCCAGGCTGAAGTCACTGAGGTGGTTAGAAAGCTCCTCGGTGGCAAGGCCCCGGGGGTGGATGAGATTCGTCCCGAGTACCTTAAGTCTCTGGATGTTGTAGGGCTGTCTTGGCTGACACGTCTCTGCGGCGTCGCGTGGCGGTCGGGGACAGTGCCTCTGGATTGGCAGACCGGGGTGGTGGTCCCTCTCTTTAAGAAGGGGGATCGGAGGGTGTGCTCCAATTACAGAGGGATCACACTTCTCAGCCTCCCCGGTAAGGTCTATTCCAGGGTGCTGGAGAGGAGGATCCGGCCGATAGTCGAACCTCGGATTCAGGAGGAACAATGCGGTTTTCGTCCCGGTCGTGGCACACTGGACCAGCTCTATACCCTACATCGGGTGTTCGAGGGTTCGTGGGAGTTCGCCCAACCAGTCCACATGTGCTTTGTGGATTTGGAGAAAGCGTTCGACCGTGTCCCTCGTGGTGCCCTGTGGGGGGTGCTCCGGGAGTATGGGGTGCGGGCCCTCTGCTAAGGGCTGTCCGTTCCCTGTATGACCGCAGCAGGAGCTTGGTTCGCATTGCCGGCAGTAAGTCAGACTTGTTTCCGGTGCGTGTTGGTCTCCGCCAGGGCTGCCCTATGTCACCGGTTCTGTTCATTATCTTTATGGACAGAATTTCTAGGCGCAGCCAGGGGCCGGAGGGTGTCCGGTTTGGGAACCTCAGGATCTCATCTCTGCTGTTTGCAGATGATGTTGTTCTGTTGGCTTCATCAAATCAGGACCTCCAGCGCGCACTGGGGCGGTTTGCAGCCGAGTGTGAAGCGGCCGGGATGAGGATCAGCACCTCCAAATCTGAGGCCATGGTTCTCCACCGGAAAAAGGTGGCTTCCCCGCTTCAGGTCGGTGGGGAGTCCTTACCTCAAGTGGAGGAGTTCAAGTATCTCGGGGTCTTGTTCACGAGTGAGGGACGGATGGAGCGTGAGATCGATAGACGGATCGGTGCAGCGTCAGCAGTGATGCGGTCGCTGTATCGGACTGTTGTGGTGAAGAGAGAGCTGAGTCAGGGGGCAAAGCTCTCGATTTACCGATCGATCTACGTTCCCACCCTCACCTATGGTCATGAGATTTGGGTAATGACCGAAAGGACAAGATCGCGAATACAAGCGGCCGAAATGAGTTTCCTTCGCAGGGTGGCTGGGCGCACCCTCCGAGATCGGGTGAGGAGCTCAGTTACCCGGGAGGAGCTCGGGGTAGAGTCGCTACTCCTTCACGTCGAAAGGAGCCAGCTGAGGTGGCTAGGGCATCTGTTCCGGATGCCTCCTGGTCGCCTCCCTCGGGAGGTGTTCCAGGCATGTCCTATTGGGAGGAGGCCTCGTGGAAGGCCCAGGACACGCTGGTGGACTATGTCTCCGAGCTGGCCTGGTGTCGCCTCGGGGTCCCCCCAGAACAGCTGGAGGAGGTGTGCGTGGATCGGGAAGTCTGGGCATCTCTGCTGAGACTGCTGCCTCCGCGACCCGGCCCCGGATAAAGCGGAAGAAAATGGATGGATGGACATTACATGTATTCCTCCATGTGACATAGTACATGAAATCAAATGCCTATTCACTGATCATGAAAATATGAGTAAGGAAACAAAAACGGCACTTTCTAAGTTCCCTTCCCCAGGGATTAAGTGAGGCACATGGAGGCACATGGAAGCAGTGTTGTACAAAGCCAATCTTTGGCTGGGTATTTGAGCTGATGAAACAGTAAGTCCATACATGAAAGGTTATATAGAAAACCTGTTTAAAACAATGACCCCTGCAGGAAACTGCAGGAGTCTACACCCTGCTCTCCCCCAGACCTATTGGTAGTTATGCAAATATATCAGCACTGCTCAATATGTACTGCACAACTATGGTAATTAATACATAATGGCTTTATTCCCAGAGATACAAGGTCTTAACGGAAAAATGGCGGAAAACTCGACAGCGCACACGTGGCAAGGGACACTACGTTACAGCCATTAAAAAACCATTCACATTTGAAGAGGCAAGTATGACAATATATTCAAGTCATCAGCTCATTGTTGTAATGGCAAATCAATACAGGGCCGCAGCATTCCTCCCAAGACCCCATTGAAAGCAACACCCATGGTCCCATCTTCATCCTCAGACGTATCAGCAAGATTCAATCACAGCCACCATGCTCACCCTCAGATCTCCCTGCATCTGGCCCACGCAAGGTACCAAAAGTACCAGTGGTTTTGACAACCACACAACAGGTGTGTGTGTGTGTGTGTGTGTGTGTGGACACATGAAAAATAATTGTGGAAGCAAAGGTAACTGCATAATGATTATTCATGACTTCTGTGCAGCTCCGCACTCTGTGGGAGAAGACGCCATGCGATATTGCAGTGGCTTTGGTTCCCACTCAAGTGAGAGGGGACACCATTGCCATCCACCATAGTGCAATCTGCACGTTGCGGCCACATAACTGGGTAAATGGCGAGGTAAGAACCCTACAGTTAATTTGTGTCACTCTCACTAACTCTCTCACTGTCACTGGGGCAGAAGACTTGTGTTTAAAAACATGTTTTTTTTTTATATCTGTCTCTATCGGAACAGTACATAATCAATCCTCACCTGCCCTATTCTGTTTGTAAGACTGTGTCAGAGGAACAGGTATCCTGGTGCTTGACAGCAGAGACCATGGTCGGAGCTGGTCTTTGGCCTGAATCATTGGTCTCTGGCTTCTGTGGCGCAGAGACCAGTCAGTTTTAGAGTCCATTGGTTTCCATCAATATTTTAGTTATGTGGAGGAAATATTTCAGTGGGACACATGTATTTTCATCACAATTATGAGCTTGACTTGTCTTTGAATCATTTACCATATAAATCTAAATTATTATGATGTCAAACTAATTTTTTTATGTAAATTTGTTTCCCACTGCAATATTGCCTCCACAAAACAAAATGTTAAAGGACTCTAAATCTGACTGGTACCTGCCCTACAGAGACAATTGTTTCAGACAAAGCCCTTAGAGGTGGTGTCTGTAATGTTACGGACTGGTCTTTAATATTCAGACCAAAAAAAGGAATAACTGTGTAACTAATGTGGATTTTGTATAATTCTGAAATGACTTTAAAATATTGTAGGTCATTTCACATTGTGTAGATGGCAATATTTCCAGGGGAGTGGCCAGAGTTATTTCAGTAAGGTGGCACATAATTTTGCTAGGGTGTCACAAGGGGTTGGTTGGTTGGTCCTTTTATTATAATGTCCTTTTGAATATCAATATTTTAACCATTGAATGTTATGACATTAAGTAATATGAACCATAAAAAAGGATGGTAGACTTACAGTATCACTGTGCCAAATGTATTGTCCCAGCTCCCCTGAGTGGGGTGGCACTGGGAGTGGCCCAGTACATATCCGGGGTGACCTGTGACACCCCCTTTAAACAGTCCCACATATTTCTTCTTAAAATCCGTGTTTGCACATGTCTAGCTGCCATGTTGGTCAAATCATGCTTTCCGCTGATTGGTAAATGTGCCTGTGAATCACGTCCTTCATTGACATGACGTTGACCACCACCAGACTACATGTCTTTGTGAAGGATTGGAAAAGCATGTAGCCTGCATGGCCAGGCTACTGACATTTATTTTGTCATTAGATTCTTTTTTTTTTTTTTTTCTATTTATTTATTTTTTGACATGAAAAACGACAACAACCGAAACAGCACAAAACACAAAAACAACAAAGAAAACAAAACAAAAACAAAAACATTAAAAATAATAATAGTCATATACATTCACACACACGGACAAAAGCTGATTCAAGGACTATGGATACTATTCATTGTACATATGTATTAGAAGGATTAAGTTAGAGGTTGCAAGACACCTTGTTTTAAAGCAGACGATATGGATTCCACTGGACATAAAAGGCATTAGAGTTTCCACGCAGGGTAAACTTAATTTTTTCAAGTTTAACAAAAAAAAGAAAATCATGGACCCACTGCGTATAGGTGGGTGGCAGAGACTCTTTCCATTTGAGTAGATAGTTCGACGGGCCAAAAGTGAAATAAAGGCAATGGAGTCTGACTCTGCTTTAGATAAGCCCAAAGTGTGGGAGACGCCAAATATAGCCAATAGGGGGCATGGCTGTAATGATTTACCAATTGCAGAATTTATTAATGTAAAAATATTTTGCCACAAGGGATGAATTTTAGAGCAGGACCAAACATGTGAACATGATTGGCTGGAGTAGCACCACACCGATTGCAGTTTGGGTTCACATCAGGAAAAATCCTAGCTAACTTCTGGTTAGTCCAGAAACAGCGGTGTAGAATTTTACATTGCATAAAAGACTGTTTGGCACAAACAGAGGAAGTGTGGACTCTATTAAGAGCTGAAAGCCAGAGGTCATCATTGAGGGTCATACTGAGCTCAGTTTCCCATTCACCCTTTAGTACAGAAAACACAGATTTGTTGTTGTGTAAAATTTTGCTGTATAAGATTGAAATTACACTCTTAAATGTTTGTGAGCGATCCAAAATTAGGTCACCAGGATTTTTTTGTGGTGCGTTGGGAAACTGAGGGACATTTTTTGACAAGAAATCACGTAGTTTAAATAACGGAAAAAGTCACGGTTGGGTATGTTAAATCTAGTACGGAGGTTGTTGAATGAAATAAATGTATCGTTCTCATATAGATCAGCAAATGATTTAATGCCCGAGTGATCCACTCAGCAAAAGTTTTGTCTAATAAAGATGGTTTAAAGAGGTGATTTGAGCAAACTGGAGCTCTTAGAGAAAAAGATGTCCAATTAAAATGTTTTTTACATTGAATCCAAATTTTGACAGTATTTTTGACAATGATATTCTTATATTCAGATGGAGATGTATTAGAGAAAGTTAAAGCTGACAGGGACGAGGGGCTGCAAGATGATGTCTCTATCTGTAGCCATGAGGGGGCATCGGCTCCTGGATGTTCGTAAAGCCAGTGGACTATTGGTCTGATGTTGCAGCCCAGTAATAATACTGAAAGTTTGGTGCGGCCATACCTCCATCTTTTTTGGCTGTTGCAAAGTGGACCATGATATTCTAGGGGGCTTGCCATTCCAGATGAAAGTTGTGATAATGCTGTTTAGTTTTGTAAAAAATGATTTGGGGATAAAAATTGGTAAACACTGGAAAAGATATGTAAACTTGGGTAAAATGTTCATTTGCACAGAATTGATGCGGCCAGCAACAGAAAGGGGGAGGGATGACCAGGACCTCAGATTGGACTTAGTCTGTTCGAATAGTGGTTGGAAGTTGGTGTGGAAAAGATCGGAGTACTTTCTGGTAACAGTAATGCCCAAATAAACAAACTGATGGTGGTTTTGAATGGTAATGACCCGAATGGGTAATTAAGAGCTGCACTATTTATGGGAAATACCTCACTTTTCTCTAGGTTTAGTTTATACCCAGAACATTTTGAAATCTTTTGAGAATTCTGAAACCTCAGGAAGACTAGTGTCGGGGTCAGAGATAAACAAGAGGAGGTCATCTGCATAAAGAGATACTCGTTGCTCCTGTCCCTCTCTTGTAATCCCTTTAATCACCAAGCTATGGCGAAGGGCTATGGACAACGGTTCGATGGCTAATGCGAAGAGGAGGGCTGAAAGCGGACAGCCCTGCTTTGTTCCTCTGTGTAAAATAAATTGGCTAGAAAAAGTATTGTTAGTTCGGACTGAGGAGAGTGGAGATGTGTACAGTAGTTTGACCCAGGAAATGAATTTTCTGCCGAAACCAAATTTTTCAAGAGTAAAGAATAAATAATCCATTCTACACGGTCAAATGCTTTTTCAGCATCCATGGAAATGACTATTTCAGGGACCGGTAAATTAAGTGGATGATATATGATATTAAAAGACGCCTTAGATTAAAAAAGGAAAATCTGTTTTAATAAACCAGTCTGATCAGTAGAGATTATTTCAGGCATTATCGTTTCCAGACGAGTGGCAAGGATTTTGGCTTGAATTTTGACATTGATGTTTCGCAATGAATTGGGCGGTAAGAAGAACATGTTGGGGGTTTTTGTTCTTCTTTAGCAGTAGAGATATCAGAGATTCTCGTAAAGTTGGTGGAAGAATATTTTTGTGTAAGAATCATTGTACATGCTTAGAAGGAGAGGTGCCAGTTGGTCTGAAAAGTGTTAATAAAATTCAGTGCAAAAGCCATCTTTACCCGGGCTTTTGCCACTCTGCATGTTAGAATAGCTGTTTTAACCTCAATGAGTGTAATAGGGCTCTCAAGCGTCACAGCTGCATTAATATGAATTTGGGGCACATCCAGGTTGTCGAAAAAGCTGTGAAGATCATCAATAGTTTTTGCTTCAGAGGAATATAAGATTGTATAGAATGACAGAAATGCTTTGTTGATTTCACCGGGGTCAGAGGTAAGTGTGTCACCAACCTGAATTTCATGGATGATTTTAGTTGCCATTGACTTCCTCAGCTGATGTGCCAGGAGCCGACTCGGTTTGTCCCAAATTCATAATGGGCATGTCTGGACTTCAGAAGCATCTCCTCTGCTTTAACTGTAGAGTGGTTATCAAACTCAGATTGAAGGAGGAGTCTTTGTTTGTACAAATCATTTGATGGAGTGATACTATATAATTGATCGATCTCTGAAATCTTATTGGTAATATTTTCAATTACTGATAAGTGTTTTTTCCTTTCAAAGGAAGTATAGGAAATAATCTGGCCTCTTAAGTAACATTTTAGAGATTCCCATAAAACACTGTAATTTATATCAGGTGTACTGTTGATTTCAACAAATAGATTGATTTGTTTACTAATTATTGCCAAAAAGTCAGATTTGGATAAGTGTCTAATGTTTATTTCCATGGAGGGGGACAGGTAAAAAGGGGCAATGCAGGTCCATGGTTAGGGGTGAATGATCAGAAATGACTCTGGCTTGATAGTGGCAGTTTTGGACTGAGCATGCCAAATTGTTGTCTACCAAAAAATAGTCAATCCGTGAAAATGTATGGTGGACAGAGGGAAAAAGGAATAATCACGTCTATGTGGATTAGACCTACGCCAAATATCGGATACGCCATAATCATGGATGAAGGAGTTGATTATAGAAGTAGATTCACGTGCATACTGCTTTGAGGAAGATCTGTCTAGGAAATCATTCAGACAGCAATTGAAGTCCCACCAATAATGAGACGATGGGACTCAATATTAGGAATATTAGAGAAAAAATGAACAAAAAGTCCTTATCATCCATGTTAGGTGCGTAGACATTTGCCAAGGTTAGAGCGAGATTATTGATATGACTGAGATGATAACATAGCGACCGTTGGGGTCTACGACCACATTTTCACATTTAAATGGGACAGAGTGATGAATAAGAATGGCAACACCACGTGCATTACTATTAAATGAGGAATGATATGACTGTGACACCCAAGCTTTGTGCAATTTATTAATATTTAATTCATTTAAATGAGTTTCTTGAATAAAGGCACTTTTACATTGAGGTTTCTAAGGTGAAGGAGTACTTGGTTAATTTTGGAGATTTTTCCCAAGCCTCTGAATTCCATGTTGCAAATTTAATTATAGTGTCTGCAGAGTGAATCCGTCTAGGGTTCATTTACTATAAACAGAGAAGTAGAGAAGATCAGGTACAATAATACTTGAATTGTGAGTAGGAAATAGCCAAACAGTAAGAGACAACCACACACCCGCACACACATACCCACGCACACAAAGCAACAGCAAAACACACAACAGAAAAAACAAAACAAAAAAGACAAAAAACAAACAAAATGCATTTCCCACCACCAAAAAAAGAGAACCGCAGCATCTCTGTGAGAGGGCAGAGCTCAGTCTCAACTAAGAAGACCATTGTCATTTTTTATTTATGTTCAGGTCTGTCTGAAGTTTTGAACAGACACCATTATGTCTAATATCAGTGACTGCCAGGTGGCTGGTGATATCGTGTAAATCCAGCAGGGGGCAGAGCCTACGCTAACCTTCGTGGTTTGTGATAGCCACGAGGAAGAGGAGAAAGGAAACTGTAAACAAAATCAGCTGGAGGTGTAATAGTTTAGGCTACAGAGTAGATCCACGGGAAACACAAAATCCAGCGGGTAATTCACCATTGGGCACTGTTGTAGCTCATTTGTTTCATATAACATAGCGAGAAGTGACAGTGTGACTTCTACGCAGAAGCTCGTGCCTAGGTTGAAGAATTTGTAGCGGACATAAAAACGGCTTCAGCAGCTCTGTGACAAGTGAACAACTGGGTTTCGTCATTGATGTTGACACACAAAGTAGATGGATATCGGAGTGAATATTTGATGTTGAGGTCACGGAGCTTACGCTTGACTGTGTCAAAGCTACGTCGCTTCCTTGTGAGCTCCGCGCTGAAGTCTGGATATATATGGATCCGAGTGCCTTTAAACATCAGCTCCTTGTCTCTAGCCAAGCGAAGGATCTTGAGTTTATCCTGGAAGTTCAGCAGTTTGATGAGTATGGGCCTCGGTCTGCCTCTGCCGCCAGGGCGCACGGAGGCTCCATCAGGTGGTGGGCCAGTTGGAGTGCGATGGGCTCGCTCGATGGCCAAGGGGAAAGGAAAGTTTTCTCGTCCCAGGAGATGTGGGATCAGCTGAGTCATGAGTCATTAGATTCTTGAGGCCTCCTTCATCTACACGTGAACACGTGTGGGAAGAAAGTATACGTGATGAGTCACTACGTGGCTGGAGTGGTGCTTTTTGGAGAGAAAAGGCAGGTTGCCCGGTGCAAATTGCCAAAGGTAATAAAGTAAAGACACTAATAATTGCTCTCAAGAAATGCTTTGGGAAATGGTATGTGCTATTTTGCAGGTGAATTTTGAGCAGTATGACGGGTTCATTTCCTGTGTGAATGTGAACAACTCACACTGGAATTGTTGGTGAGTATGTAAATACCAATTAATGTACGTACTATGCTGGCAGTTACTGACAATCAAATGTTCATGAGGTCGTTTGCCTCCTGGATCCTGCGGCAAGTCCTACAGCGCTTTCTGACTCTATTACAGCAGCCACAAAAATTGGGTTTGTGTGACATACTGTATATAAAGTGCAGCAAAGCTCTTAATAATTATTTCATCCCAACAGAGACTACATGCAAATGCGCTGGGGAAGAATGGAGTGGACTGAAAAAAGGTGGCGTGGCATAGAGATTCCACACTCCTCCCAGCAAGATGGGACGAGCTGTGGCATTTTAGTTGTGTTGGTAAATATACATTTTTGATTGTTGCCTACATAATGGCTCACATTCCTCACTGTCCAGTCACTGTCCACATTAATGGTTAGTGATAATTTTTATTCAGACATGTAAGGGCCGTACTTGCACATGTCTTGGCAGCAAAAGTGTTTATACTGTAGCTACAGGAGACCCTGTGATACAATTTGCCTGTTACTGTTGTGCATCCTTGCCAAATGTACAGAGATGGTGGTAAATGTAGTCATGATTTTTCACTGATTGACATGTGCATAGCAATAGTTAGACAGGTGGTTCATACCCATTGATGCCTCAGACAATAGACATGCAAACCTTACTAACAGCCTCTTCCTGTCTCACTTAAGTGACATTGTATTCAAATCTTTATAGATGGCTAAAGCGTTGCTGGGAAGCTTCCCAAATCTTCCGGCTGACATAAATATGGATACGTCCAAAGACAAGATGGCAAAAGAAAGGGAGGCCATGGCCTACAAATATTTGGTGCATCAGGTAAACCATTGGAATATAAATGCCAAATCTTAATTTGTGTTGTCAGCATGACATGTAGGATTAGACGTGATGTATGTTACTTAGAGGTGCACCGGTCTGATAGGTCACCAATCAGGATCGGTCAACCAAAATTTTAGTGATTGGTTCCAAAAATCCTAATCGGTGCACCTCTCTTACTTATAGATGCTAGTATTCTACTTTGTAGTTGGGCATTGTATATGAGGGCTGGTTTACATGTATTATGAGAACTCATTGACTGGAAGCTGTGGTGAAATCCAGGATTAAGTAAAATCCAACAAATGGGAGTATGAAATCAGAGAGTTCGCAATTCTGTAGTTAGAGATTTGGGAGTGTGGGCCTGAATGTAGGTACAGTCAATATTGCAGAGGTCCAGAAATGGAGGGAGGGAGTGAGCAAGAGGAAATGCTGATGTGAGATAAAGGCGATCAACATTGTGCATAGTGTTTAAAGTGTACAGAAGGAGTTACATTTCAGAATTAGACCAGGAGCCAGTGCAGTCCTGAAGGACATCAGTGATGTGGAGTGAGGAGGGAGTTATGGTAATTATGTGGACAGGATGTTGAATAGTATAACAGAGGTAGAGATAGTAATTATGCAACCAAACGTGATGTGAATGTGAACAATCTTGTGTTTGTGTTGTAGTTTATGATGCAACAAGCACTGTGCCATGTGCACATGCACCAATGACAGACCACACTCAGACTGGGTAAGTAAAGTACAGCCAGGTCCATTAATAATGGGACAGTGACTGGAATTTTGTTTTGTTTAGCAACAGCTCTGAGCTCTGCTTTAATTTGAGCGTTCACATCCAAATGAGGCTAAGGGGTTAGGAAATACAGCTCCTCTGAGTCAATCTGTCTTTTTCAGAGGCTCAAACGTAATGGACAGAAGCTGAAACGCCATAAGGATCCACCAGTGTACTTTCTGATTGTTTTACCTTGTTATATTCTACGTTTAGCTTTTTAGTTCAGCACTTTAAATATGCCATAGAAATGTTTGCAAAAACTACAGTAAAGATCTGGCCCAGCAGCACTGAGGAGTAACCTCTTTACTTTACTGCAGTTCCATCAAGTCATTTCAAACGTCATTTCTATAGCAAAAAGTGATTTCCTGAATCCTTACCCCATTTGGATGTGAACACTCAATTTAAAGCAGGCTCATCATGGCTTGAACAGTTGCTAAACAGAGGAAAGAACACAATTCTGGTCACTGTCCCATTATATAGTGTGCATAATGAATGGTCAGTGATTTGTCTTTGTTTGTTATAGATTGGATGCAATAGCTGTGAGCGTTGGTTTCACAGCATATGCCTTCAAGTACCTGCAGCCGACCTCCAAAGGATAAAAGCTTTTAATTGGATGTGCCCCATGTGTTCACTGTCATGAGTGTCGTTTTGGTCACATTTTTTATTTATTTTTTCCACCTGATTTGACTCTGGGCCATAAAGTAGTCGCCAATACAACAATTCATGTCGACAAATAAACGTCACACATTGGAATGACTCTTTCTCCAATTGTATTTATTCACTGCATAATAAAGAGCTCCGTACACTGGAAAGTTGGCATCACATTAAATTCATTCAAATGCCAAAACTAGTACTTATTGCATATTGATTCCACTTCAAGTCAATTGAACATGATCTCAACATGTTGTGGACCAACTTTTAAATACAAGTGATAGAACATTTTGATATGGTGCTTGGAGTGTAATAACTGGCTAAGTTATCGAACGAGTGCATGAAATTAAGTTCCTTGGAGTTATTAGACAATAGAATTACTTGCAAAAGCAAAGCACATTTTAAATATCAAAGCTCTACATACTTATAGTGCCCTATTTATTATTGTACTGTGGTTTGGGGTAGTACTTATAAAAGCACATTAAAACCAATAGTAATGCTACAAAAAGCTGTTTAATTCATAAAGTTGGGTTTTTGAACCACAAAAACTCTATTTTTTAAATCATGAAGTTTTGTGACATTGAGTTCCAAACTGAACAGATGTTATACAAAGCAAGGTACAAACTGTTACCAGGCCAAATACAAAGAAGGTTCTAACAACGTACTGGTCGTTATGAATTGAACTTAAGGATTCAGAAACATAGCACAACTTAGAAAAGTTTTACCCCGACAGTTAATGGAGTCCAATAGTGGAATAGATTGGAGATGGAGATGAAACAATGTCCAAACATCAACCTGTTCAAATTTAAATACTCTAGGGGGAGCAGTAGGATTAATTAGCATTCAATTAAGGAAGAGTGTTGTTGCTCTGATCAGTTGTCATTCTATTGCTCAAAATCGCAAATAGAGAATTGGAGTAGAAGAGCTCCAAATCTGTTGAGAGTGACCTTCCCAACGGCCTCTTATACCTTGTTTTTAACGCACTACACTATGCAGGGCTTAGTATTACATCATTCATTGTACATAACAACAATTAAATAAAAAAAAGGAAGCAACCAAGCAAAATTGTACACTAATCAATACCATATTAAGGATGATAATGACAACTGGGCAGTAGCAAGATAACCATCTGTAACTAAGTAATGGCCTTTTGTCACTTGCTTTGCACCAAACATCGTACATTAAATGAGAGCGCTGTTGTAGTTGTAAAATGTACATAATATTCACAGAGTATAAGGTGGCAGAGCCGCCACCTTAATGTGGTGGAGGGGTTTGAGCGCCAGAATGATCCTGGAGCTCTGTTGTCGGGGACTTCGTGGCCCTGGTAGGGTCTCCCATGGCAAACAGGTCCTAGGTGACGGGTCAGAAGCTCCTTATGAGAGACCAACAGGCCAAGTTTAAAACGTGAGGCCGTCCTTCTGTGGACCACCACCTGCAGGAGGAGCCATAGGGGCTGGTGCTACAGTATGTGATTTGGGCAGCTTGGACGGCTGCCTCCATGACCAGTAATGGACAAATGGAAGGATATAATATTTATTTATTGGTTTATTTGGACAGTACAGTGCATGTTAATGAACATACATGGGTCTCATGCATGTAAACAAGCCACACTGGATGTAGCCTTGGGCTAATTTGCATCTGTCATTCCCCATGTGCACTCTCAAACACACTCTCATTCATCCTGCCTAAAGCAGGTAGAAAGGCGCTATATAAAATGTTCCCATTTACTGTTCTGTTTATTGTGAAGTGACTAACGAAACTGAGAGAAAGTGTCATTTCAATGTGTGATCTTTATTTGTCGACATTAGTGACCGTACAGCAATGTGACACACAAAATTACAAGTACTACATTTCCTCTCAGGGTTTCGAACCAGCAACCTCCTGCACCAAAACACCACACCTTATCCATTACACCACAGCCTGTCAACCAAACAAGGGCAAAATGTAGCAATTGATTCTGTGCTGTCCAAAACATATGAAACAATCAGTAATTATAATAAGGGTGTTAACATGCTTAAATGCATTTCTTTACATCAGAACTTACTACAGTAAAACTAAGATTATGTACAAAATTGGAATGGACATGCAATAAGTAGTAGTTTTGTGTGAATTTGACGTTATGGCACTAATTGAAGTGTAATAACTGGCTAAGCTAAAATGCTTAATCAGTTGTATTTGAAATTTGTTCCACAACATGTTGGACCATGTAGAATTGACTAGAAGTGAAATGGATATGCAATAACTAGTAGTTTTGACTTTTGAGTGAATTTAATGTAATGATGCTAACTTTCCAGTGTACTGTTCTGTTTATTATGAAGTGACTAAAGAAACTGTGTCATTTCAATGTGTGATATTTATTTGTAGACATTAGTGACGATACAGCAATATCACACAAAATTAGTACTGCATGATTCTCTCTCAGGGTTTTGAACCAGCAACCTCCTGCACCAAAACATCACACCTTATCCATTACACCACAGCCTGTTAACCAAGCAAGGGCAAAATGTAGCAATTGATTCTGTGCTGTCCAAACATTATATAAAAAAAATAATAATAATTGGGGGCGTTAACATGTTGAAATGTATTTCTATAAATCAGAACTTACTACAATGAAACTATGGGGAAAACTTATGGGGAACAAATTGATTTCAAATAATATTTTTTATTGAAATATTCCCTACACACAACAAACATATACCAAAAGGAATCAAAAACTGACAATTCATTTTCATGATCTTTTTTTTTTAGAGCACAGACCAGCTCAGAGGTGGTCCTTGATCACACACCACAAGGACCATGGAACAGCTCCCTAGCGGTGGTCTCTGTAATGGTCCTACTGTCAGACAGCGGTGCCGTCATAAGAAACAAGCGACCCGGCTTCACTTCCTTGATTGCGCTCCTCAAGATGAGGCTGGCTTGACCGCGGTGTCTAAACCCGGACTTAACTAGGTCTAAACTAGATCTAATCCAGGTCTAAAGAAGTAAACCACTAAACCAGTTCAGCGTACAGAGGTCACTTTGAAAATAAAATACTTTTACTTTGAACCCGATTTAAAAATGTACTGGAGTAGAAAGTAAAAGTAACTATAATGTGTATTTGTTACTTTGTTACTTTCACCACTGAAGTTCATCCTCTTTGAAACAGAAGCTGCTTTTGGAAAATGTCCTCGTGTTGAAAACGCGGTGAATAAATAAATCCTAAAGACTCACCTCGATCTGTCGCTCACAGACACAAACAGCTCTGAGTTCATCTGGAGCCAGGGCGAGTCCAGGAAATGGCAGTTTACTGTAAAACATGTGACCTGCTCAGCCAATCACAGAGCAGCAGTGTGTGTGTATGTGTGTGTGTGTCTGAGCTCCTTTTACTAAAGTACATGTAATGATGAGACGCTGCTCATTCAGCTCGAACAATCCAACTGCGTCCAAGTCCTACAGTCTGTAAACTCTCCAGTCGAGAAGCTTTTAGATTTGGGTAAGGCTGAAGCTGAAGAAAATGTGCTCATTTAAAGTGGGCAATAAGAGGTTAAAGGTCAAAATCATAAATAGTTAAAATGCAAAGTGAAATCTGTGTTAAAAGTGAGTAAAATCCAGTTTAAATACATATACATATTTTTGAGCTGTCTTATATATCCATTTCCCATATGTATTTCATGTGCCACTAAATGTTTTTATTGTATATATGTACATATATATATTTGATTCACTATATCCTGGCTTTGTTTTTTGTGTTTGGATGTATGTTGTATACATATGCTGCCTACGTTTTACCATAGGCCATTATGACGGCATCCTGTGATGCAGCAGGCCACACCCTATTTAAGGATGGCTTCTCATTCATAAAAAACATTTTGCCTGACGAAGGCCACTGGCCGAAACGTTGCATCAAATAAACGTCCAGAACCAAAGTCAGAATCATCGTTTTTATTGCACAGAAAAACAAAGTCAGTAGTTCTTCATAAATAACTCTTTAGTTTCTTTAAATCACATATTTACATCGATACAAATCTATTTACATCAGAAACCGGGACAGACGACTCTCTGACGGGAAACTCTCCACATTTACACAGGTTCAGCTTTAACAAAGTGTCTGTGATGAAAACTTTGATTATTATTATAGTGATTAAAGGGAGCGTTTCTTTCAGAGGAAACTCCGGGTTTAGTTCAGACTCAGCATCAGATTTGTTTATGTGCAGCTCAGATAATAACCTGTCAGACATTTCTCTAAATACACATTAAAGCAGCTTCAGTTTCAGAGCTTTGAAACATGATTGATCTCAACAGGTCACAGATTCAGTATCGTCTTCTTCCTGGTTCGATAAGTCCTGACATTTATTCAAAATCAGTTGAAAAACGGTAAAAATTCACATTTCAACACTCAATGTTTCCAGTTTTCAGGTTTTAAATAATATAATCCCACTGTTGTTCTAAGTCAATTGTTGTCGTCTTACCATATTTTACTTTGTATTTTGTATCTTATCTATTTAATATTCCTTATGCATGCCCCCTAAAGCCTTATAGTTTAAAGTTTTATAGCTTATTTTTTTATCTAAATTCTGTGTTATATGTTGCACGTCCGCATCAAGAAAAATTCCTAGTTGTGAACCTGTTCTCAAACAATGTCAATAAACCTATTCTGATTAAACTTTTAAACTTTCACCTTGAAACAAACACAAAAAAATAATAATCTTTACAGTAAAGTCTGTCTTTAACATTATTCACTGATTCAAAGTTTCTCCAAACACATTTTTCTCTCATCTCCACTTAAGTCGCTCCAACAGACTTTAAACTTTAAAGTCTCGGACTCAACTACAGTTTAAAGTTTTTTTTTAAATCTCTAATTCCTAACCTGATTTATTGAGTTTTGAATTTTTTAAAAACAAGGAGAAATTCAAATTTTTACAGATTTTTTCACATTTGATTTTAAATCCGTCTGAAAAAGTGTCACTGATGTCATAAAATAAAACCTACATTTATTCCGTTATTCAGATTTCGTCGCAGAAAATGCCATATTTTTTTAAATGAAAACAAAATGACAAAAAACTGGTAATACATGTTGTTCTCATTATTATGTCTCTACAGCAGAAATTTCAAATCGATTAAATTTAACTTAACGAGGTTCAAACAGAACTTCCATCTGCAACAAGAAGAAAAGGAACAAAAACCTTTGACTGAAAACAACAAACTGAATTGTTTCTGCAGCTGGTCTATAGTTTAGGAGCTCATGACTTTAAAAGGTGATGTTCTGTCCTGACTTTGTCCTGATCAAAGGTTGGTCAGGTTGAGCTGCTGAGGGACACAGGAACAGATCCTTATGGAACTAAAGGATCTGATCCAATAACCATCAGAGGTTTATCATCTGAAGCTTCAGAAACAATTTAACCAAACAAGTCTTACAGAAGAGACTTTATCAACACCGAAGAGAAAGCACAAGCGGCCCTCAGTCGGCTGTGCACCTTCACCTTAAAGCCTCCAATCACTCCTTTGAGGACGGGAGGTCAAAATTTTAGCTAAAGAAGAACGTTGGTTTGAAAGAGGAGTAAAAGAAGCTATTTTTGTCAGAAAAGAAAATCCCTCCATGAACCGAAATGGTGGACTCAGATTTAATCTTTCTTCTGTTTACTCCAATCTGCTTCGGGGAAAACCGACAGGACACGGCCAGTCCAAGAGGACGATACCTCAGCTAACAAAAGAACAATAGGCAGGTAATTAGCAGTGATCATCTATGAATAGGACAGGACTGACCGATACTGGGGGGAGCAGGTCGTTACAGACGCTCTACTTCAAAGGTGTTTACCCACAGGTGAGAGTAGCTGTGATTAGAGGGGAGGAGCCGGGCCAACCCAACTCCTCCAATTGGTCTTTATCTACGCTGTGTGCTGAGTGTAATCTTGTTCACTGACGAAGCCTTTTGGATGAGAGGCGAAACGTTTGGAGACCTCAACTACCAAGTACAGAAGATGACTCAAGTACTTCTTTGAAGATGGACAACTCCTGTACGACTGAGAACTTACACAGACTTCAGAAACAAAGAGCCTCAGAACTGAAACGTTTGATTCTGAAACATGTGACCCTGATGGTTTCCATGGTTACTGATCCACCTCAGATGTTTCCACGCCCCACAGAGAGGGGGCGCCCTAATGAACTTCAGTTGGAGCAGATGTTATTGGTTTTGTTCATGTTCTAGAATTCTGTTTCAGTCGGAGCCGATACGACTCTACGAGAGGAAAGAAAAAGTCCAAATGTTTCCTGATCATTGTCTGACATTCTTCTTCTTCTACTGAGCAACTTCACGCTCATGTTTGTGAATATTGTCTCCACTTTCAGAAACCTTTATGAGGAAATAATGAGACCGTAGTTCATATGAGCTGAAGAGACGACTTTGAACTTTGGGACAATTTTTGTTTCATGTGAATCGGCCTCAGGAATTACAGAGAAATGAAACAAACTAAGACTAGAAATCTGCATAAAGACCGTTCCATGGTTACGCCTCAGTTTAAACTAAAGGCTCTTTAGGAGGAGGAGACGTCACATGAACGTAAACCATCAGATCCTCCAGTCCATCAGCTCAGAGCTGAGGACATGTCTTTGGGTCGTCCACTTGACTCTCGTTCCATAAGCTCAGGATCTGTTCCTGTGTCCCTCAGCAGCTCAACAACTCGACCTCCATCAGAACTTTGATCAGGACAAAGTCAGGACAGAAAATCACCTTTTAAAGTCATGAGCTCCTAAACTTTGATCAGCTGCAGAAACGGCTTCAGTTTATTTGTTGTTTTCAGTAAAATGTTTTTGTTCCTTTTCTTCTTGTTGCAGATGAAGTTCTGTTTGAACCTGTTAAGATCCAAACATGAGAAATGTGAACTTTTACCTTTTTTAACTGGTCTTAAACGTTAGATCAGGACGGTCTCTGCCTCAAACATCGTTCATGAACAAAGTAAAAATGATGAAAAACCGTCGTCTGCACATTTTACATAAATCAGTAAAAGCTCGTTATTGCGTCTCCACAGTTTTAGACGGAGATTGTTGTAGATATTTGGATCGTAGACATTCAGAAAGCGAGCGTCCACTAGAGGGCGCGGTGAGGCACAGCAGCACCAGCACGTGCAGCGTCAGCAGGTAACCACGAACAAGAACCGCCACGACTCCGGCTCCGGAGTAACCGCGAGAAATACAGGCTCCGCCCACGAAGCCAGCGGCGACAGACGAGCAGCGACACGCCCACCTGAGGACACAGACAGGAAGTTACATCACAGACGAGCAGCGACACGCCACCTGAGGACAGAGACAGGAAGTTACATCACAGACGAGCAGCGACACGCCCACCTGAGGACAGAGACAGGAAGTTACATCACAGACGAGCAGCGACACGCCACCTGAGGACAAAGACAGGAAGTTACATCACACAGACAGGAAGTTCAGAAATCTTTATAGCAGTGATGTGACGTTCCTTCAACTTCTATGAAAACTATACTCCATGGAAAATCTTGATGAAAATAAAATGGATGTGTACTGCCAAAATGTAGAAATTTGTGCTGTATACAGTGCCTCTCGAAGTACTAATACACCTTGAACTTTTGCACATTTGTCATGTTTACAACCCTAAACATAAAGATTTTATTTGAATTTTTTACTGAAAGTTCACACACAAGTAACAGACAACTGTGAAGTGAAAGCAAAATGATACATGATTCTGTTATTTTTCAAAAAATAGAAAAGTGAAAAGTGGGGCGTGCATAAGTATTCATACAGCATTTTCTGAGTGCATTAAATTGCCTTTATAACATTCCTAATGACTGCAGAATGTTCACACCTTGCCTAACCATTAAATAGAGGCCACCTGTGTGTAATCTACTCTCAGTATAATTCCAGCTGTTCTGTGAGGGCCTCAGAGCTATGGTCAGAGTGTATTGGTAACTAAACAACATCATTAGTAGTACATTAGTAGTAGTAGTATAATAGTAGTTTTACCTTCCTGGTGAGCAGTATATTAGTAGTATATAAGTAGTAGTAGTATAATAGTAGTTTTACCTTCCGGGTGAGCAGCGGTTGGTTTGGGTCCAGACTGAAGGCGTCCCACTCGTCGTCCGGCTCCAGGTCGATGCTAAGTCTCTCGGAGCGTCTCTGGACTGGAGCCTGGACACACGATCCTTTCAGTCAGAGTCAGGTTTAAAAAAACTAAAGTAAAAGACGTGAACGAGGCTCAAACTGTGACTAAAACCTGCAGGTGTTTGGGTCCTAAAAACTAAAGTAAAAGTAAAGACTAAAACATGTGAACTTCAGTTTAGATCCTCAGGTCTGATGTTGGTGTAAACGTGTTTGTGTCGTACAGTGAGTGTGACCTCCTCGTCTCCTCCTCCGCCGCCTCCCTCCTGCTCATCTCCTCCGACAGACGCAGCTCCAGCTCCTGCAGCCTGAACACACACACGTTAACATTAAAAACACCTGAACACACACACGTTAACATTCAAAACACCTGAACACCACACAAAAAACCTACACACACGTTAACATTCAAAACACCTGAACACACACGTTAACATTCAAAACACCTGAACACACACATGTAACATTAAAAACACCTGAACACACACATGTTAACATTAAAAACACCTGAACACAAACACAAAAACCTGAACCAGTTAACATTAAAAACACCTGAACACACACGTTAACATTCAAAACACCTGAAACACACAGTTAACATTAAAACACCTGAACAACACACACGTAACATTCAAACACCATGTTAACATTAAAAACTGACACACTTAACACACACACGTTAACATTCAAAAAACCTGAACACACACGTTAACATTAAAACACCTGAACACACACGTTAACATTCAAAACACCTGAACACACACATTAAACATAACAAATTAAAAAACACCTGAACACACACGTTAACATTCAAAACACCTGAACACACACGTTAACATTCAAACACCTGAACACACACATGTTAACATTAAAAACACCTGAACACACACACGTTAACATTCAAAAAACCTGAACACACATGTTAACATTAAAAACACCTGAACACCACACGTTAACATTCAAAACACCTGAACACACACGTTAACATTCAAAACACCTGAACACACACACTGTTAACATTCAAAACACCTGAACACACACACACGTTAACATTCAAAACACCTGAACACACACTGTTAACATTAAAAACACCTGAACACACACAGTTAACATTCAAAAACACCTGAACACACACGTTAACATTCAAAAACCAACACACATGAACACACACACATGTTAACATTAAAACACCTGAACACACAGTTAACATTAAAACACCTGAAACACACACGTTAACATTCAAAACACCTGAAACACACACATGTTAACATTAAAAACACCTGAACACACACACGTTAACATTCAAAACACCTGAACACACATGTTAACATTAAAAACACCTGAACACACACACGTTAACATTCAAAACACCTGAACACACACATGTTAAGGCGAGACACTGCAGGTGAATAGGGGAAAAAAATAAATGTAGACATATCAATTTGAAACTTTTGCTGAACATCACTGATATAAATATGAGAAAAAAATGTATTGCATTTTTTCTGTCATTTATGTTTTCATATAAAAAATAAGACATTTTGTACATGAAATGGCCAAAATTGCCTATATTTGGGCAACGAAATAAAAATAATGGATTGAGCCAGATTAAAATGTATGGTTTATTTTATTGCCATATTAGTAACTAAGATTTTTTCAGAGGGGATTTTGGATATATTGTTTAGTTTTTCAATTAACTAATCATAAGTGAAAAAATCTGTAAAAACTCAAATTCCGCCTGTTTTTTTGTGTTCAAAGCTGAATAAATCAGGCTAGGAATTAGATATTAAAAAATCCCTCTGAAAAAACCTTCAAAATATTGTTAAGTCCAAGACTGGAAAGTTTGGAGTCTGTAGGAGCCACTATAAGGGCTCACCCGCTGCCCGAGTGGGCCTTCTCTCATTCAGAGAAAACGAGCTCTGAAGTTTTGTAGCGAGTGCGCATGCGCGGAACTTTCTTTTGGCCCCTTCCGCACCAGGCGTCTCCCAGAAGGAAAAATACCATATTTGGGCGACAGCGTCATCAGGATCCCTTCGCAGCACACGTGGTTGTAAAGTCTGTCAATATTTGTGAATGAATACCCGCATGAGAGCGGTCTTTCGACGCGCTGCAGCTGCTACTTCCGGGTTACCGCCGCCTCGCAAGCGGACAAATTATCAAAAAATAAGCATCATGCGGGGTGAGTTTTGTCATTTTATACTCTGACATGAAAACTAAGATGTAAAGGGAGGAAAATAGATAAAAATCTCCACTCGACCACTGCGTGAAAAATCAATACTTTCACCTGCCGTGTCTCGCCTTAACATTAAAAACACCTGAACACACACACGTTAACATTCAAAACACCTGAACACACACGTTAACATTCAAAACACCTGAACACACATGTTAACATTAAAAACACCTGAACACACACACGTTAAACACATTCAAAAACACCTGAACACACACGTTAACATTAAAAACACCTGAACACACACACGTTAACATTCAAAACACACCTGAAACACACACCACGTTAACATTAAAAACACCTGAACACACACACGTTAACATTAAAAACACCTGAACACACACGTAACATTCAAAACACCTGAACACACACACGTTAACATTCAAAACACCTGAACACACACACGTTAACATTCAAACACCTGAACACACACCGTTAACATTCAAAACACTGAACACACACACGTTAACATTCAAAACACCTGAACACACACGTTAACATTCAAAAACCTGAACACACACACGTTAACATTCAAAAACAACCTGAACACACACCGTTTAACATTCAAAAACCTGAACACACAAGTTAACATTAAAACACTGAACACACACAGTTAACATTAAAAACACATGAACACAACACACTAAACATTAAAACACCTGAACACACAACATTAACAAATAAAAAACACACTGAAACAACACGTTAACATAAAAAACCTGAACACACACAGTTAACATTAAAAACACCTGAACAACACACGTTAAATTAAAAAACACCTGAACACACACGTTAACATTAAAAACACCTGACCTGTTAACATCAAACACCTGAACACACACACGTTAACATTAAAACACCTGAACACACACAGTTAACATTCAAAACACTGAACACACATGTTAACATTAAAAACCTAACACACGAACAAAAAACACCACACAACGTTAACATTCAAAACACCTGAACACACACACGTTAACATTCAAAAACCTGAACACACACATGTTAACATTCAAAAAACCTGAACACACATGTTAACATTCAAAACACCTGAACACACACATGTTAACATTAAAAACACCTAACACACATTAACATCAACACCTAACAACACGTTAACATTCAAAACACCTGAACACACACATGTTAACATTCAAAACACCTGAACACACACATGTTAACATTCAAAAACCTGAACACACATGTTAACATTCAAAACACCTGAACACACACACGTTAACATTCAAAACACCTGAACACACACATGTTAACATTCAAAAACACCTGAACACACACACGTTAACATTCAAAACACCTGAACACACATGTTAACATTAAAAACACCTGAACACACACACGTTAACATTCAAAACACCTGAAACACACACGTAACATTAAAAACACCTAACACACAACTTACATTAAAACACCTGAACACACACACGTTAACATTAAAAACACCTGAACACACACGTTAACATTAAAAACACCTGAACACACACGTTAACATTAAAAACACCTGAACACACAGACGTTAACATTAAAAACACCTAACACACACACGTTAACATTAAAAACACCTGAACACACACACGTTAACATTCAAAACACCTGAACACACACACGTTAACATTAAAAACACCTGAACACACACGTTAACATTAAAACACCTGAACACACACACGTTAACATTAATACACACGTTAACATTAAAAACACTGAACACACACGTTAACATAAAAACACCTGAACACACACGTTAACATTAAAAACACCTGAACACACATGTTAACATTAAAACACCTGAACACACATGTTAACATTCAAAACACCTGAACACACATGTTAACATTCAAAACACACACTTAACATTAAAAACACCTGAACACACACGTTAACATTAAAAACACCTGAACACACACATGTTAACATTCAAAACACCTGAACACACACACGTTAACATTCAAAACACCTGAACACACACACGTTAACATTAAAAACACCTGAACACACATGTTAACATTAAAAACACCTGAACACACATGTTAACATTCAAAACACACACGTTAACATTAAAAACACCTGAACACACACACGTTAACATTAAAAACACCTGAACACACACACGTTAACATTAAAAACACCTGAACACACACACGTTAACATTAAAAACACCTGAACACACATGAAAATTATAAAACATCACCTCAGCGGCTTCTAAAAGCAGCGATAGATCGTCCACAAGATCAGATCGAAACTACAGTTTGGAAGATACTGTCTGCAAATTCACAACATCGAATTTATCGCCAATGTCAAAACATTTGGTAAAAATGCTAAAAAATTGGGAAGATACGGGAATTAATGCGGGAAAATCAGAAGAAAAAAAAGACGGAAAATGTTGAAGAAATTAGAAAAAAGTGCAAAAATAATTTGCCCGGGTAAAATAGGGAATAAATGTGAGGAAAAGTAGAAACTGGTATGAAAACTTTCGGAAAAAAATTTAAACTGTGGGAACACAATTAATCCTCTCAAATCATATCTAAATCATATTACAGAAAAGAGCAGTGCGGATCATTCACAAGGTTGGTTTCCTAGACCATACTCATAATCTGTTTATGCAGTCAAAGTTGTTAAAATTTGATGACCTTGTAAAATATAGTACAACAATAGTCTTATACAAAGCATTCAACAAATTATTACCGCCTAACCTACAACGTTTTTTTATAACTTATGACTTGAGAGGTTTGGGATATTTTTCATTGCCGAGAGCTCAAAACACTCGTAAACGTTTCTGTGTGTCTGTATGTGGAGAGAAACTCTGGAACACACTGGACTTACAACACAAGCAATGCCAAACTGTCCATCGATTCAATCTGTTATATAAACATCAGGTCTGGTCAAAATATAGAGATGAGGGTCTTTAATTTAAATTGCTGTTGTCTCATAGTGTTAAAGAGGGGGTATTATGCTTTTTTCAATCACATAGCACCAGTCTATAGCATACTACAATGATGACGTAACCTTCTGTTGGTCTGTATATGCAGTAAATTAAAATAACTGCCTTGAATAAAATTGCTCTCTCAAAATGGCTGTACTGAACGTCTTGAAATAGGCCTCTGTCTCTTTAAGAAGCTTCCAACACGCCCCTTCAGCACACTGCTGTGGCATCTAAACAACACTACTGTGCGGGGAGGGGGCTCTGCTGAGCTGAGGAGCAGTGGTTGGTGGCTTGGCTGGTGACAAAAGGTCCAGAGGCGTCTCCAGGAGGTGGGGGCGTTCCTAGGAGGACTGAGGCATAGTTTTTACTGATTACTCAAAAATATGTGAATGAGCCAAGGCAACACTCCAGGCATGTGTTTAATGAGGGAATGACATAATAACATGATATAAAGCTTGAAAAAGTCCATTTTACATAATACCCCCCCTTTAAACAAGTGACAGTGAAGCCGAGTCTGTTGAACTCCTGAGTGGGGAACTGGGGTGGGATTAAATAAGTTTTCTTCTTCCCACTCCCTTTCAGGTGGAAGTGGATTGTTTGTTTTTTTTATTGTTTTTTTGTTGTTTTCTGCTGTATAGTCTTTTGTTTCCCTCTGCCTGAAATAAATACATAAATTAAATGAAATGAATAATTGGTATAAAATGGGGGGAAATAGTTTCTTTCTGCCTGTCTGTTCAGGACAAGGCTACAATCCGGTGTGGCGTGTTACATGCACTGTCCCGACCAAATAAAACAGTAAATAAATAATAATAATATCTGTTTGCAGCAAAGTTTTACATGTTTCTGATGTTTTGGAAAAATATCGCTTCATCATCGCACACACATCGAGATATTAATTTTGTTGTGAACTTGTAGAGCAGACCTGCAGACCTTTGGGTAAATAAAGAACAGTGATATTTTAAAGTGATTCCAGGGAGAACTTGTTTTTGTTCCTAAAAGAGTCATAAAGCGTGTCCTCACCGGTCTCTGAGCTGAGCCGCTTCACTCTCCACAAACTCGCTGCTCTTCTCCTGAGGAGCGCCGGGAGCCACCTCCGTGAACACCGCCCCCTGCTGGAGGAGAAGGAGAGACTTAACACAGTCTTTACAGCACAAGTAGAAGGCTCCATTAGTGTCACCATACCAACATGTCTAACTAGATTTAGGAGCAGGACAGAGCATTCATTCAAAGAAACAATGAATAAAAAGCTCCAAATATATCCACAGAGTCCAGCACAAACAGGAAACATGAGACTGTACAGATGACTTTGATTTCAGTTCATTTTGTTGAGGATTGAGAGGTACCTGTCTGAGGCTCCTCTCCTGGTTCTCTCTGAGGGTCTGAGAGAGCGAGGCCTTCTCCGTCTCCACCTGCTGCAGCTGCAAACACAACTCTCTCTCAGGTCACATTCCTCTGACTCTGGAGCTACAACAGGCTCTGCACTGATTCTTCTCCTGATGAAATACGACTGTGCTGGGTTAATGTTCTCTACAGTAAACGTACGTCAACTCGAACCCGGAGTTTGTAACAGAGCGCCTGGTAGAGGCATCGTTTACAAGATAATGTCGAAATGTCTGTGTGGACGATGTGCAACTTTACAATATCGGGCACGAAATGTGGAAAGAAATCGTGGAAAAATCAGGGGAAAAGTGGAAAGAAATTGAAAAGAATGTGGATCCATACTAAGATAAGTATATTTATTTAGTCCTTGCCTTGTTGGTGGATCCATACTAAGATAAGTATATTTATTTAGTCCTTGCCTTGTTGGTGGATCCATACTAAGATAAGTATATTTATTTATCCTTGCCTTGTTGGTGGATCCATACTAAGATAATATATTTATTTATCCTTGCCTTGTTGGTGATCCATACTAAGATAAGTATATTTATTTATCCTTGCCTTGTTGGCGGTCCATACTAAGATAAGTATATTTATTTAGTCCTTGCCTTGTTGGTGGTCATACTAAGATAAGTATATTTATTTAGTCCTTGCCTTGTTGGTGGATCCATACTAAGATAAGTATATTTATTTAGTCCTTGCCTTGATGGTGGATCCATACTAAGATAAGTATATTTATTTAGTCTTGCCTTGATGGTGGATCCATACTAAGATAAGTATATTTATTTAGTTCTTGCTTGTTGGTGGATCCATACTAGATGAGTATATTTATTTAGTCCTTGCTTGTTGGTGGTCCATACTAAGATGAGTATATTTATAGTCCTTGCCTTGATGGTGGATCCATACTAAGATAAGTATATTTATTTAGTCCTTGCCTTGTGTTCTACTTGTTTTTTTTGTTCTTGTTGATGGTGATCCATACTATAAGTATATTTATTTAGTCCTTGCCTTGATGGTGGATCCATACTAAGATAAGTATATTTATTTAGTCCTTGCCTTGTTGGGGATCCATACTAAGATAAGTATATTTATTTAGTCCTTGCCTTGTTGGTGGATCCATACTAAGATAAGTATATTTATTTAGTCCTTGCCTTGTTGGTGGTCTTAGATTTATATTTATTTAGTCCTGCCTTGTTGGTGGATCCATACTAAGATAAGTATATTTATTTAGTCCTTGCCTTGTTGGTGGATCCATACTAAGATAAGTATATTTATTTAGTCCTTGCCTTGTTGGCGGATCCATACTAAGATAAGTATATTTATTTAGTCCTTGCCTTGTTGGTGATCCATACTAAGATAAGTATATTTATTTAGTCCTTGCCTTGTTGGTGGATCCATACTAAGATAAGTATATTTATTTAGTCCTTGCCTTGTTGGCTGATCCATACTAAGATAAGTATATTTATTTAGTCCTTGCCTTGTTGGCGGATCCATACTAAGATAAGTATATTTATTTAGTTCTTGCCTTGTTGGTGGATCCATACTAAGATAAGAGTATATTTATTTAGTCCTTGCCTTGTTGGTGGATCCATACTAAGATAAGTATATTTATTTAGTCCTTGCCTTGTTGGCTGGATCCATACTAAGATAAGTATATTTATTTAGTCCTTGCCTTGTTGGTGGATCCATACTAAGATAAGTATATTTATTTAGTCTCTTGCCTTTGTTGGCGGATCCATACTAAGATAAGTATATTTATTTAGTCCTGCCTTGTTGGTGGATCCATACTAAGATAAGTATATTTATTTAGTCCTTGCCTTGTTGGCGGATCCATACTAAGATAAGTATATTTATTTAGTTCCTTGCCTTGTTGGTGGATCCATACTAAGATAAGTATATTTATTTAGTCCTTGCCTTGTTGGTGGATCCATACTAAGATAAGTATATTTATTTAGTCCTTGCCTTGTTGGTGGATCCATACTAAAGAATAAGGTTATATATTAATTTAGTCCTTGCCTTGTGGTGGAATCCATACTAAGATAAGTATATTTATTTAGTCCTTGCCTTGATGGTGGATCCATACTATAAGATAAAGTATATACTATTATATTTAGTCCTTGCCTTGTTGGTGGATCCATACTAAGATAAGTATATTTATTTAGTCCTTGCCTTGATGGTGGATCCATACTAAGATAAGTATATTTATTTAGTCCTTGCCTTGATGGTGGATCCATACTAAGATAAGTATATTTATTAGTCCTTGCCTTGATGGTGGATCCATACTAAGATAAGTATATTTATTTAGTCCTTGCCTTGATGGTGGATCCATACTAAGATAAGTATATTTATTTAGTTCTTGCCTTGTTGGTGGATCCATACTAAGATAAGTATATTTATAGTCTTGCCTTGTGGTGGATCCATACTAAGATAAGTATATTTATTTAGTTCTTGCCTTGTTGGTGGATCCATACTAAGATAAGTATATTTATTTAGTCCTTGCCTTGTTGGTGGATCCATACTAAGATAAGTATATTATTTAGTCCTTGCCTTGTTGGTGGATCCATACTAAGATAGTATATTATTTAGTCCTTGCCTTGTGGTGGATCCATACTAAGTATATTTATTTAGTCCTTGCCTTGTTGGTGGATCCATACTAAGATGTATATTTATTTAGTCCTTGCCTTGTTGTGGATCCATATAAGATAAGTATATTTATTTAGTCCTTGCCTTGTTGGTGGATCCATACTAAGATAAGTATATTTATAGTCCTTGCCTTGTTGGTGGATCCATACTAAGTATATTTATTTAGTCCTTGCCTTGTTGGTGGATCCATACTAAGATAAGTATATTTATTTAGTCTTGCCTTGTTGGTGGATCATACTAAGATAAGTTATTTATTTATTTGCTTGTGGTGGATCCATACTAAGATAAGTATATTTATTTAGTTCTTGCCTTGTTGGTGGATCCATTCTAAGATAAGTATATTTATTTAGTCCTTGCCTTGTTGGTGGATCCATACTAAGATAAGTATATTTATTTAGTCCTTGCCTTGATGGTGGATCCATACTAGATAAGTATATTTATTTAGTCTTGCCTTGTTGGTGGATCCATACTAAGTATATTTATTTAGTCCTTGCCTTGTTGGTGGATCCATACTAAGATAAGTATATTTATTTAGTCTTGCCTTGTTGGTGGATCCATCTAAGATAAGTATATTTATTTAGTCCTTGCCTTGTTGGTGGATCCATACTAAGATAAGTATATTTATTTAGTCCTTGCCTTGATGGTGGATCCATACTAAGATAAGTATATTTATTTAGTCCTTGCCTTGTTGGTGGATCCATACTAAGACAAGTATATTTATTTAGTCCTTGCCTTGTTGGTGGATCCATACTAAGATAAGTATATTATTTAGTTCTTGCCTTGTTGGTGGATCCATTCTAAGATAAGTATATTTATTTAGTCCTTGCCTGTTGGCGGATCCATACTAAGATAAGTATATTTATTTAGTCCTTGCCTTGTTGGCGATCTGCTGGATGTACTGGTCTCTGCGGTGGATCTCAAACAGGCACTGCTGTAAGTCCTGGTGTAGACGAGCTCTGTCTTTCTCCAAACCACTCACGGTTTGTTCCAGAGCGCTCTGAGTCTGCGGAGGAACAGTCACAGGGTTTAAACATTTAAACAACCTCCTACACCCAGGCAGATGTCCAAAATAAAACGATTAAAAGTCATTTCAAAACCAGGATGAAAAATAAAGGAGGTTTAAAAAGACTAACTTACTGTATTTGTCGGTTGTGTGTCTGTGTTTCCTGGGTCCGACCTGGAAAACGAAAAATACATCAGGATTTTGAGATCAATCCTTTAGCTGCAGCCTCCCCGGACTTTCCTCAGCACAAACTTACAAATAACTAATTCAGTTATTACAACGAGAACAAACCAATGAAGCTCAGGCCAAATGTGTGAAATAATCAAAGAAAGTTAATATCAGTTGGAAACTATTGTGCGATCCACTCGTATCATGTAAATTGAGACGGAGCAGTGAAACTGGGAAAATTAATAGTAACTAATATTAATATGAGGACACATTTAATTTTTCATTTTAAGTTTTCATATAAAAAATAAGGTATTTTATGAATAGAACTGCTGATATTTTCAGCGACAGAAAAAACTAAAAGCCTTATATGTGTGAAATAAAAGCTTTAAATGTGTTTTTTTTCCCAAAATAAAAGCCTCAAATATGCTGTGTTTCAAAAATAAAAGCATTAAATTTGAGAGTTTGGTGCGTTTTTTTTTTTTTTTACACTGAGTAAAAAAGAAGTTAAGGAGGAAACTACATAGAAATGTTCTCACGTGCAGCGTCTCGCCTTAATGTGACTAAAAACAGCAAAGCTTTGTTATTTGATGTGGATTCACCTTAAAGGAGTCGTTTCTTCTCGAGTGATGGCGACTTCTTTCTCTGCGTCGAACTTTTGCCTCACGTCCTGCCACATGAAGAGAACACATTTTAAAACCAAACAAAAGACAAACGTGTCAAATAAATAATAAATAAATAAAGTAGGAAAACAATATGAAAAAGCCACGAGCACAAACACGTCCTCACGTCACACGACAGCGCCACCTTTCTGCCACATGCCAAACTGAAAGCCATTCGTTTAAGATGAAGCTCGATCAAGCCATGGAAGTTATGGAAATGAATGAAATGATCCATGCCACAAAAGAGTCTCCAGCCGATGTCCCACAAACACAGAACCAAACCAAAACCGAGCAGAAACGAGCCGTGCACCGCAGAGCGCAGCCTGGCCAACGCCCACTGCAAAACACTTTGATCTGAGGGTTTAAGGACGAACATCTGCATCGTCCTGGACTTTTAACGGCATATTTAACTTGAAAAGAAAAGGAAAGGAGCTCCACAGACCAGTGTTTCTCAAACTTGTCAAACAACAACTGAAGAAAATCCAACCCAGGCCTACGCTGGGTTTCCACAGGCCATTAAAAAGCTTTACATTAGATTCAAACTGGCATAAACTCAAAAATTTCGCTCAACAATTTTAGAGTGTAAGTTCACTGGAAATACCATAATGTTTGCTAAAACAGGCTGGGCTGAAGTCGACTAAATGTTTTGCTGAAAAGTTTCCCGTTTTGTCCAATTCTCTTGTTTGGTTAAATGTTTGCAATCTTAATTCTTTTCTGCGTTTGTGGCAGTAAAACTTCTTCCTGGATAACCCAGAACAATATCCAACTAAACCATTGATGAAAGCCTAAAAAAATAAATAAAAGGATAGTAAAATATAAAAAGTTTAAAATACTTCACTAAATTACAAACTTTTGGTTGTTCTAGCAGCGTCTGATTTTCTTATATCATATATCATAGTTTCTGTCCCAGCCTTCATTAGTTTCCGTTAGCATTAGCAGCTGTTGTCATTTGTTCTGCGTTCTCCAGGTCCTGAGCTTCAGAAGAGGAGCAGCAGGTTCATATTCACTGAGGTTTAGTGAAACTCGTATTCTTAAACCAGTGAGAGACAAAACAGGTATCGGTTCAATATCGGATATTTGGAATTGATACCAGATATTGTATTGGACCAAATGGTGATGGTTCTAAATGAGAATAAGATTAAAGGGGGGTATTATGTAAAATGACTTTTTCAAGCTTTATATCATGTTATTATGTCATTCCCTCATTAAACACATGCCTGGAGTGTTGCCTTGGCTCATTCACATATTTTTGAGTAATCAGTAAAAAGTTAGACGGCAGCCATTTTAAGTGTAGCTATGCCTCAGTCCTCCTAGGAACGCCCCCACCTCCTGGAGACGCCTCTGGACCTTTCGTCACCAGCCAAGCCACCAACCACTGCTCCTCAGCTCAGCAGAGCCCCCTCCCCGCACAGTAGTGTTGTTTAGATGCCACAGCAGTGTGCTGAAGGGGGCGTGTCGGAAAGCTTCTTAAAGAGACAGAGGCCTATTTCAAGACGTTCAGTACAGCCATTTTGAGAGAGCAATTTTATTCAAGGCAGTTATTTTAATTTACTGCATATACAGACCAACAGAAGGTTACGTCATCATTGTAGTATGCTATAGACTGGTGCTATGGATTGAAAAAAGCAGAATACCCCCTCTTTAAAAGCCAAGTTTGAGCAACACTGATATGATCCTTTGCTCTGTTTATCACTGCCTGAATCTTTTGAAATCTCATTGGAGTATTTCAAAAGATTCAGTCGCCATCTCCTTCAGATCGTGCTCCATAATTTCTACAACTCAGAATTAGTACATGACCCAAAATGTGCTGGAACAATAACTTTTAAAACCGCGGTTGGCCAGGCTACGAGCAAATCCCACCAAACGTCACCTCAGTCTCTCCGCCGGACTTACCAGCTCCTTGTTATCGAGCTGTAAGGCACTGCTTTTGTCTACAGGGGGCGCCTGCCTGGACTGCAGCTCCTCCATCAGCCGCTCCCGCTCGTTCTGGAGGCTGGCCATGGACTTGGAGAAGGCGGACAACTGCCTGCCGTGCGAGTCCTTCTCCGCTTTGAGCCGCGTCACTTCCGCCTCTTTCTCCGCCAGCGCCTTCCCCAGCTCCTCCACCAGCCGGCTCAGCTCGTTCCCCGCGTCTTTCCCCTCCAGGGCCTCGAGTTTGTGGCGAGGACGTCCCGCTGTTTGGCGAAAGCGGCCACTTCCGAAGCGGCGTCGGTGAACTGGCGCTCCGCCTTGTTCAGTCGGCCCCGCGTCTCCCGCAGCTCCTCCTCGTGGCGGTTTCTCAGCACCTTAAAGTCGTCGATGAGCTGGTCGCGGTCGTCCTGCAGCGCGGCCATGGCTTTACGCAGGATTCGTTTTGCGTCTTCGCCTCCGAAAGCTGACGCTCCGTTTCGAGTAAGTCCGCGGCGAGTTCGGCGAGTCTCCGGTCCGCCGTCTCCCGCTCGTTCCGCATCACGTTCACCTCACGTTCGAAAGAGTCCAGCTCGGAGTTGTACTTCTCTTCGGCCTCGGCGAGCTTTGCGTCCGTCTCAGTCTCGATCTGTCGCAGTTTGAACTTCAGCTCCTCCTTCGAGTTCTTCTCCCATAAGTGCTTCTGCTGGAGGTCGTTGCACTCCGAGGCTTTAGCCACGACGGCGTTCTGCAAATCCACGATGACCTTCCCTTCATTGGTCGTCGCCATCTCCTTCTGATCGTGCTCCAGTTTCGAAATCTGACTTTTTAGCTTTGAGATTTCAGTCGTCAGAGCTTCACTCGCGTCTTCCTTCTTTTCCGAATCCAACCGAAACTGTCGCATTTCCTTCTCGGCCGCCATCTTGTCGCTCTCCAGCTGCTTGATCGTGTCCTGCTGCTTCCTGAGCAAAACCTTCAGCTGATTGTCTTTCAAGGAGAGCACTTGGTTTAAGTCTTCCCTGTAGCGGACGAGCTGCGCCCTCAGCATGGCGTTCTCCGAGTTCAGATCGTCCATTTGATGCAGGAGTTTGCGTATTTCATGCTTCAACCCTTTGGCCGCTCCTCCTTCTCCGCCTCCGCTTTTTGCTGCAGCCTTAGCCTGACTCCTCGCTTCCCTCAGCTCTGACGTCAGCTTCTCCCGCTCGTTTTGCAAAGACACCAGCGAGTTCTTGAACGACTCCATTTTGCCGGCCATGAAGCTCTTCTCCTGCGCCGCTTTGCCGAACTGAACCTCCAGACTCTTGACCTTCACCTCGAGGCCACGGATCTCTTTGGCGGCCTTTTCCCGGAGGTATCGCGCAGACGTCAGCCGGTCCTCGTACATGGACATCTGCGACTGGTAATTGGCCTGGAGCTGCTCGAGATACCCGACACCTGCCCCTCTTTGCACGACAGCAGCGACGAGATCTCTGCGTTCTTGCCCTGGAGGATGGCCTTCAGCTGCCGAGAAGGCCTTCCTGTTTGTCGAATTCCACTTGGAGTTTGTCGTTCTGAGCTTGTAGCGACTGCAGCTGCGCTTCGGAATCAGAGTACAACTTCTCCGTTTGCTCGAGCTTCAGCTGCAGTTGAGAAACCGCATCCTCCTTATCCGCGCTCAGCTTATTCAGCGCGTTCTTCTCCAGCTCCAGTCGCTCCGCCTGCGTCGTCAGCTCCTTCACGCGTCCGCTCAGCGTCTCCAGCGTCTCGTTTAACTCCGCGTTGCTGGCGCTCATCACGAACAGCTGGCGTTGGTGCGCGGCCGCGGCCATCGAGTACTCGTTCAGCGTCCGCTCCAGCTTCGACTTCGCCATCTTCATCTCATTCAGCTCCTTCTCCTTCAGCCGCATCTCCTCCAGAAACCGCTTGATGACGAAGCCCTGCTCCAGGAGCTGGTTGTCCTTCTCGCTCAGCGCTCCCTGGTACAAGTCGCTCCAGGCTTTCTCCTCTGAAGACGAAGACAGCGCGGTGAGCTTGATCTTGTCGGTTTCTGCGGCTCGTTTCAAGGCAGCGATCTGCAGCTCCTGCGCGTCGATTTTCCGCTGCAGCTCGACCGCCTTCTGGCTCTCCACGTCGCTGAAACTCCTCAGATCTTCGATTTGTTGCTGCAGCACGTTTTTCTCCACGACTAGATCCACTTCTTCGATGTTCCGTGATGACTTATCCTGCTCCCTCTTCTTGCTTTGCTCCAGCTGGAAGCGCAGCTGGTCGCGCTCGGCCTCGACTCTCGCAACGTTTTCTTTGGCTTCGTTTAAAAGGTTTTACTCTCCACCAACTCGTCCTCAAGTTTGTTTCTTCTCTCTTCCAGAACAGAGACTTTGTCCGTGCTTTGCTTCAGCTCTTTAGCCGACTTCTCAGCCTCCGATTGCGACGTTTTGAGGGCACTTTCCAAGTCCAGCATCACCTCCTGATACTTGATGCAGTTCTGTTGCAGCAGATTAATCTCCTGATGCTTGTCTTTCAGTAACTCCTGCAGTTCCGTCTTGACGTTTTTGGAGCCTTCGTTCCCCCTCTGCATCGTCCGCAGCTTCTCCTCGAACTCCCTCACCAGCTTCACCTGCTCGCGCTCCTTCTCCTGCCGGATCCTGTCGCTCATCTCCTTGATGGACGTGAGCTGCGCCGACAGCTGCATGCTCTGGCTCTGCATCGTGCTGATGGACTCCGTCAGCTCATCGATCTTCTCCGAGTTCTTGAGAATCACAGTCTCCAAATACTCGTTCTCGTTCTTGACTTTGTCGGACGTTTCCTGCGCGTTCTCCAGCTCCTCCTGCAGCAGCGTCTTGTCGTCCTCCAGGATCCGCACCTTCTCGTTCAGGCTGATCGTCTCTTTGCTGTTCCGCGCGATGACTTCCTCCAGCTCTTTCACGGTTTCCTCTTTATTCGCCAGTTCAAGCTCGTGATCGTTCTGTAACTCTCCATTCTTTCCACTAGACATTGCTTCTCTTTCTGCAGCAGTTGATTGATTTCCAGTTGCGCGCTGAGCTCCGTCTTTTGCGCTTCGATTCGCACCGTGAGAGAGTTATTCAGATTCAGCGCTTCGTCTAATTTCACCTGCATTTTTTCAGCGCAAGACTTTGCCTCTTGCTCTTTCTCTTCCAAAGAAATTTAACGTCATTTAAGCTTCCGACTAAATTAAGTTTTTCTGCTTCTAATTGTGCGAAGTTTTTCTTAAAATCTTCAATCAACTCCGTTAACTTCGCCACCTCGTCTTCCAAACGTCCGATCTTTCCATCCTCCTCCGCGAGCTTTCTTGATTTATCTTCGTCTCTTAGTTTCTCATTCTCTCCTTCCAAATCTCTCAGCTGCCTTTCCAAATTCTCCAAATCCATCTCCAGTTTGTGATTCTTCCGCACCGCCTCTTGCCGTTCGCGTTTGGCGCCTTCCAGGAGCTGCCTCATCTTGTCCATCTCGCTGCCCACGTTCTCGTACGCCTGCAGCAGCGACTCGTACTCCTGCTTCAGCTCCTGGTGCCTGGTCTTCCACTTGGTCAGCTCCTCCGTCTCCGAGTCTTTGAGCGACTCGAGTTGGCAGGAGAAGGCCCGCTTCTGCTGCGTGATGTTCTCAATCGTGTGCTTGAGGCTGTCGCAGGCGGCCGACAGGCTGAGGTTATCGGCCTTCAGGCGATCTCTCTCCTCGTTTAGAGCTTGCTGAGCGGCTTCCAAACCAGATTTCTGTTGTTTTAAATCCAGATGTGACGTTTCTAAAGCGTTAAACTCCACCCGTGCGGCTTCGTACTTTGCAGAAAGCGCTTCCGAATCTTCCTTCAGCTTAGCCTTGTCTTTTAGAAGCTCCTTCCTCGACACTAACGCTGCCTGAAGCTTCTTGGTCAGCTGCCCGATCTTCACCTCCTGCTCCTTCATTTTAGCGCCGTCTCCAGCCGACATCTGCGCCTCGGACGTTTGCATTTTCACCTTCTCAACTGCGACGTCGTGGGTTTTGCTTTGCTGTTGTAGCTGTACTTCGAGAGCAGCGACGAGCTCTTGTTTCTCCTTCAGCTTTCCTTCCACATCCGTTATTTTGTCTGTAAGGCTGACGTTTTGTGTTTGAGCGTCATTTAACTGCGTTCCCATCACTGTCATCTCTCGTCTAAGCTCGTCACTCAGCTCTAACGCCTCGTCTTTCTCTCGCTTCTCCAACTCCAAATCCTTCATTATTCGTGCACAGTATTGATTGACCTCCTCTAGTCTCCGATTTAAAATCTCTGTATCATCTTGTGTTTCTTCAAAGCTCTTTTGAAGTGCTAAAACTTGAAAGCTTTTCTGCGAAAGTTGGGCCTCTGTTTCTGAAATGGCCTTCTCTTTTTCACTTGTCATCATGTCGACATTGGCTTTTTCTACTGGTCCTTCTTGACCTTTGGATTCTTCTAGTTGCGCCTTAAGCAAAGCCACCTCTTTGGTAAATCTCTCAATCAACCCCAAAGCATTTTCTTTCTCTCGTCTTTCCACATCCAAGTCTCGGCGCAGGACCTCCAATTCTTCCGAAGACTTCTGCGACGTTTGAACGAGCGTCGTCTCGAGTTCCGCTTTGAGTTGATCGCATTTCTCTGAAAGCGTTGCGTTTTCCTCCTTCAAGAACTGATCCTTCGCTTCGTTCTCATCCAGACGTTTGAGCTTTTCCTTTTGGATTTGCTCCTCGAGAAGCTTAACATCTCCCGCTTTGACGTCTCTTTCATTTTGCGCTTTTCGCAGTTCGTTTTCGAGCTCGACAACCTGCTTCTTCACAACCGCAAGATCCTCATCCTTTTCGGACATTTCGCGAGATACATTTTGCATTTCCGATCGAAGCGTCTCGAGTTCGCTTTGAGCATTCGACAGAGTCTGGCACTGACTTTCGAACTCCTGTAGACACTTGTCTTTCTCCTCTACGAGCCGCCTCAAAGCATCTGCTTCACTCGTGTATGACAGAGACGTGTTTTCCATTTGAGCCTTGAGAGTTTCGAGTTCACCTTTCGTTTCCTGCAAACTTCTGTCCCGCTCCTCCACTTGTTCCTCAAAGCATCATCTTTCTTCATGATCTTTTCCAGTTCCTTCACTACTTCCTCCAGCTCAGTTCTCTGCTGGTTTTCTTGCTCTCGCAGCTTGTCGTAGTTGTCCTTCAACTCCGCCAGCTCCTGCGTGAGACGCTTTTCTTGCTCCTGTTCAGTGAAATCAGCCTGAAGTCGATCAAACGTGAAGCTTTTCTCGCTCAGTTTCTCCAGAGCGTCGTTTAGGGCCGACTTTGAGCTTTGGATTTCTGCCTCGAGTCGGATGATTTCTTCTTTCTTTGTTTCGAGAGACGTTTCCTTCTCTTGCACCGCTGCCTTCAAACTCTTCATTTCCGTCTCGAATCTCGCCAGTTTCTCGTTACACTCCTGAACTTCTTTGGCTTTTTCTTCAATACTTTCTCTATGTTTGTTTTCCGCTTCTTGCAGTCCCTCGTTCAGCTCCAACACTTGGCTCTTATAAGTAGCCATGTCCTCCTTTTCGTTTTCTAAAGTTTCAATCTTTTTCGTGAGCTCCTTCCTCACGACCAGAGCGGCCTGGAGTTTCTTCTTGAGTGAGTCTTTCTCTTTCAATATCTTTGCTAATTCCGCTTCAAACTCTTCGTTCTTCCTGGTCGCCTCCACTTTGGCGTCTACTTCATTTTGGTGCCGTTCCGTCGACATTTGAAGTTCATTCTCTGCTTTTTCTAGTTGTTTTTGCAAATCTGTTACAGATGACGAAGCGGCGCACGCAGATTCTTTCTCTGCGGCGATTTCACTCTGAACTTCCTCCAGTTTTAGTTTTAAGTCGCGCTTTTCTTGCTCCAGTTCAGTGAATTCAGCCTGAAGTGATCAAAGGTGGAGCTTTTCTCGCTCAATTTCTGCACCGCATCGTTCATGGCTGACTTTGAGCTTTGGATTTCTGCCTCGAGTCGGACGATTTCTTCTTTCGTTGTTTCGAGAGACGTTTCCTTCTCTTGCACCGCTGCCTTCAAACTCTTCATTTCTGTCTCGAATCTCGCCAGTTTCTCGTTACACTCCTGAACTTCTTTGTCTTTTTGGTCAATACTTTCTTGTAATGTTCTCTCCTCGTCTTGATGTCGGTTTTCCTCTTCCCGTAGTCTCTCGTTCAGCTGCAACACTTGGCTTTTGTCCTCGTTTTCTAAAGTCTCAATCTTTTTCGTGAGCTCCTTCCTCACGACCAGAGCGGCCTGGAGTTTCTTCTTGAGTGCATCTTTCTCTTTCAATATCTTTGCAAATTCTGCTTCAAACTCTTCGTTCTTCCTGGTCGCCTCCAAACGGGCGGCGTCTACTTCTCCCATCGACATTTGAAGTTCATTCTCTGCTTTTTCTAGTTGTTTTTGCAAATCCGTTACAGACGACGAAGCAGTGCACGCAGACTCTTTCTCTGCGGCGATTTCACTTTGAACTTCCTCCAGTTTTAGTTTTAAATCGCACTTTTCTTGCTCCAGTTCAGTGAAATCAGCCTGAAGTCGATCAAAGGTGAAGCTTTTCTCGCTCAGTTTCTGCACCGCATCGTTTAGGGCCGACTTTGAGCTTTGGATTTCTGTCTCAAGTCTCACGATTTCTGCTTCTTTCTTCCTTTCCTGCTCCAAAGCTTTTTCCTTTTCCGTGAGAAGTTGGTCAATACTGGACACTTTTTGCGTTGTTTCGACGAGAGACAATTCCTTCTCTTGCACCGCTGCCTTCAAACCTTCGATTTCTGTCCCGAATCTCGCCAGTTTCTCGTTACACTCCTGAACTTCTTTGTCTTTTTGTTCAATACGTTCTTGTAACGTCCTCTCCTCGTCTCTATGTCGGTTTTCCGCTTCTTGTAGTCTCTCGTTCAGCTGCGACACTTGGCTTTTATCCTCGTTTTCTAAAGTTTCGACCTTTTTCGTGAGCTCCTTCCTCACGACCAGAGAGGCCTGTAGTTTCTTCTTGAGTGCGTCTTTCTCTTTTGATATCTTTGCCAATTCCGCTTCAAACTCTTCGTTCTTCCTGGTCGCCTCCACTTTGGCGTCTACTTCGTTTTGGTGCCGTTCCATCGACATTTGAAGTTCATTCTCTGCTTTTTCTAGTTGTTTTTGCAAATCCGTTACAGACGACGAAGCAGTGCATGCAGACTCTTTCTCTGCAGCGATTTCACTCTGAACTTCCTCCAGTTTTAATTTTAAGTCGCGCTTTTCTTGCTCCAATTCAGTGAAATCAGCCTGAAGTCGATCAAAGGCAAAGCTTTTCTCGCTCAGTTTCTGCAGAGCATCGTTCAGGGCCGACTTTGAGCTTTGGATTCCTGTCTCGAGTCTCACGATTTCTGCTTCTTTCTTCCTTTCCTGCTCCAAAGCGTTTTCCTTTTCCGTGAGAAGTTGGTCAATACTGGACACTTTTTGCGTTGTTTCGACGAGAGACATTCCTTCTCTTGCACCGCTGCCTTCAAACCTTCGATTTCTGTCCCGAATCGCGCCAGTTTCTCGTTACACTCCTGAACTTCTTTGTCTTTTTGTTCAATACGTTCTTGTAACGTCCTCTCCTCGTGTCTATGTCGGTTTTCCGCTTCTTGTAGTCTCTCGTTCAGCTGCGACACTTGGCTTTTATCCTCGTTTTCTAAAGTGTCGATCTTTTTCGTGAGCTCCTTCCTCACGACCAGAGAGGCCTGTAGTTTCTTCTTGAGTGCGTCTTTCTCTTTTGATACCTTTGCCAATTCCGCTTCAAACTCTTCGTTCTTCCTGGTCGCCTCCACTTTGGCGTCTACTTCATTTTGGTGCCGTTCCGTCGACATTTGAAGTTCATTCTCTGCTTTTTCTAGTTGTTTTTGCAAATCGTTACAGATGACGAAGCGGCGCACGCAGATTCTTTCTCTGCGGCGATTTCACTCTGAACCTCTTCCAGTTTTAGTTTTAAGTCGCGCTTTTCTTGCTCCAGTTCAGTGAAATCAGCCTGAAGTCGATCAAAGGTGGAGCTTTTCTCGCTCAGTTTCTGCAGCGCATCGTTTAGGGCCAACTTTGAGCTTTGGATTTCTGCCTCGAGTCGGACGATTTCTTCTTCTTTCTTCCTTTGTAGCTCCAAAGTGTTTTCCTTTTCCGTGAGAAGTTGTTCAATACAGGAGTCTTTTTCGACGAGAGACATTTCCTTCTCTTGCACCGCTGCTTTCAAACTCTCCATTTCTGTCTCGAATCTCGCCAGTTTCTCGTTACACTCCTGAACTTCTTTGGCTTTTTCTTCAATACTTTCTTGTAACGTCCTCTCCTCGTCTCGATGTTGGTTTTCCGCTTCTTGCAGTCTCTCATTCAGCTGCGACACTTGGCTTTTATAACTAGCCATGTCCTCCTTTTCGTTATCTAAAGTTTCAATCTTTTTCGTGAGCTCCTTCCTCACGACCTGAGCGGCCTGTAGTTTCTTCTTGAGCGCGTCTTTCTCTTTCCTAATCTTCGCTAATTCCGCTTCAAACTCTTTGTTCTTCTTGGTCGCCTCCAAACGAGCGGCATCTGCTTCTCCGTAGACATTTAACTTCATTCTCTGCTTTTTCCAGTTGTTTCTCAAATCGCTGACCTCCTCCGTGAATCTAACCCTCTCGTTTGCAGCCGCTTCCATCACCTGCACGACGGAGTGTCTTTGTCCTTGAGCTGTTGACTCATCCCAGCGAGCAGCTCCTTCTGTTGAGCGATCTGGACGTCCATACACCTGATGTGCTCCTCCTTGGCCTGAACTTCTCGATACAAAGCCGAGTATTTCCCAGTCGCCTCCCTGACTTTCTCCGCCTCCGCCTCCAGTTTCTCCCGCACCTGGTCTAGCGAGTCTTGCAGCGATGAAATCTGCCGGCTCTTCTCAACATCACCCTTTTCCTTGTCGCTTTCTGCTCTCTTCAACGAATCGTCTAAGCTGCTCTTCAGCCCGGTTATTTCCTCCGCGTGACTCCGCTCCAGGTCTTTTATCAAACCGAGCAAACCCGGCTCTTCGGGCGCTTCCGTTCCGCCCGATAACCTCCGCAACTCGCTTTCCGCTTCGTCGAGAATCCGCCGCAAACTGTCACTAACGTCGTCCTTCTCCCGTATCAAAGACAAAACCGTTTCCAGCTGGTCTTTGTTCGCGGACGCCTCCTGTTCTTTGGCCTGAAGCCGCTCCTCAATCGAACTCTTATCCTGCTTCTCTTTGTCTAAAACTGAAAGCCACTCTTTCTCTGAATCTTGCAAGACCTGCTCCAGCTTCACCGCATCGTCTCTCAAACTCTTAATCTCATCGTCTCGCGCACTAACCTCAGACTGCAGGTTCTCCAGCTTCTCCGTGGACTCCCGCTCCTTCGCCTCAAGCCGCCGCTCCAGCTCTTTCTTCTCCTTCGCCGTCTTCCTGAACCGCTCCTGCAGTTTGGCGTTCTCTTTGCACCGTTCCCGCAGCTCTGCGTTCTGCTCCTCCAGCGTCTGCAACTGCGCCTTCAGCTGCGCCGCGTGGTTGTTGATGGCGTGCAGGGCCATCTCCCGCTGCTCCACGTTCCCCGTCAGCGCGTCCATCTGCGACGCCACCCGGAGGTGCTGCGACTTCAGCCCGTCGATCTCCACCGTCAGCTTGGCCACGCTCTCCTCGTGCGACGCCAGTGCTGACGCTTTCTCGCTCTGGGTCAGTTCCAGACGCTGACGAATATCCGCCAACTCTTCCAGCTGCTGGTTTTTGACATCCTGCAGCCCTGCGTACTTCTCCTGCAGATTCCTGAAGGCGCTCTGTGTCTCCTGCGTCTCTCTCCTCAAAACGTCGCATTCGTTTTGCAACTTCGACGCCAACTCCGCGCTGTCCATGAACTGCGACTTGTACATCGTCGCCTCGTCTTCTCTCCTCCGCAGATCCTGAATGCTCTTCGATTGCTCGGCGAGAACGATCTCCTTCTCCGTCAGCGCCTTTTGTAGATTCTGCGTTTCGTGGATGTGGCCCTGGAGTGCGGCGTTAAGCTTCGCCGTCGCTTCCTCCAAACTGGATAACTTTTCTTTTAAGCTCTCGTTTCAGCTTCTTTGGCGTGAAGATTCGAATTAAGTTTTTCCATCGCAGCAGACAAAGCGGTTTCCTTATTTTCTAAAGCCGCTTTCAGAGACTGCGATTCCGACGTGAGGTTCTCCACTTGTTTTCTGAATTCCTCGACTGTCTTTGGAGCTCAGACACTTGCTCTGCCATATTCTCGCTATCGTTGGTTTTCTGTTTTAGCTCAACCTCTTTATCTTTTAGCTTCTGGACTGACTCCTGAAGTTGAATTTGAAGCCTTTCCTTTTCCATGTCCTGCTCGTTCGTCTGCCCCTGAAGAGCAACGTTAAGCTTGGCCGTCGCTTCCTCCAAACTGGACAACTTTTCTTTCAAGCTCACGTTTTCCATTTCTTTGGCTTGGAGATTGAACTAAGCTTTCTGAAGTAGCGTCCTTATTTTCTAAAGCTGCTTTCAGAGACTGCGATTCTGACATGAGACTTTGAACTTGTTTACTAAATTCCTCTACTGTACTTTGGAGCTCAGATACTTGCTCAGCCTTACTCTCACTCTCGTTGGTTTTCTGTTTTACCTCATGCTCTTTGTCTTTTAGCTTTTGGACTAACTCCTGAAGTTGAAGTTGAAGCCTTTCCTCTTCCATTTTCTGCTTGTTCGTCAAAGCTTCTCCTTCTTTCACCTGCCCTTTCGATTTCTCCAGTTCCGTCACGCTCTTCAGCAGCTCCGTCTTCAAGCTCGTGTTCTGCTCCTTCAATAGTTGTGCACCGTCTTCCAAATCAACGATCCTGTCTCTCTTCTCATTGATTTCCGAAGTCAATCTCTCGACGGTCGCTCTCAGGTGGTTCAGCTCGGACTCCAGCTCCGCCGCGCTCTTGTTCATCGCTCCCAGCTGCTCGCTCAGCGCCAGGACAGACTCGTTTCTCTTCTTCAGCTCGTCTTTAACGCTCTGCAGCTCTTTCGTCGCTTCTGCCAAGTTCTGCTCCTTTCCCTCAAAGCCCCGCTCAAACCATCACTCTCAGTCTTCAGCTTTTGGATTTCGTTTTGCAAACTTTGGGCGAATCTTCCTTTTCTCTCAGCAGATTCACGCATTCATTCGTCTTCTCCGAGTTCAGAAGCTCGTTCTCGTTCAGCGCTTTGTTGAGTTTCGTGATCGTCAGCGTGATCTCTTGCTTCTCCTTCACCAGCTCTTCGAACGCCTTTTTATCGCTCGACTTCTGCTCCTCGAAGCTTAGAAGTTTATCTTGCAAAACCCTTTTCTCACTGTTCGCTTCTTCTAGGACGCGGCTGAACTCTTCTCGCTTAGACTCAATGTCTTCTTCCAGTTTTCTAGAATTCTCCTCCAAAGAACTGACCTGGACTTTAGAGACTCCACTGAAGCACGAGCCTCATCTAAATCCACCTGCTGCTTCTCAAAGTCTTTCGTCAGATGTTCTAACTTCGCCGCCTTTTCTTCCAGTTGTTCACATAACGTTGAGTTCTCCTTTTTCAACGCTTCTAAGTCGCCTTCCAGCTTCGTTATCACGTTTCTCTGATCTGCTTTCTCCTTCTCCGATCGGTCGTCTTTTCGGCTCGATTCAGACAGCGCTTCTTCGAGCTGCTTTCTTTGACTTTGCAGCTCGTCTAAATCGCTCCTGAGCTCACGAACGCAGCCTCTTTTTCCGCTAAATCCTCCTGGAGTTTCACGACTTCAGAGTTCAAACTGTCCACTCTCTTCCGGAGTCCGTTCACCACCTCTTCCTTCTCTCGGAGCGACTGGCCGAGGCGCGAACACTCGTCGGTTTTCGCGAGTAAAACTTCAGAGTTGGAATGCGTGCTCTGCTCCAAGACCTTGTTCAAATCGCTCGCTCTCAGTGTAAGATCTTCGTTCTCTTTCCGAAGCGCTTCGATCGCGGCTTTGCTTTCAGAAAACTGTGCGTTTAAAGTGTCTTTCTCAACGGCCAGTTCTCGGATCGCGCTTCGATGCTGCGTCACGTCGAGTTCGAGCTTCGCTTTGGCTTCTTTCTCTAAATCGAACTCCCTGTTCAAAGCCGACATCTTCTCCTGCAGCTGCTCCTTTTCAGTTTTCAAACTTTTCAACGCGTTTTTCAATTTGGACTCGTTTTCCGACGTACTTCGCAGCTCGCTCTCCGTCTTCCCCTTCTCCTCCTCCACCAGTTTCTCCAAGTTCGTGATGGTTTGAAGTTTCTCGTGAAGGTTCTCGTTGAGAGTAGTAACTTCTGCCGAGAGCCGGTTCTGCTCCTCTTTGGTCGACTTCAGCTCGTCGTGCCACGTTCGCTCCTTCTCCTCCAGCGTCTCATGTCGACGTTTCCACTGCGAGACCTCGTCCGTCGCTGCTTTCAGCCGCTCGCTCGCCTCCGCCGCCTGCTCTTTCAGCGAGTGGACGTGCGTTTCACACTCGGAGAGATGGTTACGATGATTAACCGCCTGCTTTTGGAGATCGAGTCTTAGTTCCTGCATTGTTTTCGTGTCCTCGTCGGCTTGTTTCACCAGCTGTTCCACTTCTGCGCTCTTCGAGTCTCTCTCCTCTCTCGTTTTGTTCAGTTCCGCCTCGACGTCCTTCAGTTTCTCCATGGTTTCTGACATCCTGGCGTTGAGGGTTTGCTGGTCGGAGGTTTGCGAGTCACGCAGCACGGCGGCGTCGCGCTCGGCCTTCCTTAGCGCGTCCTCCGCCCGCACCAGACTCTCCTCCTTCAGCTTCACGTCTCGCTTCAGCTCCGTGATCTGGTCGGCGTACTCCGTGACGTGGCCCGTGAGCGCGGCCAGCTCTTTATCCCGCTCGCTCAGCGCGTCTCTTAGGCCGTCGATCTCGCGCTCGCAGCCCTGCAGCTCCTGGATGAGCTGCGCGCGCTCCTCCAGGTGCGACGCGTTCAGTTTGTCCAGCTCCTCGTTCGTCTGATCCAGCTCCGTCTGCAGAGCCTCGATGGCGGACTCCTGTTTCTGAGCCTGAGGAAACAGGAGAACAGAACAGACCAGAGTTAGGCCACGCTGTTTTATACAAGACTGGAGAATGTGGAGTCTGGAGGAGCGACTGAAGAGGAGACGTGGTTAAAGAGTGGAATGAAAACCTCATGTGGAGAAAAATAGAAATCAGAAACCAAGGCACTCACTGGGGCTATGTTTGTCCATTTAGACATGGTAGAGAGCAGGTGCTTTTCAAACAACAGGCACGTTGGAGAGGTTGTGCGTAAAGGCTCACAAACCTTTCCCAAATGTTCTCTTCTTTCCAACACCCCCCCCCCCCTTTAATTTGTTCCCTCTAATTGTTTCCCCATCGTTAAAAATCCCCATTCTTTCCCAATATTTTTTACGATTTCAAAATATATTTTTTTCCAAGTTTATTCCCCCGCCCAATTTCACATATTTTTTCCACTTCCTTTTTTCCCCATTTTTAAAAATATATTTTTCCAATTGTTTCTAAAAAAAATAAAAAACATTTTTTTCCAATTTTTTCTAACATTTTCACATTATTTTCCAGTTTTTAATGTTTTCCCCAAATTGTTTCTCTAATTTTCCCCCGGAATTTGTCCCATTTCAATCTCATTAAACCCCCATTCTTTCACAATTTTTTGCCAATTTCCCCACATTATTTCCTATTCTAACCCCCCATTGTTTCTACAATTGTTTCCCCATTTGATCAATTTAAAAAGTGAGATTTATTTACAGCATTTCAGTTTAATTCTTCAGGCAGCGTTGCGATTTCATCACGATTTTTTGTTTGCTCTTTTGTGGCTCTTATATTGCTCTTTAGTCGTGTTTTTGTCACTTTTAAATTGCGTTATTCTCGCTTTTCCAGCACGGTCTTGCCGCTTTTTTCAAGAATCCTTTAGATTTGGGTAAAGCCAAACTGGAGAGAGAGGTGGGGGTTAAGAGTTTGAGAGACGTCCGACCCTGTGGAGTAAACCTGGACCGAAGGCGGTGGTTTTAGGAGTTATTATTAAAGATGTAATGACCTTCTCCTTCAGGACGGAGAGCTTCTGTGTCACGTCTCCCACTTCGGCCTTCAGCTCCGAGCGCTGTTTCTCCGAGACGCTGCATTTCACCGACACCTCCTCCAACTGTGAACGCAGCACAGAGAGAGACGTTTAGCACATACACGAGACAAACACAGAACAAAGCCTCAGAGATACACAAAGAAAATAACACTTCTGTGGTGGACAATAAACAGTAAGTGTGGATTAGAAAGTGCAGGAAAAGCCAAACATTTAAACATTCCTGTAGAGCCGGGCGATATGTCGTCTACAAGATTATACTTTTTGATTTGATTTATTTATTTGAGCTATTATTTACAATATTTACATCATTTCATTTACATCATCACTAAAAAAACAAGAAAAATACAAATAAATAATCAAAAGTAGTAGGCAGAAGCAAGAAAGCTTATAAGTGCCTACCCCAAACTGATAATGCTGTTTGGAACATCTGCCAATTATGAAGAAAAAAATTGGGGGGAAAAAATAATAATAATATGGGCAAAGAAATGTGGAAATAATTGGGGCAAATGGGAAAGAAAGAGGGAATATTTGTGAGAAAAACTGGAAAATATATATATATTTTTTTTTTAAATGGGGGAAAAATTGGGAAACATTCAGGAAAAACTGGAGAGATATTTTATAAATGGGAAAAAGACAGAAAAATGGGGGTGCAATGGAAAAGAAAGTGGGAACATTTGAGGGAAAAATAGGGGAATAAATTGGAAGAAACTGAAACTGATTTCTGTCGATATCTGCTGTAATGTGTCTGTCTGTGTTTAACCCTCTGATCACAGCAGGTTTCAGAGTTTCCAGATCGTGGTTATTTGATACGAGTTTAGCGCCTCCTCGTACCGCGTGCTCCGTCTGCAGGAGTCGGTCGCTCATCTCTCTGCACTGCGCCTCCTTCTCCGTCAGAGACTCCTTCAGGTCGTTTATCAGCTCCAGTTTCTCCGACGTTTGGGCCAAAGTCTGCTCCTTCTCCATCAGGGAGCTCTCCAGGCTCTCCTGCGTGTCGCTCAGTCTGAGGACGACAAGAAATATCTGTAAAAACCCTTGTGTGTGGAGTCTGTAGAAGCGACAGTGCAGATGTTGTTGTGTGAGCTCCTAAAGTGCAGATGTCGTTGTGTGAGCTCCTAAAGTGCAGATGTTGTCATGTGAGCTCCTAAGGTGCAGATGTCGTTGTGTGAGCTCCTAAAGTGCAGATGTTGTTGTGTGAGCTCCTAAAGTGCAGATGTTGTTGTGTGAGCTCCTAAAGTGCAGATGTTGTCTCACCCTCGAAGCTGCTGGTTGAGGCTGGTGACCAGGAGCTGGTGTTTCTCTGCGTCTCTGCTGTGTTGGGTCCTCACTGAGGTCAGCTGACTCTGCAGGCGCTCGGTCTCCGTCTGTGGACAAGAAACATCTGGATTATTATATTTATATGAAGGTTTAGTCCAAAGCATCAGGGGAAACTACAGAGCGCCTGAAAGGCCCAGTTCTGCCTGTTTCTGCTGGAAAGTCCTCGGCTCCTTGGCCCAGTGACGTGTGAGCTCTTTAGTCGAGTGTCAGTATAACACCACACTGTTAGCATCACCCTGAGGTGCACACACACACACACACACACACACAAACCTCTGGCCTCCAACACGCCTGCTCGTCCTCCTCTACGCCAAACGCCACCTGTTAGACACATGCAGCTGTTCACACGTGCAGCTGTTCACACGTGCAGCTGTTCACACATGCAGCTAGGGAACCTGGGTCAAAACTAGTTTCCCGACTTCCGCACCTGACACATGGATCTCAGCTGATTTGTGCTTTTATCGTTAATGTGAGATTTTTAGTTAAACTCCGCAACATTTTTGAGTTTTGTCTGAACTGTCATCCTTGGAGTAAAATATTCGCGAGAGAAATGGGGAAAAGGGGAAAAATGGGGAAAGTTGTTTTTCTGCCCTCTGCTCAGGACAATCATCTTTAAGGTCCCGTACGGTCTCGCCCTTATTGTAAGAGCTGAACTGAGCATCTGTATGGTCACTTGTTGCTTTAATGTAAGAGTGTAACTCTTCACCTGTAAGGTCTCGATCCGCGCCTGCAGCTGCAGTCTGTCCTCCAGGTCTTGGCAGCGCTCCTCCAGACCCAGGATCTGCTCCTGAAGCTGGTTCCTCTCCAGCTCCAGCTCCTCCACCACCGAGCGCAGACCTCCTGCAGCCAAACACAGGTCAGTGAGAAGAAATCAGGACAGGACCTCTTTAAACCACAGGATGAATCAGGACAGGACCTCTTTAAACCACAGGATGAATCAGGACAGGACCTCTTTAACCACAGATGTTGTTCTTATTCAATTGCTATGAAATGACCCAGATTGTTTTCTTTCTGATACTTGGGTTTGAGCTCAGTAATACCCGATACAAACAGATCCCACACGACAGCCTTAAAAGTGGCTGCTGTGTTTGAAACAGAGAACAGTTCTCTTTGTACACAAGGGTTTTTATATCACTGTGATGTAAAACTCTGTGCATCTATTTTGTATCAGTTTCATTAAGTTTCATGCTGGTTTCCTCACATTTCTGTGACAATGACATTGAAAAGTGACCCTGAAGTTGTGAAAAGTGCCGATAAACTCGTCTCTGAAGAACTTGGATGCAACAATATATTAAGAAAATTAGGAACGAGTTTTGAACTAAACATTTTAATTTAGTGGTTTCCTGCTCGATATGAAAAAGGTATAGGGCCTCTAACAGACTTCAGCTTCAGTAAAGAGCATTCATTTTGTAAATCAAACAAATAGTAGTTAGCCATTAAGCATATAATTTCCTGAAGAAACTAATCGAAAAACATTGAAATTAAAGGATCACTGTTTTTTTTCAACATTAAATATCCCTTGCTGTTAGACTATTATGTTATAGGGTCATTCCATGTGGTGACCGTCTCAGAGATTTGGATGACATTTTGTTTTTTAGTTCCTCCACATGATTAATGAAAACATGCAGTTATTTGCTCAAACTCCCTTTTTTTTTATCTTTTTTTTAACAATTTACAAAATAGGGAGTTGTATCAACCTTTTCTGCTCGCGGGTGATTTTGTGTGCACTTTTAAAGAGCTGTAGCTCAGCCATGGAAACATGTGTGGTGCTAAACTTTGGTCTGTGTCATGTCTATTAACAATAGTTCAATGAACAATCATCAAACATGTGCTAGACTGTAAAATTTTGGATTTATAGGCTGCTACAAATGGGAATTTTTGAATTTCTGAACGTTTTTCCCAAAAAGTTAGGGTCTCTACAAAAGAAGTGTATTGAGTGATCATCTTATTATAGATTTTAGTTTATTAAGATGATATGACTTTGCTGCAGTAGAAGCAGGATGTCAATCTGATAAAGGCTCTTTGAGTTATAGCTTCACAAAATGGCCCAACTCAGAAAAGCTCAAAAATGACCCTATAGTCAGTGCAGGATTTGACCACGTAGTCACGACTGAGGCTCTTTAAATGTTTTTCACAGAAAGAAACATGTCAGTCTGTATCCAGAACATGTTTATCTATTTTAAATTATTTCATGGTTAAAAGAATATTTTGAATGCTACTCGTGTTAAAACGAGGGTCGGAAATAGTGCAGATCCGGTTGCCAGATACTCTTCGCATTTCCATTTTACCATCAGTATAAACGAGTGATTCGAGTGTGCGCCGTCAGTCTGTGCAGCTGTAAAACGTTTCAAACCAAATGAAGAGGCATCTGTTGGATGCTGTCCTTGGTGAGATAGAAGAAATGTACTCCTTCGATATTTGCAAATATTGAAGCAGTACATTTATGCAAAGACTGCAGATGGTTTAAAAAAAACTATTGGGAGTTTGAGCAAGTAACTTTGCATGTGTTTATTACACATTATGTAAGAACTGAAAAAAAATGTCATCCAAATGGGAAGATAAGACCCTTTATTAATCTAACATCTAATCATAACATCTGTTAAATCAGTTATTCTCTAAAAGGAAAGTATTGGATCAGAGAATCTAACCTGTAAGTTTTGGAATTGGAGGTGTTTCACATATGTTTTATGTTTGTGATACTTTAACATTACTTTTAACATTTCCCGTAAAACATAAACCGTGGCCGCTCATGCAAAACAATGGAAAACCAGGACTTACCACACAGCACCACCAGCAGGACAGACAGTGCATTACGGGTTAGTGGAATAACCCTCAGTACCAGCTTACACCAGCATGCACACGATCAACACAACAACTCACGATAACATGAGCCACATGGCAGAGCTCAGTCTGGCTTAGACTTTGTTTAGACCCGGCTTTTCCTCCTGGAAATGTGACTCTTTTCAAGGATATTTCAATGATCAGCTACTGTACCTTTAAAGCCACAAATCAAACTTATCAATACATGTATCCTTTGTTCAGATTTGACACTATTACTCTGGAAGAATGAGAGGGATTTTGGATATGTTAAGTCCAGACGCTGCAGGTGAATAGGGAAACAAACATGTAGAGATATCAATTTGAAACGTTTGCTTTAGGGCTGGTTTTCTCTAAATGAAGTTTTCATTCCACTTTAGTCGCTCCTACAGACTCAGCACTTCACAGACTTGGACTTAATGATACTTTTAAGATTTTTTCAGAGGGATTTTTTAAATATCTAATTCCCTTGAAACGAAAAAACAAAAAACAAGACAACTTTGTTTTTCTTTACAGATTTTTTTCACTTATTAGTTTATCCAAAAACTAAACAATCCCAAATCTTTGTTACTAATATGTCACAAAATAAAACCTGGCTCTATCCATTATTTAGATACCGACGCTTAAAATATTGGCAATTTTGATTCTCATATAACATCAGTAATGTTCAGCCAAAGTTTCAAGTTGAAATCTCTAAAATATATTTGTTTTCCTGCTCACCTGCAGCGTCTGGCCTTAAAGTGCATATGATACATTAGACACAATTTTTGCTAAAACACAGTTAACACGATTATATTTAAGATTTTGCTAAAGATTATTCCCAGTTTTCTTTAGTTTGACCATTTTTGTGATGTTTATGTTTTCACTTCCTTATTGGACACCGACAGGAAGTGACATCGAAGAAGGTAAACAATTTTAAACTGTTGCCGTGCAACCATGTTAAGTCAATGGGAAATGAATGAGTCAAACTGCTATGGAATGTTTCCTTCTTTTATGTCACTTCCTGTCAGCAGCTTAAAAATTCAAATAAAAATAACTTTTCTGCCCAACATTTCTTCATTAAAATTGCTGCTTCACTGAAAAAAATGATAATTATGTAACTGATGTAATCCATCTAAATAAGTCATATTTTCAAGAGCATTAAAATCTGTCATATGCACTTTAAGTGGTAACTTGGACACAAAAGGCAAATTCTGACTGAAAATGTATCAGAATTTAACAGATAAAACTGCTGTATTAGTAACAGTAACATTAAAGCTCACGGCTTTTGCATCATGACATAGAAATATAATATTGTACGGAAGTTCATATTGGGGAAATCTACTCATGACAAAGTGCTGCCTGCGTTTATTATATGATTCTGTTTTATATTTTAGTCTAACTTAATAACATGTTGCCTTTAAAATTCTAGTAAAGTAAAAGAAATCCAGCCGTTTGAATCTCACGTAATACTTTCATGTGAGTTCTGAAGAGCCAGAGTTTTGTCACTGATTCCAAATAAAGTGGGAAACCGAAGCCAGACTGAGCAATTCCATAAGCATAGAAGCTTTGTGAAATGTTAATGAACCCCCAAAAGGATGCACTCCTGGAGGTGAACCCCGCCCCCTGGAGGATGGAGATGCCCGGGATGACAGCGCCCCCTGTGGAGACCCGGTGCATGCCTGGGTAAAGGCCGGACTCGAACCTGTGTCTGGAGAACTGAACTCTGGCCACCAACCTCCCATGTTCTCTCCCTCCTCGTCCTCCAGGGCGGCGCCGTGCGCGGGGCTGCGGGGGCTGGAGAACAGAGGGGCGTGGCCGTCCAGCTCAAAGTCATCCTGAGGAAGAGACGGGAGGAGACGGTGAAGAACGAGGCAGAAGCTTCAGTTTAGACACAAATAATGTGCAGTTTTATCTCTTCACTTGTTCATGAATGATGATATGATGCTATTTGGACATAAAAATGGTGTTTAGTTGTAATACAAAGAATGTGTTATTGATAGCATGGTCCTGTTTTGTACAGGTTTCCATGTGTTGGACGCGAGCTAAGGCCTCGAGCCTGAAGATTCCGTCTGTCTGCCGGTGCAGTAGGGGGCGCTGCAGCCGGTCCCACACACACACGCATTAGCTCACTCAGTAACTAACCAGAACTCATGCGTTTACTCAAACGAACTCTCAACAATCTCTCAAACTCTCTTTAACCTTCAAAACCTTTGAACCGATATTGTCCACTGTGTAAACGTGTGCCGAACCAATTCTTCTGATTAAACCAGCCCATCTCGTTGTCATGACTACCTACCTGCAGCATCGTACATGCAGACGTTTCATTAAGGGTGAGAAAACCCACATGTCTGATTTAAATATCTCGGGGTCACACTGGATTCAAATAAAACTAAACTTCAAAATATGTATTCAGAATATATGAGTAAGAAAATCAGGTATCATGTCATTAACTTCAGACATATTAGATCTTGTCTCTCTTTGGAGGCAGCAGGATATTCATACAGACTTATCTTCTCCCACCTGTCCCACTGTATCACCTGTAATCAGTGAGCTCTGTAAGACCCACCAGAGCAACTTCTCCACATGACTACACGTTACCTTTTTGTTGCTCAACCCTCAGCTTTTGCAGTGAAGGTCTCTACACTCTGAACAAACTGCCTGACCGTGACATGAGCGTCAGTCAAGGCTTTAAATTAAACTACTCGACTCTTTGGTCAACACTCCCCACAGGACTGACTCTTGTGTCTGGTTGTATGTAATGGAGGCAGAGGTTTTTTTATTGAATCTGTAATGTTGTGTTGGTGCGTCTTTTTGTGGTCAACCTCTTTGTCTTGTGAATTTTATTTGTTATGTGTTGTCCGTTATCCTGTCAGGGATTACAGATGTAAATTAGCCTCGAACCAACTCTGGTTCAATACATCAAATGGCAACATGTTATAATTGTATATGGTCCTTTTTGAATGAAATAAACTCTCACCTGTAGGTTCATCTCATGATATATCTTGACTGACCTGTTTCATAAAGCTGGCTTACTCTGTAAGCTCGGCTTATTTGGCTAAGTCTGGCTTATTGATTGAGTTTTTATTTCGAGCTACACACAAGGCACAAAAGCCAAAATATATATATATATATATATATATATATATAATAAAAGAAAAAAATAATTAACATTCTGGCTCGAAAAGGAGTGGGAAGAAGACAAGCTTATTGACTCCCACCCCTGTTCATAAACTTAAATAACAATATATAACAATAACACTGTTTAGTTATTATCTTACAAAACGATTAACAATTGAGTTGGTTACATATTAACAGATGCAACAATGCATTATATTAGGTCAACATTCACAGTATCTTACACGTTATAACAAGTGTATAATTTTGTTTCCTATACCGAATTTATTACCATGTTGTTATTGCTGTTATTCACCATCACCATTACAGCCCATATAAGATTACTCTGTATCAAAGTGTTTGAATGATACATAACATATGGCTTATGGTGTCGTCTTTTTGGTTTCATAAACCAGGCTCACTCTGAGTCTGGCTCAGTTACTATAGAAACATAGTCAGAGAACTTAAAGAGAGTCCGGAGCAGTATAAGAGCAGACTGATCACAAGCTATGTTTCTTCTTCGTGGAATCCAACACCAGTGGGCAATGTAAATGACACAAGCAGGGTATTAGTGCCATCATCTGGCCAAAATGTATGTTGGCCTCAAAAATGTGAAAAAGAAAACATGACATTACAAAATCAATTATGTTATGCAATAAATTATAAATATACACCAACATTGTGTTTGTCTCTCATCTGTGAAATACAAAGTTGTGTAACATATTAATGACATTATGTGTCATCAAAAAGCTTGTCCAATAAAAGGAACCTTAGCCCACAGGACCAGTGCTTAATTTGTAAATTAGTAGTTTCAGGAACACTTTTGGTTTGATGTGATGGATTCGGAGAACAGGCCAAAACATTTGCCGGAACACTCTCATTAAACACCATTATATCAAATCTTTGCCGGATCCTTTTCCCTGAAAAACTGAAAATTGGGGGAATGTGGTCAAATTAAGCACTGCACAGGCCCCGCGTTCATGACCTGTGTCAACAGTTTGTTTTGTTTTTTTCCATCATGTGTTTAAATTCCTGGGGAAAAAAGAAAAGTCTTTAAATTTATAAGCGCCAATTTATGTTCTTCCCAGTGGGTTCTTCGCAGTCCAAAAAACAAAACAAAAGTCGAGGCTGAGATCGATCTCGCAGCCTCGTGGATTGGAGCCCTGTGCTCTACCTATGGAGCCAACATAGCGGAAGAAAGCTGGCGGCCTGTGAAGTATGCTGCACGTTCACACTTGGCCATGATTTCTCAGTTAACTCTGTGATCGTTAGTGTGGTCTGCTTATGTACGCGGCAAGTGCTAATTAATTGAACCTGTCTTGAATTAGTGAGATTAGCCAAGCTCGGTGTCCCTTTGGTGAAACCCAGTAATCGCAGCTTGACTTGTTGTGCCTAATGTAAGCCAGGATTTGGAGCCTAAGCCGAGCTTTACTGAGCCAGTTTTATGAAATCGCCCTCTGTAGCTCCTCTGTGTGTGTGTATGTGTTTACATGATGATATATCTTCACCCACCTGTAGCTCCTCTGTGTGTGTAAGTGTTTAAAGGATGATATATCTTCACTCACCTGTAGCTCCTCTGTGTGTGTATGTGTTTAAAGGATGATATATCTTCACTCACCTGTAGCTCCTCTGTGTGTGTATGTGTTTAAAGGAAGATATATCTTCACTCACCTGTAGCTCCTCTGTGTGTGTATGTGTTTAAAGGATGATATATCTTCACTCACCTGTAGGCTCCTCTGGGTGCTGCGGCCCGTCGTCCCGCTGCCTTTGCTCGGGCTCAGGCGTCGGCTCTGGGCCAGCTCCTCCTCCAACTCCTGCTGCCGCGAGGCCAGCGCTGGATCGGAGCAGCCGGGAAAGAACCAGTCATCCTCAATCAGTTTTGTGCCACAGGAGAAGGGCGTTCAACTAATGCACGGATGGTTTATGAGCGACATGACGGAAACACTCAGAGGAAGTGACAGAGAAGATGGAGAAGCGTGAGGATAGAGAAGAGTGAAGATGGAGAAGAGTGAAGATGGAGAAGAGTGAAGATGGAGAAGAGTGAAGATGGAGAAGAGTGAACCTGAGCCTGATCTACAGCCTGAGAGACATTTACACAGACGACAGTTTGGAAAGAAACGTTTCCCTGATCTTTATTTGGATTCACAAACCTGACACATTCTGAATATCGTCTCCGCCTTTATGAGACAGTCATGTGACTTTAGTTCATCTGTGTTTTTGTTTCATGTGGATAAGTCCAGCCGTTAGAGATATTCACCTGAAACCAAGTCCAAAATTCAGCGCTTTGACCATTTCGAAATGTGGCGAAAAAATGAAGAACATTTACCAAAAAAAAGCTAGAAGGTCCTGGTTCAATAAAATGCCAATAAACCATACGAATCGTTTTAGTAAAAGCTTTGTTCCCGCTGCCCTTTCGTTGAACAAGTAGGGATCTAATCGCCCCTGACACGGCTTCTTATCTTTGTTACTGTCCAGTGGCTTAGATTTCTGTTGTATCTTTAGGCACATCCTGTTAGTATCTGGAGCACTTACACGTTTTATATTTAAACATGTATGTGGTGTTTTATCTTTGTATAATGTGTTTTAATGTTGACTAGTTCTCAGATTGCAAGACAAATTTACCTACGGGACAAATAAAGTAACCTAACCTAGGGCCGGGCGATAAATCGAATTAATTTAATTAATTCATGCTATTAAAACAGACGATGTGGAAAATGGCTACATTGTAAAATCGTGTCCGCCGCTCCATGTCCGCCTCACGTTCGGCGTGTTGTTAGTTTAGCAGCGTTTCAGACACTCCAGAGCGACTGTTTTCGGAAATGTCCCTGAAGAAAACCCAGAGACTTTCTGACTCTGCTGCTTTACAAAGGCGTTGTGTTGTCGGAGTGCCCAATAGAGTTTTCTTCCGCTAAAACTGAGTTTTCCCCAGTCTGATCCTCTTCCTTCTCTCACCCTGATGCTCTGAGCGGAGGCACAGCAGCAGCTTAACTCCGCCCCTTTCCCCTTGAGTCTCCATGGAGACGGTTGTCAATCACAGCAGAGGCATGAGGATGAGAAAACTAAAATGCTTTTGAAAACGCCATGGCTTATTTAGAAGTTTTAGTTTTGAGAGCAGCCAAGGAATATTTAAAACAGAAATAACATTTTCTAATGGGCCTAAGTGTGGGCTTTATTATGAATCTAAATATAAATGGTCTGGACTCTGAGCATTTGTCTTATTATTAAAGATCAGGAGACCTTAAAAAAAAATCCAATAAATCGATTAAAATCGCAAACGTCCAAACTGAGTAACAAAATCGAGATTTTCATGTGTGGCCATATCGCCCTAACCTAACGGATAAAAAAAAAAAAAAAAATTACAAGAAAATTCCTTCATATATGTGATGACGAAAAGAGATTTGATTTAACTGCAGAAGATGAAATAATCAGGCTAAATTATTTTTGCTGCATTTTATGTGTTTATGTCCATCCATCCATTTTCTTCCACCTGTCCGTTGCCGGGTCGTGGGGGCAGCTGTTGGAGCTACAGCAGCCCCTATAGCGCCCCCTGCAGGTGGTGGGTCCACAGAAGGACGGCCTCATGGTTCTAACCGGGCCTGTTGGTCTCTCATAAGGGGCTTCTGAACTTCTGACTTTGGAGAAACACTTTTATAAATAAATTTGCACATGTTGCTCCACATGTCGCCCTCACGGGGGCGCTCTCCTCCCTGTCATCGCTCCTTGATGGAAGTGAAACACTGGCGTCTCTTTGTAAATGTGAACCCAGATGTTTGTGTTATTTAGACGTGCAGGGATAAGAACAAACCAAACTCATGCGTGTAAATCCAGCCAAATCCTGTTGTGTATTTGTAATAATAGATCGTCTCTGTCAAGGCTGGACCTGTTCACATGAAACAAAAACTGTCTTAAAGTCCAGACTCTTCTCTCTCAGCACAGATGAACTCAGGTCACATGACTGTCTCATAAAGGCGTCTGAAAGTGGAGACGATATTCAGACTGTGTCACTTCAGAATAAAGATCAGGGGACGAGTCGTATCGTCCGCTGCTCTGAGTTCATCACATTGTCCTGTTTCATCATCTGTGGAGAAGTTCCTCCTCTTCGCCTGAGCGTTCTCGTCATGTCGTATGAAGGAGCAGCACAGACAGAGTGAAAGTGAAATGAATGAATGTGTGACACAGAACACGACACAAGCAGCAGAAGCGATGCCAGCCGCACGCAGCAGGGGGCAGCAGCGCATTCAGAGACGGGAGCGGGAGGAAACGGAGGCTTTAGGAGGAGCAGCAAATCACTGACAACTTCCCATCGGTTTTGTGATGACAGGACGGGCACAGACAGAGCTCAAAGCCAGAGGAGGAGGAGAGAGGGGAGAGGGGAGGGACAGACGAGGAGGAGAGAGGGGAGGAGCAGGGGGAGAGAGGGGACGAGGGGGTAATCAGCATGTGGTCATCGGGAGGAACATTTTTTGATATTGATTCTTAAACAATAGTTGAATCATCTCTGATCAGACAAAGTGGACCTGGTGTTAATAAAAGTGAAGTAAATCCTGTTTTAAACCGCAGCTTCAGAGCCCAGTCCAGTCGAGGGTTAACGAGTTCTTATTGAGTGAAACTCTGTCCGGAACAAAGACCCACTTCCTGGTTTTCTTGTTACTTCAAAAGGATTTTATAACTTTACACTTTCCATCAGGCATTCGGACGATTTTTAATAAATATCTGATGATTCCTTTGTGCCATTGAGCCAAACACTTAAGTACAGGCCTGTTAGAAGATACAGTCGTTTTCTTCATTTAGGTCTAGGGCTGGTACTGTTAAACGACATCAGTCTGGTATTAAAGTATTAAAAGCAGGAACTGAAAAAATCTTTATATTCAAGTTTGGATGCTCAAAAATTTAGGGAAAAAAATGGGGAAAATGCAACAGTTCCAGCCCTAATGAAGTCAAACCCTCTTTATTCACAAATCAGATTAAGAAGAATTACTGTCATGATCAACCACAGCCACATGGAGAGAAAGGAAGACTGTTATTAAGGTTTAGGAGAAAAGCCCGAGTCAGAAACAGCGTTAGCGAGGCGTTAGCGAGGCGTTAGCGAGGCGTTAGCGAGGCGTTAATGCGACGGGACAAAACATTAGGATTAATTTGATTTGTGAAAGTAAGTTCAGGTGAACGAAAGGTGTTTAGTGAATGATCGGTTTACAGTCGTTAGTGCTGTAGTTTAACATCGTTAGTAAATGAGGCAGGAAGAAACGATCTTTTCCCAATGAGTCTTTCAGGTGTGAGTGCGGCCTTTGCAGACGGCCATTCTTCATCATTAATTATGATTTTCAGTAAAACTCTCATTTTGGAAGTATTTTAGTTGCACTCGTCTAAATTCTGGATCATCTGAGTGTAGTTGACAACGTTGGCAGAATTTGAGGAAGAGGAGACTCGGATAATACATATTCTATATTAAAAAAAACCCGACTCAAGGGGAGCGCGAGGCAAAGGAGGTTGGAAACCACTGGTGTGGAGGATAAATGCTCAGCATTTAGCGCTGTAGCAGCTACGAGCTACTGCTAAGAGCAGCTAAAGCACTGACTGACGGCTCTGCAGACGATAACATATATAATATAATATAATAACGATCACAGGGAGGATCTGTAGCACCTCACGGATCTTTAGAGCAGAAGCAGATCTTTGGCAGAGTCAAGGCTATAAAATTATCTTCATAAGCGAAGATCCCAATTATGAAAAATGGCTACGATCGATAAAAGCCAAGTGCCTGATTTTTCCTGTTAAAAACGGTTCCATTTTTAGTTTTGGCCCAAACTCGTTTCTAGCTCTCACACTCCCTCCTGCACATCTGCACTGTTTAAGCAGATTATGCAGGTTTCTCTCTTCCATCAGTAAACATCTGTCTGTGAGCTCCTGAAGTCCTCAGTAAAAGGTTTAGAAAGTGTTAGCTCTAACTCTACATGATCAAAGTGAAACCCCAGAGTGTGAGGAGAAAGGACAGAGTAAGAAACATGTGCCTGTGGTGCGCCGCGTTACTGCACTGTCTCCAGTTCCATCCCTCAACGCCGCGGAGGAACTGGCGCCAGTGCAGTACCCACGATGCACTGCTGTCTGCGTGCACAAAACTGATGGGAAACTGTGCTCTTCGGGGCTGCTCCCCCCGAGGGGCAGGGGCTGGAGGGGCGTGGCCTAAACGGGCGTGGGCGACAGAGACACTCCCCGCGTGCGGCGAACGGAAACAAAAGGAGCACAGGGGTGAGTGATACAATGAGATGGAGGTTCACCTGCACAGCGCCCTCCAGAGGCTCAAGTAACAACCGCAGGAAGAACACTCCTGTTTTAATATTCACATGATTCAATTATTTATTATTTAGTGATTCGCCCCTCGCCAACGGCATTGGACAGACCTGCAGACAGAGCCGGGCGATAGATTCAAGCAACATCCGGGAACTTTTGCTGAGCCACGCCCCCTTTGGGTGTGTTTGTGGGAACAGGATCATTTCTCTGAGGAGAAAATACTCCCCCAGAGTCAGAAGCACAACTCACTGTCAGGAGAGGATTGGAAGACTTTTTATTTTTTGTGAGCGAGTTTATCAGCCCTTTCTGTCAGGGCTCATTATTGAGGAAATGGCTCCCCCTGGTGGCCGTGTATCATGCACTTTGTGACGTCATTAACCAGTAAATATTCAGACTTATTAAAGCGTTATGCCCAAATAATGATACAATATTTGATATATCACTTGTGTTTTATTTCTCATGCAGTTGAGCTTTGAGCTGCAGGTTACCTTTGGAAACGTAGCTCATCTATTTTATTTCAGCCTCATCAGCAACAATCGTCAAGACGCAAAGAGGCGTTTTATAGAGTTGTCAGAAATTCCTTAGTTTGAATCATTCTCAAATAAACTCTTTCACTCTTCTCCCCCAATGTGAGGCGTTTACCACTGATTACTACCACAACATTCCCGCAGGATTCTTCTCACAGGTTAAATGTTCCTCTCATGTCTGATTGCTCGTCCTAAACATCGGACGCAGCTTTGTGTCAAATCACTATGGACTCGTGGCCACGAAGCGATACTGCGCCATTAAACTGTGAAATGACTGGTGTTTCCGTATGGCCCAGCTCTGGTCGTGCAGCTTCACAATCATTTCCCTCCTGTAGCACCGTGTGGCTCTGGTTTGGATTGAGCTTAGACCTAGTTTGTCGATCATTTCTGGACCCGTTATGTGTTTCCCGTGTGGCCATGGCTGGAGGGCGCTGTCTGTCATGGCTGCCATGGCTGCTCTGTCTGTGTGTGTCCGTGCGTGAGCTCACCCTCCTTCTCCTCCTCCAGGTGGCTGATCCTCAAAGCCAGCGAGGTCTTCTCCTCTCGGGCTCGGTCTCTGGAGCTCACAGCCTCAGACACCATCTCCTGCCACTCCAGCAGCTGAGCCGCCGGGTCGTCTGCACTGCCGGACTCACTCGCCTGGATGACAGAGAGTTCAAACAGAGCCTCAACAACAGGTCACAACAGAACAGTGAGCAAGGTCTGTTTGGGGAAGAACGGGCAGAATTAACGGTTTAAACTGGGTCCATCATCCTTTGGGAATGAAACGACTCTCTGCATACTGTTCGAATCAAGCTGAAGCCAAGAAGAGACTTCCGGTCCAGCACTGGCCTAAATAAAAGCATCATCTGTGACTTCATCTTCCTGTTGCTTCATTTTGATCAGAGCGGCCTAAAGCTTCAGGCTCTACACACTTTGGCTTTACCCAAATATAAAAACTTCTTTCGGCCTATAGACCCTTTAATTGTTTGTAAACATTCCCGGTCTTAGTTGGAGGCAGGAAGCTCGATTCCCATCCAGTTCTATTGTAGCTGTTGTCATAGTAACAATAATCAAATGTCTAACTGTTGTTGGAAATATCAGATAAACCTTATTTTATCATCTCAAATGTCATTCCTCTTGCACCTTAAGCCACAACAGGACCACATATTTTTAGTTGTAGTTTTACACTTAAAATCGCTAGTTTTAGTTTAATCTTATTTCTCTTGATCACTTCCTGCTGATGTCACTGATGATGTCAGCAGCGAAAGGGTCTATTGGTTGTTTTCAGGTTCTAGAATGTGATGATGTCACTGGACCCAGTGGGGCAGGAGCCAGTTTTTCCTATAAACTGCATTACACTTTCACACGTCGTATCTAAAAAGAAAATGTATGAATTACAACCACCTCATAATCTTATAGGCCTTTAGAACACTGTGTGACGTCACCTGAAACCCAGCAATAGGCCAGAGTAACGCTTCACTTGAAAGCTAAGACCGACAAAAGTGATCCAAGACTTGTCCTGGTATGTCCATGCGTTGTTGCCTCGTTGTCGTCACATTTTTTTGTTGTTTTTCATCTGCATTGAAGTCTAATTATTGTCGCTATATTGACACTCTTTTCAAGAAGCTTTTAGATTTGGGTAATGCCTGGATACCTGAATAACAACTGGAGAACATTTGCTTGTGTAGGTGGGAGTTTAGAGGTTAAGAAAACAGCTCTATTTTGGCTGAAGGGGCTAATTATCTGCTCACCCTCTCGTCTCACCCGTGACCCTCTCGTCTCACCCGTGATCCTCTCGTCTCACCCGTGACCCTCTCGTCTCACCCGTGACCCTCTCGTCTCACCTGTGACCCTCTCGTCTCACCTGTGACCCTCTCGTCTCACCCACCCGTGACCCTCTCGTCTCACCTGTGACGTGGCCCTCTTGGTGAACTGCTCCAGATCGGCCTGAAGCGTCCTCTGCTGCTCCTCGTACACCACCAGCTTGGCCTCCAGCGTTTCTGAAAGGTCCCACAGAGAGAAGGATCATCAGAGCAGTGTGGAGCGCTCTCCGGATCAGGATCATGTTTCCGTACCGTTCTTTGCCCGGAGGTCTTCGTACTGCTCCAGTTTCCACAGGTTTTCTTCTCGCTCCTCCTCCAGCGCCGTGACCCGGGAGCGGAGCGAGGCCAGGTCTGGAGACGCAGATCCAGCCTGAGGACCAGAGGAACGAGTGTCAGCAAAGAAGCACAATAACTCCAGAAACTCACTGTCTGACATGAAACCAGAATTTACTTTTATTTTCTTAGGTAAAGTAGAATTTAAACAAATATTTATATTTGTCAAATTACAGAAAAATAACTTTTTTTTTTTAGAAATGTTTTGTTACTTTTTACAAAACCAAAAGTTTACATACATGTCATTAATATTTGGTAGCATTGCCTTTAAACTGTATAACTCGGGTCAAACGTTACACCAGAACTGGTGTAACTGAGACACATTTGTAGGCCGCCTTGTGTGCCTATGCCTTTTCAGCTCTGATACATTTAAACTGGACTGAGATCAGAGTTTTTTCCACTTCAAAACATGGACTTTGTTTTCCTGAAGCCTCTTTGTAACCAGTTTGGCTTTGGGTCATTGTCCATTTGGAAGACCCATCTGTCCAAGCTTTAACTTCCTCTGGAGATGTGTCTCCAATATTTCCACATAGAGTTCTTTCTTCATGATGTCATCTATTTAGTGAAGTGCACCAGTCCCTCCCACAGCAAACAGCCCCACAGCATGATGCTGCCCCCCCCCCGTATTTCACAGTTGGGATGGTGTTGTCAGGCTGCAAGAGTCCCCTTTTTCCTCCAAACGCGATGATGGTCATTATGGCCAAAACAAATCTTTTTTTTTTTCCATCAGACCTCAGGAAATGTCTCCAAACATTAAAGTCTTTATCCTTGTGTTTCTTTTAGAGTCAGAGCTTCTTCCTGGCAGAGTTCCCTCTCAGCCCATGTCGGTACAGGACTTGTTTCACTCTGGATAATGACAAACTCTTACCAGGTTCAACATCTTCACCAGGTCTTTTGCATTTGTTCTTGGGTTGATCTTCACATTTCAGACACAGCACGTTCATCTCTGGGACACAGAACCCGCCTTCTTTCTGATCTGTATGATGACTGGACATTTCCATCATTGTTTTAACCAATTAAACTGGACCTTCAAGTGTCTTGAAATTTCTCTCAAGGATGAACCAGATTTGAGCTTCCAAGGACATGACATTTGGGCTTTCCCAAATAGTTTAAAGGTATGGCATTTAACAAATAGAATTTTTTTTTTTTAATTCTATTGACCTAAAAAAAGAAAGTCAATTCTGGTTTCATGTTGTACACTGAGGAAAAATGCAAATGTGTCGTTTTAATAAGTGTATGTAAACATCTGGTTCCCGCTGTATGTGCAGATGAAATGGGCACTTATATAAACATTTGAATAGCAGAATGTGATGTCACCTGGCTCCGCCTCAGCTCCTCCTCCAGCTGCTTCACCCGAGACTTGGACCACGCTTTGATCTTCAGGAACTTGGCCTCAGACTTCAGGGCCTCCTCGGACTTCTCCTTCACTTTGGCTGCAGCAGAAAAAACAATTCAGTTTAAGTGTCAGGAATCAGCTCTGTAAAAATCCTTGGGTAAAAACCTTGGAGCCTTGGAGCCTGTAAAGAGAGTAGAGTCTTATGGAGCGACTAAAGTGCAGATGTTGTTAAAGAGTGGAAAGAAAACGGCACTAAAGTTTAGTCCCTTTGTCTGCACATGCGCCCTGTGTATATTTCTCCCGTCTTTAGCCGCTGCTGTCTCCCACACAGGAAACGTGCTACAAGTGGATACCAAACTGGGGATGCACCGATACGATACTGGTATCCGATATCGGAGATGATACCAGAAAAAAAAAAAATTATCGGATATCGGCGACAAATATTTGATACTGAAACGACACCTCTTTTGGCTCTCAATGCTTTAAAAACACAATGAATATCAGCATGCTGTATGTCATTTTGAAGGGCAGAACCTGGGGAATTCAATCGCAGAGTTAGTTTTATCCTCTGCCAACGCATTTATTATTAGAGCAGGGTGATATGACCTAAATCTCTATCATGATATAAAAAAGATATCACGACAACGATATATTTGACATAATTGACAACGAACAAAATACTTCAAAATTCCAGCCTTACGCCTATTTGGAAGATTAATGCAGAGATATTGTATACTTTTTCTTAGCACCATACTAATTTCCTCAGGCATTTCTACTCAGGCAGTTTACAGCCTTTATTTCATTTGACGTTTTGAGCACCTGTCCCCGTGTCCTACAGTCAGTGTTTATATGCTGCTCTGTTGGAGCTGAGCGTAACATACTGTAAATTATATCGTGTCCACAATCTATCCATCCATGTTCTTCCACTTGTCCGTTGCCGGGTCGTGGGGGCAGCTGTTGGAGCTGCACCAGCCCCTATAGCCTCACGGCCTCATGGTTCTAACCGGGCCTGTTGGTCTCTCATAAGGGGCTTCTGAACCGCTCTTTGTCTGACCCGTCACCTAGGACCTGTTTGCCCTGGGAGACCCTACCACGGGCACGAAGCCCCCGACAACAGAGCTCCAGGATCATTCAGGTCAAAACCCTCCACCACGTTAAGGTGGAGGCTCCAGGAGGGGCGTGTCCACAATGATATGAAAATTTACAACGATATCAAAAAAGTGCCGCAGGACATAAGACAAAATAATACAGTACAAAACAGATAAATGAATAAAAAATAAGGAAACAGCAGAACAAGAAACAGCTCAACAGTTATACAGCACTTTCAAAAGTGCATCAACACAAAATGTAATAATCTTAACACTTCAACAAATAAAGGTTATTCCTTAAACAATGTATTTAAGATTAATTGGTTAAAATATTTCCTTAAAATGACTCTACATTATGGAACTTCCTCCCCAAATTTGTATTTAACCAAATAGGTGGTCTCCCTTATTTGCTAGTGTGTAATTATCAGATAAATAAGATATCCATATTTTCATAAACACGTTTTGCTTGCATGGAAAATGATTTGCAAGCACAACTTCTCACCTCAAAGATATTATATTTGGAACAATGGTGATCTATTGAATAAAAGAAGGAGCATGTTTCTAACAAATTGAGTGGACAGAAATATACATTTAATTATTCAGTTGTTTAAAACAGATGGTCATCCAATGAGCTATGATGAGTTTCTACATACATATAATTTTTCTGTTTCCCCTCGAGAGTTTTATCAAGTTATGAATGCCATTCCAGTTGGTTTTGTAAATTTGTGTGGGAATGATTTTCAGTTGTCTGGTGTGTCTGTCATCAAACCACAAGAAACATTATGTGGTAAAGTCTGTTTCGGGTCGCGCAGAAACATTAATAGAGCAATTAGTCACTTGTTTCAAAGCGAGATCGTAACAAAACCTTACGTAACCAATTACTGGGCTCAATTCAAACACGATATAGCTTGGACAAAGCTCTGGCTCTTGCCTTATAAATACATACTCACCAACAAAGTCTGAGAGATCTCGTTCAAATTTTACATAAAATTTACCCAGCAAAGCACTTCATGACAAAGTTCAAAAAAGACATTGATACGTCCTGCTCCTTTTGCTCTGCGCTGCCTGAAACATCCCGCATCTCTTTTGGCACTGTCACTACAGGGCTCGAAATTGCGACCATTTTGGTCGCATATGCTCCCAAAATTATGCCTTTGCGATCTAAAAATAGAATCACTCGCATGTTTGCGACTGCAAACAAATGCTCCGGTCCACCTTAAACGAAAACCTTCTCGTGCTACCTTAAAAACGCTTGTGTCATTGTTTTCACAAATGCTGCCTGCCAAGAACAGCAAACTTTCTGTTCTAAAATAGTTTGAGAGCATATCTGAACAGTACGATCTGTTCTCTCTTTTGGCTCAGCGCCGCTGTCATTCCTCCCGGTCACACGCGCTGGGCCGACCTGTACCAGCCCAGCCAATGTTCTCTGCGTGTGCATGTGCACCGCTCTCATTCATCTGCCCGCTTTCATTTAATAAGCCAATGTATTTACGCAACTGCAGTCTCTTTATGAGAAAACGAGGAATATATATCATTCATAAACTCATTGGGACTGGGGACTATCTCTAAAATGACGCGCGAATCGATGTCGGGCGGAATAGCAGCGCAAACTTCAATCCAACCCGCTCGCCCCCTCGTGCAGCGCTGAAAGCGAATCATCGCCGCTCTCGCAAAATACAAAACGTAAAGTCACAAACGCAATGTTTAACACGTCTTCTAAGGTTCTGGCAAAGGAGTTTGCCGCGTGTAGCGCGATCTATGGAGCTTTCTCCCGCAGCACAGAGTGAGGAGAGTGTAGATGCAGAGAGAGGAGACGATGAAGTGCAGTGAAGCAGGGGCGGAGCAAGTCGGGGATTGGGGCGATCTGGTGTCCCATTTATAATGTTAAAATTTAGCCTAATGAGTTTTGTAGATTGGTGAATCAATGCAAACAGCTAAAATAATACATCTAAAATGCAACAGAAGGCTGGAAGTGGCATGTGATATGCTTAAATTTCCTTCATCCCTGTTAAAAGCGTCCCTGTTTTTTTTTGGTTCCGCTCCTACATTTTTTACTGTGCTCCTAAATTTCAGAATTAGGAGCATAAGCGCTACCAAGACAAAAGTTAATTTCGAGCCCTGCACTACATAAAAATCTTTGGAAAGATGTATCAAAATTCATATACAACAAGCTACGTCTAAACCTTAATCTATTGTACGAGCATATCATCTTTGGATGCTTCAATACAAGATAAAGACATAGACATATTATTAATAGACCGTCAATACTCACTCCTCCCCGTTAACCATAATAACCACGTTCGAGGGGGAAATCATGGCAGATTTACAGACTCCTCCTCCCCAGCTCTGACGAAGCATGTTCCTAATAAGGGCATAAGGGCGGGATTTTCACTGTAGACTCCGCCCTTGCGTGACGTGTAGCTCGCGCAGCTCCAATGCTAAGTCAGACTCCCGTTAAGGAGATTTAAAAAAAAATTTTTTTTCGAAAACCAGCCTGGTTTCTTTTTTGTGTCTAACCCAGCGTTATCTCAGACGGAAAATGTAGCCATAGAAAGTGTTGAAAAAATAGAAACCAGGCGTTAAAGTTGTTTTTACGGTGTCTAAAGTCCGATGCTTTTCAATGGGGGCCTAGCGGTGATATAGAGGTACTACAGCAATGGCGGCCTCCAGTGCGGTCATAAAGCAGAGCAGCTAGCGGCCATTGGATAAAGACAAAGGGTTTCTTGTAAATGTTTTATTATTGATTGCAAAATCTCATATCTACAAATCAAAATTGTACCTTCTTCCACATGGTAGCTGTGTCCTCCATATGACTTCTAGCAAACTTCAAACGGGATTTCTTATGGCCTCCTTTCAATAATGGCTTTCTTCTTGCCACTCGTCCATGAAGGCCAGATTTGTGTAGAGTACGACTTGTAGTTGTCCCATGTACAGATTCCCCCAGCTCAGCGGCAGTACGTCGCAGCTCCTCCAGAGTTATCTTAGGGCACTTGGTTACATTTCTGACCAGTGCTCTCCTTGTTCGGTCTGTTAGTTTAGGTGGACGGCCGTGTCTTGGTAAGTTCGCAGTGGTGCTATACTCTTTCCATTTCTGAATGATGGATTGAACAGTGCTCCGTGAGATGTTCAAATCTTGGGAAATCTTTGTATAATTTAACACTGCTTTAAACTTCTCCACAGCTTTATCCCTGACCTCTCTGGTGAGCTCCTTGGCCTTCTTGATGTTGCTTAGTGACCAATACACTCTGACCATAGCTCTGAGGCCCTCACAGAACAGCTGGAATTATACTGAGAGTAGATTACGTACAGGTGGCCTCTATTTAATGCAGAGCTGGTTTTCCTATATGCAAACTACGCAAGGTGCGTAGGGGCCGCGCATCTCAGTAAAACTACGGTGTCGTTTCACTGATTAATCAACGCGTTGTTACGGGGACAGGCTCTCTGACAGCGCTCACTCACTCTCCTCCTACTTTGCAGCGTTTTAGTGTTATATGTGGCAGTCTGCTGAAGTGGATGAGCAGGAGAGACCTCTGCCTTCTCCCCGTCACTGTCAAGGCGCGATTGCTTCTCCTCTTCGCGTCCCCGCTTGTCTGTCTGTCTCCCGGTGCCTCCCCCCCTGTGCGGGCCACGGCTGCATGTCTCTCGTGCCCCGGGCGCTGCTCTCATGTTTTCTCTGCTCGGACTCGGGGCTGCATCGCCATACGCTCATTTAAACTCTCTTATTGTTTCTAGCGGAGTATCAGGACAGTAGTTTGGCAAATAGACGAGAGTAAACCATTCACGTGGCCTTTTTGTCTCAAGAGGAGTTGACTCCACACATTTCTCATGAGCACAGTTACTACAGTAACTCTGGTTCTCTGAATGTGCAGAGTCTAAAACAAATTGGGCTACTCACAGGCTAATTTATCAGTGGTGAGACAGAAATAACTGTCAGGTGCAGGTTTCAGTTAGTTTTAAATCAGCGGTTCCAAAACTGTGGGTCATGGGAGAATGTGACCATTCGCCATTTAACATTTTAAAAAGTGGGGAAAATCGACTAATAGTAGTCCTAATCCCCAGTCTGAAAGTGGCTAAGTGGTTCTCACACAGAGGGCAGGGCCTGATTTGAGGTCATTATGTTCCACTTCTACACTTCGCTACTGCACAGTGGAACTGTTTTTGACCGTAAACGGGTTCGCTCTTCGTTGAATAGCATGGGATGCACCGGCTCTAATTTAATGGTTAGGGCAAGGTGTGAACATTCTGCAGTCATTAGGAATGTTATAAAGGCAATATAATACACTCCGAAAATGCTGTATGAATACTTATGCACGCCCCACTTTTCACTTTTCTATTTCTTGAAAAATAACAGAATCATGTATTTTGCTTTCACTTCACAGTTGTGTTTTACTTGTGTTTCAGTAAAACATTCAAAATAAAATCTTTATGTTCATGGTTGTAAACACACACATATACACATACTATATATATATATATACACATACTAATATATATATATATATATATATATATACACATACTAATATATATATATATATATATATATATATATACACATACACATACACATATATACACATATATACACATATATATACATACACATATATATATAAATGGGTTAACCGAAGGGCGCACAATCCTGATCCTGAAGGGTCCCTCAAAGGGTACAGTCCCATCCAACTATCGGCCAATAACCTGCCTCTCCACAATGTGGAAGCTCATGTCCGGCACCATAGCGGCTAAGATAAGCGGGCATATGAATCAATACATGAGCACAGCTCAGAAGGGAATCGGTAAAGATACCAGAGGTGCCAAACACCAGCTCCTGGTAGACAGAACAGTCGCTCGAGACTGCAGAACCCGACACACTAACCTGAGCACTGCCTGGATGGATTACAAGAAAGCCTACGACTCAATGCCACATACTTGGATCATTGAATGCTTGGCACTATACAACATCAACAGGACTCTAAGAGCCTTCATTGCAAACTCGATGAGGTTGTGGAAAACCACCCTTGAGGCCAATGGCAAGCCACTTGCACAAGTCTCCATCAAATGTGGCATATACCAAGGAGACGCCCTGTCCCCACTGCTGTTCTGCATAGGTCTGAACCCCTTCAGCCAAATAATCAACAAGACTGGCTATGGATACCGACTCAGGAACGGGGCCACCATCAGTCACCTCCTCTACATGGATGACATCAAGCGGTATGCTAAGAATGAGCGAGACATCGACTCACTGATCCATACCACCCGGATATACAGTGCAGACATTGGGATGTCATTCGGACTAGAGAAGTGTGGCCGGATGGTGACTAAGAGAGGGAAGGTAGTCCACACAGAAGGGGTCTCACTCCCAGAAGGAACAATAGCAGACATTGAGGACAGTTACAAGTACCTCGGAATCCCACAAGCAAATGGCAACCTCGAAGAGGTGACAAGGAAAGCGGCTACGGCCAAATACCTCCAACGAGTAAGGCAGGTCCTAAGAAGCCAGCTCAATGGCAAGAACAAGTCCCGGGCAATAAACAGCTACGCCCTGCCAGTAATCAGATACCCTGCAGGAATAATAAGCTGGCCAAAGGATGAGATACAGACCACAGATGTTAAGACACAGAAGCTCCCAACCATGCATGGAGGATTCCACCCCAAATCCAGCACCCTGAGACTGTACACTAGCCGTAAGGAAGGAGGCCGAGGACTACGGAGCGTGAGAGCCACTATCCAGGATGAAACATCCAAGATCCACAAGTACATCAAGGACAAGGCTCCAACAGATGACGTGCTCAGTTAATGTCTCAGACAATGGGGAACAGAAGATGAGGTGCTGGAGGTCCCGTCATGGGAGGACAAGCCCCTACACGGCAAGTACCACCGAAACATAACTGAAGTGGTGGATATCAAGAAATCCTACCAATGGCTGGACAGAGCTGGCCTGAAGGACAACACAGAGGCACTCATCATGGGTGCACAGGAGCAGGCCTTGAGCACCAGAGCAATAGAGGCCCAGATCTATCACACCAGACAAGACCCCAGGTGTAGACTGTGCAAAGAGGCCAATGAGACAATCCAGCACATAACTGCAGGGTGTAAGATGCTGGCAGGGAAAGCTTACATGGAGCGCCATAACCAAGTGGCTGGCATAGTGTACAGGAACATCTGTGCAGAGTATGGGCTGGAAACCCCAAGGTCAAAGTGGGAAACACCTCCAAAGGTGGTAGAGAATGACCGAGCCAAGATCCTGTGGGACTTCCAGATACAGACGGACAGAATGGTAATGGCGAACCAACCGGACATTGTGGTGGCGCATTGAGTTGCCTTGTGAATGAAATGCGCCGTATAAATAAAGTTGCCTTGCCTTGCCTTGCGTGGTGGACAAAGAGCAGAGGAAAGCCGTGGTGGTTGACATAGCAATACCAAGCGACTTCAACATCAGGAAAAAGGAACAAGAGAAACTAGAGAAATACAAGGGGCTCAGAGAAGAGCTAGAGAAGGCCTGTAGAGTGAAGGCATCAGTAGTGCCCGTGGTCGTTGGGGCACTCGGGGCAGTGACCCCCAAACTGGAGGAGTGGCTCCAGCAGATCCCAGGAAATACATCAGACATCTCGGTCCAGAAAAGTGCAGTTCTAGGAACTGCAAAGATACTGCGCAGAACCCTCAAGCTCCCAGGCCTCTGGTAGAGGACCCGAGCATGGAGGAAAAAGAGGTTTTTTGTTTTTTTTATACACACACGCACACACACACAGCCTTTCGAAAGCACTAATACACCTTGAACTTTTGCACTTTTATTTTCAGTATTAGTTCAATACAAGGCACAAGGACAATCTCAAACTGTGAAGAGAAAAGCTGCTACTTTAGTTTGGGAAAAAGTGCAGTGTCTCCATATTTCCAGTCAAGCCCGACTCCAGCATAGAGTGGCTGAGTGAACCTGGTCTGGACTCTGTGGAGGAGGGTCATAGTTTGGTTCTGAACGCTGTAAAACGACAGAGCCCCTGCACCGTGGTCCAGGTAAACCCCGATTCTGGACGAGAACGGACTAGAGAGATCAGACCGGACTGAGTTAAAATAAAATGAATGACTGTTATTGCTTTTGTTACAGTATAAGGCCCAGGATTTATCATCGTTTCCAAATCTACTTATATTAAAACCTTTCCTCTGAATGTCTCTGTATGAAACGGCTAAACGAATTGCTGACCCTCCGCTCCACTCCACCTCCCAGTAACAACGGCCCGTCAGACTCTCTCTGCTCAGGACCTGACGCCACGCAAAGAATCTGTCCTGATGATCAGGATATCTCTGATCTTCACTCATAATGTTGCTCTTCTGTTTCCATTTGTCAGTTTCAGACGTGTGTGTGCTGTGTTTGGGTCTAGAGTAATCTCTGCTGAATACTGTAAGAAGTCTTCTCTGGTGGTGGGTTCAGCTGGTGTTGGGCTCAGAGCCCGTGTGACGTTGGTGGGTTCAGCTGGTGTTGGGCTCAGAGCCAGTGTGACGTTGGTCAGTCCCTCCTCCAGACTGAGCTTTAGTTTGTCCCTGAGCTCTGACACGGCTCTGGTCACCTCCTCGAAGCAGCGGCGGGGCCCTGTCTGAATCTTTGTCCTCTGTGAGTCTGTGGACAGTGAAGGACAGAGCTGTAGAAACTGGTCCAGCTCAGAGATGTTCCTCTTCAGCTCAGTCACGTCCCGCTGCAGTTGGTCCTGAAGCTCTTGGACTTGTTTCAGTTGGGATTGCTCCTCGGAGCGGATCTGCTGCTCCACTTCAGAGCGTCTTTTCTTCAGGAGAAGGGCCATCTCTGTAAAGCTATCCCCACTGCGCTGCACTGCTGTCTGGGCAGAGCGGCTGATGTCCTGGGCCTCCTGCTGGAGCCTCTTCAGGTCTGTCTCTTTGAGCTGGAGGCTCTGGAGCAGCTGTTCCTGCCTCTGGGCTCTCTCCAAGGCTGAGGACACCATGTTGTGGCCCTTGTGTTGCTCCAAAGAGCAGAGGTAGCAGATGAGCTGCTGGTCGGTGCGGCAGAACATCTTCTTCACTTCGTCGTGTTGGGAACAGATGTTTTCCTGCAGTTTGTCAGAGGGCGCCACCAGCTGGTGTTTCTGAAGCACAGCTTCATAATGAGGCTGGAGGTGGCTCTCACAGTATGAGGCCACACACTGCAGACAGGACTTGACGGCTTTCAGCTTCCTCCCAGTGCAGACGTCACAGGGCACATCCTGAGTTCCAGCATAGCAGCGGTCAGCAGGGGGCACTGTGAGGCCAGGCTTCTCCCGCTGCTCCACTAAACCTGCTAACATGATGTTTTTGACCAGCACTGGCCTGGAGCTGAAGCTCTCTCTGCATTCAGGACAGCTGTAAACATGCTTCTCGTCCTCTTGGTCCCAGTGGTTTTTCACACACTTCATGCAGTAGCTGTGTCCACAGGGAACAGTCACTGGATCCTTCAGTAAATCCAAACAGATGGGACAAGTCAAGGCATCTTGGTCCACGGCTTTTCTTTTCTGCGCCATTTCTCTCTCGACAACAGCCTGAGTATGACTTTAGAGAGTGTGTGTGAGGGAGGAGGAAACAGGAAGCTCAGAGCGAGGCTGAGAGTGAGTGAGGGAGGGGCACAAAACTGATGAGTCTCCGCTCAAACATGTTTATATTACCTCACAGGGACGCTGTTCTGGAAACAAATCTCCAAATCAAGTTTAGGCAAATTCTATGTGAAAAGTAAAACTTTATCTGAGATCACTGCTGAAAACTTTGACCAATGTCCAACAACTGAGACGGACTTGTGTCAAAAGTCACTTTTAAATTGGAGTGAACAATGAAGTTTAGAAACATTAAGTCCACAGTTTATGTTTAACAGTTTGCAGGCGACACTTGTGCCCAATCGTATGGTAGTATCAGAGAGAGAAGTGTTTAAACTAGACAGACAGGTTGGTTCAGCTGCTTCAAATGAGTGCAATGGAAACACATGACAAAGCTATGACAAACTAAACAATAAAAGTCTGAAAACTACTTTTACTTTTTACTAGTTACTTTTACTAGTTTTCTTTAGTTTGGGACTTGGAATGAGTTCATCCTGGAGAAATAGACCATGTATCAACGCAAAGAAATAATATTTAGTTTCCTTTTTACACATTATTACACATTTCTAAACCAGAGTTTGAAGGATAAGTTCTATTTTTAAGTTAGAAAACCTTTGGGAGCTACAGTTTGGAAACCCCTGATCATAGTTTGTGGTCGACATTTTCAAAGTGGGAATTTTCCATGGGAATTATCATGAATAAACAGGGAATTAACAAACCGAAGGCTGCTTCTATACAGATATAAACTGAAGCATAAACATTAGATATGATAGGGAATAACCGACCGACCCTGTCAATTTACGTGCGACCCAAATTTATTTTATGAGCTTGTTGCCACCTGTCCCGCTTTTTCCTGATCGTCTTCCTTTTAAAAAAAAGGATTATTCCGGGACATTATTCTGAGTACAGTGCAGTCCTACACGCACTTTTTCCTTTTTATCATCGTCGAGAGTTTCGGCTCTTCCCCTCCAGCCGCTTTCTCTCTGTCCTCCGCTGATCGCCTCACACACATACACAGCAGAAGAAGCAGCAGCAGCAGCGCAGTCCATGCCCTGATTGGCCAGAGCTCTAAGAGAGCGTGGCTGACATTGGCTCCTCGAGCGCACGTCCCGCCTCCTCCACTCACTCTTTGGCTGTCTGCAGCATAGAGCGTGTCTGACTCCATGGTTCAGCGTGGCTCTGTTTGTTTTTACTGCGGGGAAACGTCTTAAAAAACGCGAGGACACAACAGTATGCGTCTGTAATCAGGCATAAAACATACATTATGTGCAGCTCGCTAATATAGAGAATGGAGGAGTTTGGAGTAGTTTACAGGAGCTAGCTCTCCCCAGCCAATTTAGCAGCGTGTCAGACGCTCCGTAGCGACCGTTTTCAGAAATGACGCCAGTGGAACCCAGTGACTTCCTGACGATCTCTGCTACTTCACAAAGGCCGTGTATTGTGTTTTCATTGTGCGCGATGGAGTTTTCTTCGCTAAAACTTCTTCGCTAAAACCATGTAGGTCCGCTCCTTTCCCCTTGAGTCTCCATGGAGACTGATGTCAATCACAGCAGAGCTTTACTTTACACACGGAATATTTAAAACAGAACCAACAATTTTTAATGGGCCAAATTGTGGGCTATATTTTAAATCTAAATATTAATGTGGAGGACTCTGGGCAGTTTTTTTTTCGTATAAAATATCAGGAGATCTTTTTAAGTTTTCCAATTTGCCTGATGAAGGTCTCAGGACCGAAACATTGACCTAATCCTAGTAAACTATTTTTGCAAGGTTGGCAGTGTGCAGGAAGTATTATTTTTTACTTAAGTTTATTTCCAATAAAATCGATTTAAAATCGTAAATCGTCCAAACTGAGTAAAAAAAATAAATAAAAATAAAAATAAAAAGAGATTTTATTTTTTGGCCATATCGCCCAGCCATAGGAAATAGTATGTCTTTAGCCGCTGCCGTCTCCCACAAAGGAAATGACCATATTTGGATTACAGCGTCATCTCAGTCACAACCTTTCGTGCTACACGTGGATACCAAACATGTCAGTATTTGTGAATGAATAAGCATGGGAAAGACCAGGGAGCCACATAGACATGTCGGTGTTACTTCCTGGATAAATCTCCGGCTCAAAGACAGAGTTTGGGCTGGTTCTTACTCAGACTCCTGCAGCGTCTCGTTTTATTGCGCTCTTATAAAGGAAACAGAAGTTAATAGTCGTACCTTGCAGCTGAGCGATGGTCTGTGCAGACGCCTCCTCTCGCACAGACTCCTCCAGTGGGCCATGTTCCTCCCTCAGCTCCAGCCTCTGCAGCAACTCCTGCTGGCTCCGGCTGATCTCCTCCTGCTGCAGCTCCTTGATCCTCTGCAGCTCGCTCTGGTGTTTGTCCATGAGGTCTCGTATCTGCGCCCTCATCACGTGCCGCTCCGCCTCAGTCTTGGACTCCAGGCTCCTGTGCTCCACCTGCGCTCGCTTCAAACGCTCCGTCAGCTCCTGGAAGACACGGTAAGGACGTGGTCAGACGTGTGCAGACTAGGGCTGGATACCGTTAAACTATGCCATTCAGATATCGGAAAATTTTTTAGGTTCTACCGGTATTTAAAAAAAAATGAAAGTATCAAAAAGCAGAAACAAAAAAACTAAAATCTTCTCCTCTGTAGATCCAAGTTTTGATGCAGTTGGTCCAGGGTCAGGATTAAAGGAAGTGGCTTTGTTGTTTCAGCTCAAATTAATGATTTTTTTTTTTTTTTCACAAATTTCTTTCCCCATTTAAAGAAAAAAAAAACGCTCAATGTTTCACCTCTTTTTTATTTACAATTTCTTTTTTATTTTGCCCTATTTAACATTTCCTTATTTTGCCCATTTTTCCCCCAATGTATTCCTAATTATTCCCTATTTTTTGCCCAATCTTTTCCCTACTTTTTCCCCCCATTCTTTCGCATCTACCAATTTCCCCCTTATTTTTGTTTATTTTTTATTACTAATATTTTCCCGTTTTGCCACAATTTCCCCCAATTTTCCCCCAAATTATTCAAAATGCTTCCCAAATTGACATTGGAGATGACATTGTAAATGTGCAGATCTTCCACACATTATTGTTCTGTTTTCTGGTTCTAGACGTCACATACTTCAGTACAAGTATCAGAAAGGGTATCGTGCAGGTGTCGGTATGGTTAAAGTCCTGGAATGGAATGAAAATGCAGACGGAGAGGGGGACAGCACCTTGATCTGCTCGTCTCTGGTGTCCACTTCCCCTGCAGGACGTCAATGACCTGAGTCTTTCCCAGAAGCACCTCCTCTTTCTCGTGGAGCTTCTGTTTCAGGGCCTTCAGCAGCTGCAGGAAACAGCACGAGAAGATAAAGAGAAAAGCTTTGTTTGGACCTGGTCACTGATATACAGGTAAACGTACGTGCTCCAGGTCGGCGCTGGCGTCTGACTTGGCGGCGAGTTTGAACAGCTCCTGCTCGTGCTGCTGGTTCAGCTCCGACAGCTGGTTATCCTTCTGGAGGAGAATGTCTTTGAACGTCTGAATCTGCAGAGAACAGGAGCACATTAAAACACGGACTGGGACAAGGAGTTGAGGAAAACATTAGCCGGACTTTAGAAATGGTTTAGTCGTGTCTCCATTCTCTTTGGTTTTGGCCTGATTGTGCTTAGGCTGATTTAACATTCATATTTTTACCAATGTGGTTCTATCTCCCGAGCTTTAAGTTTTATAGACGATGATTGTGTTTTCTGTTGTCGTTTGTGTGTTCTGTTTATTGTGAATGATCCTGAACCCAAACCCAGAAGGAAAGGGAGATAAACCCAGTGGGAGATAAACCCAGAGGGACATAAACCCAGGGGGACATAAACCCAGGGGGAGATACACCAGAGGGAGATACACCCAGAGGGACATACACCCAGAGGGACATACACCCAGAGGGAGATACACCCAGAGGGAGATACACCCAGAGGGAGATACACCCAGAGGGAGATACACCCAGAGGTAAATAAACCAAGAGGGAGATAAACCAAGAGGAGATAAACCAAGAGGGAGATAAACCAAGAGGGAGATAAACCAAAGGGACATAAACCCAGAGGGACATAAACCCAGAGGGAGATAAACCCAGAGGGAGATAAACCAAGAGTATACTTCTTCTCACGTTCTGCTTGTACATGGCCTCCTTGTTGGTGAACTGCTCTCTCTCGGTGGACAGCAGCTCCTTGAGGCTGCCACTCTGCTCCAGCAGCAGACTGTAGCGCTCCTCAGCCTCTCCGATCTTCTTCGTTAAGTTCTGCACCAGGTTCTGAAGGTCCGCCATCGACCCGCTGACCTCCTGCTCCTGGAAAACGAGGTAAAGCTCACTGTAAGAAAGAAGCATGATGAAGATCGAAAACCCCAGGCATTGGTCTTCGTTGGCTCTTTGTTTTATGTGACGACGTGACATCCTCTGACCTGAAGCTGTGAGCGCCTGCACTTCCAAACGGGAAGATGATCATTTTAATAGGAAAGGAACAGGAAGATCCTCACAACTTCAGGTCAGAGGAACTAGAGTAATAACATTGTACTGATGAGTAAATATTTTGGCGACTCAACCCACCTTTGGTTATTCTCAACTAAAAGTAACGTTACTTTGAAACAATTTTGCTCAAGTAGAAGTAAAAAGTACTTGGAGAAAATGTTGCTTGCAAGCAACTGTTTGAAAGTCTGATTTATGTTTCAGGCGTGACATAAATCAAAGTCAAATGTGGAAATTTGAAAAAGCTTTAAGATCGACTGGAAGCTTTTGTAACTTTAACATTTTCTCACAGCGGCACAAGTAACTATCTTTATACTCGAGTGAGTACAGATACTTCATTATAATAATACTTGAGTAGAAGCAGAAAGTACTGATTGATATAACTACTCTAATAAGTACAGTTTCTTCAAAAGGTTACAAGCCGTCTCTGAAAATAATATAATGGTTTGTGCTTAAGGTTAGAGGTTTTTGTCTTAATTAAAAATAACTCACAACATTACCCGTATATTAATGACAACACACAGACCCGATGTTCTTTAATCCACTTCCTTAATCATATATTTAGAGTCTGAGTGTTGAAATCTGAAAAAGGTGCAGCTCTAAAGAAATGAATCGTCATCTGTCCAAAGCAGGTGCCGAATACCAAAGCAAATTCGATCAGGCAGGTCTTTATGATTTAGCTTTAAAAGTGGTGTCTGACCCCAGGTGGCGCTGTAGGCTCTCCTCCCATGGCGGTCTGCAGGTGCACGATATACGCCTCCTTTTCTGCCAACTTCCTGTCCTTCTCCGTCAGCATCAGGTCCATCTCGTCCCCGCGCCGGAACAGTGACTGCAGCTCCTCAGTCTGTAATAAGGTTAAAAAGGGGATATCATTATAGTCTGTGTTGAGAAAAACAACACTGGTCAGAGTAAATGATTAAAACGGGTTTGTACTTTGGCCGTCAGCTCCTGGTCTCTTTGGGCCAACTGAGACTCCAGCTCCTCCACCTTCTTCTTCAGCAGCACCACCTTCCCTCGCGCCGCCTGCTCCGCGCCATCGCCCTGAGACACAGAGGACATTTACACACGGAGATCAGAAACAAAGATTAAGCTCTGAACACCCGCATTAAAAAGTGACGAAAACTCAGCGAAAAAGTGACAAATGAGATAAAAAAGAATGAAAAAAGTTACAACACAGCAACGACGTGAGGAAAAACATCCATTTAGATCAGTTTTGTAGATCTTAGCTTTCAAATGAGGCGTATAGACTGTAAGCTCCGAAAAGATTTTAGATTTGGGTAAAGCCAAACTGGAGAGAATACGCTTGGTTAAGGCGGGTACAGTCTGAAATGGCCCTTAAAACCATCACACTGGACCGGAGAGTGAAATGCGCCATCCGAAACCAGTAAATTGGTCAGAGGTCTTACGCCAAACCGGATGTGCGTCAGCGTCCGCCATGATAAGAAGTGTCCGAATTGGGCTGTCAGTTAGGAAGGAGTTAGGACTCTGATGCTAACTATCATAGCCACTTTAGCATAGGGACCTCTGATGCTAACTATCATAGCCACTTTAGCATAGGGACCTCTGATGCTAACTATCATAGCCACTTTAGCATAGGGACCTCTGATGCTAACTATCATAGCCACTTTAGCATAGGGACCTCTGATGCTAACTATCATAGCCACTTTAGCATAGGGACCTCTGATGCTAACTCACTCGCGATTAGGAGCTATGTGCCATCCCATAAGCCACTGCGCCAATCCCCCCACCCCCTCGCCCCCACCCTCGAGTGATTCATGCATAACCACTGTTGACTGACAGGTGTAGATTTAATAATAAAAAAAATTAAAGATTCTGCACAAGCCAAACTTTATAAAAGTGACTAAATACATGTTGTCGTCCCACAGCTCAGTCACATGGTTTTAAAGAGCCTCCTCAGTAAATGGCCTAAATGAAGCAGTTTGTGCTTTTGCTTCATTTAGTAGAAACTTAAGCCACATGGCTAATTAGCATACTGTAGCTTTATGAAACCGCTGTTGAGATAAAATAAAGGGAAATGTGAAGGATCATTTGGATGTTTCTTTTTTTTCCCGCCTTAAATGTCTTTATTTGGACACTATGTTGTTGTTGGACAATATACAGTAGGTGGCGGTATGTGCTTTTGTTTGGCCTGCACTGAACTTTAAAAAAGAAGAAAAACAGCTGTTGGTGATGTCACTTCCCTTCCCCTGGGTAAGGACGGTGGAATTGGTCGAAAGGGTTAAGGATTAGTTGCTAGTGTTAGTACTTAGAGGCTACAATTGAATGGTTTCGGATGCAGCCAAAACTGGAGGGCGGAGTCCGTACCTTCTTGCTGGGCGAGGCAGAGGCCGCCCCGGTCTTCTTCAGCTCCTCCAGCTGTGAGCTCAGAGACGTGACTTTGGCTTTGTTCTGGAGGCGGAGCTTGGACAGTTTGGCCTCACACGCCTCTTTCTCCGTCTGAAACACAGAAACAGGACAGTGAGGCAATGTTCACGCGTGGGCAGATGTTCCAAACCTGAGAGACCCCACACACCGAGATATAAATCAGCAACACGTCACACACAAACCCCTTTCTCTCAGGAACATTCCCATGTCAGAACCTCTCCAGATCAAACGTGACTCCAGAGGAAACAAACATGGCGGACGGAGATGAAGCAGAGGCCAGAGTTTTTTTTTTAATTTCCCAGTGCTTCCCTGAGTTTGTCGTCACACCAGGAGAACAACCCAACACGTAGAATAACCCCCATTTGTTTGAACACACTACACACAGCAGGAATATCTGAGAGGATTATCTTTAGAGCCGTAACAATCATCGGAGCGTCCTTAAAGGGATATTTCGGGATTTTTGACATTGGGCCTCATTTCCTAGTTATCCAGAGTGTTGTTGATGTCTGGAGATATTTTTTTTCTTAAATTCATGCAGTTCTTATATTTGAAGAGTCTAGTTGCGCTAGGCTAGGGCAAGGCTAAAGCATTTCTATGGTATCAGTTAGCCTGCATTAAAAACAGTCTGACCCACTCCACAGTGCACCTGAGGTAAATCACTTATAACACCAGACTAACCATATAAATGTCTGTGTTAATAGAATCATTTTAACCATTTTCATTTAAAATAACTTATATTTGAGCAAATGCGGTAATTCATGTGATACAAGGTCAGTTATATTTCAAACATTCTATTAACACAGACATTTATATGGTTAGTCTGGTGTTATAAGTGATTTACCTCAGGTGCACTGTGGAGTGGGTCAGACTGTTTTAATGCAGGCTAACTGATACCATAGAAATGCTTTAGCCTTGCCCTAGCCTAGCGCCACTAGACTCTTCAAATATAAGAACTGCAGAGAATCAGTTCTAAAATCAAAGGCTAACGTGTCCAGGGCCTGTTCTCTGCTATAGTTTTCTGGTGCAGTGGATAAGAACATTGTGAACAAACTTATTAAGACGATAGGATGTGTGGGATCAGAACAAGAGTCTGTGGAATCGTCTGTTTTACTCATGTGGCTTAGAATACGTTAATCAAATGTGTGATAAATTGCACTTCGTCATGTTGTGCCTCTCCTGAACTTCTCATAGACGATTAGATAAAAGTCAAGGACTATCCAGCGCCAGACGAAGGATACTTGTGCTTTGTTTTGTCTAAATCGCCAAGGCCTGTGAAACAATCTGTGTACTCGATCAAATATGAGACATGGGAGATGTGAATATGAGGAGTTGGATGTTCATGTAGAACGCCTTTGAATCCGTCATTAAATTAATCTCTCATTATACATTTTTTTAAAGACAGTTATATACACCATATATATAGGCTGCATATTGTTTTATGTTAGGAAAAATGTGAGATTGCAGGATAAATGGATCTAAACTAAACCTGATCTGAAAAGAGTCATGGAACAACAGAAAGGTGTATAAACTTGTGCGTAAAAGTCTCAGAGGAGGACGACTTATTCAGAGTGTCATCTGTTCCTCAATATCAAGGCTCATATTACACTAAAACAAATGTAAAGTGGAGCTTATTATTTGCATGTTCTCAATTTTAATGTAATGTTAAAGAAACAGTGGGTGAACGGGACCATCTTTAACCGCCCGCTACGTCTGCTCCCACCTCCACACGCCTCTTCTCTCTCGGCCCTTCGTGAGTTTATCCAAATCCATGCCCTCAGTTCTGATGTGGAAAAAGCGGTTTAGTTTCCGCGCAAAAAGCAAAAGCAATCCAGATATTTTTTTTAATGAAAATGAAAAGAGACTAAAATGATGATTTTAGTCTCTTTTCATTTTCTATTTAGTCAGAGTGTAGTCGACAAAATATCTGGATATTTTAATCCAGTTTTAGTCTCATGAACAACTTTTAATTTAGTTTTAGTCACACAAATATGACTGACTACAATTATGATGAAATGTTTTAGTCGATGAAATTAACACTGTCAACAAGTGTCTGAGGGAAGGCTCTGAGGATTCACCTTGAGCTGTTCGTCTTTGCTCCTCAGCGCAGCGTCTTTCTCTCGGATCAGGTCCTTTAACTGAGAGACCAGCTGCTCAGTCTGAGACAGACGCTCCGCCATTTCTTCTTCCGGAACGCCAACGCCACCAATGCCACCGCCGTGAGGGGAGCCCTGGGGAAGGACAGACCTCAGAACGATGTAACAATAAAGGTCTTTCACAAGAAGTCACAAACACAATCCCTGAACTCTTCCTTTGACTCAGATGTGAAAACAGACGAAAACATAAACATGAGAAAGTTTATTATATTCCGTTTTCACAGGACAAACAGCAGAGTGCTCTGAGCTCAGGTACAGACGAGGGGGTTCAGGAAATTGCAGCGGAAACAGTCTGTGCCGTTGTTTTGACGGCAGAGAATGACCTGAATCCCCTTCAGTGTTTCCAGAGGCCCCTCGGGGAGAAGCTGCCCGGTCAGCGCCAAACGAGGCCACAACGGACTCCTGCTCAGTACGAGACAGAACCCGCTCCAAGGAGGAGTTTTCAGTTTTGTACACGATTACTGTAATGTTCGGACTATTGTGTAACAGACCCAAATATAAGCCACACCCACTACATTTAAAACAAATAAAAGTGTCTTTAAACGCAGTTGAAAGCGGCACGAGCGCTGGAAACTAGGAGTGTGACAATATATCGATTTTCCGATATATCGCGATAATTTGCGGGACGATACAGATACTTTTTATTCCAATATCGATACTTTTGATGATGTCATGCATATTAATGAGTAACGTCATGCATACTAATGAGGCAGCAGTGCTCCACTGTTTTCACAGTCAATAGAGGCCACTAATGATCGAGAATTCAGTCAGACCAGCAGGGGGCAGCACTACAGTTTTAAGCACGTGGACCAAACACTGTCACACAAATAAATTACTTTTAATGAGTTTTTATAATTATAAAGAAGATTAATCTGGGGTTGATTAATTACTTTTTAAATGATAATTAAACCCAAATTAAATTATATTGAGGATGGTAATGACAACTGGGAAGTAGCAAGATCTCAGAGTATAATATGTATTAATGAACCTTTATAACATAAAAGTAGCACATTCTTTAGTTGTTCTTTATTTTGCTGTTGTTTTGTTTATTCTTCTTCATCATTTATTGTTACTTTGCCCTATGTTCCTTTGTTTATGATTTGCTACCTTGTAAATATTAAATGTAATGTTATTATTTTTATTTTGGGGTGGGCGCTTATAAGCCTTTGGCTTCAGCCCACTCCCTTTGAGCAGGTTAACTGCTCAAACAAATAAATAAACTAAACTAAATAGGACCATTTTCAGTGAGTAAGTCAGGGATCATTTATAAAAGTGGTACAAAGCACATGAAAAGAAATGTAAATGATGAATAATATGTAGTATGTTAAAATAAAGGTTAAAAGTAGCATGTTTTATTTTGTTTTAAATCGTGATGTATCGTAGGTTATTTTTGTGCAATATATCGATTATCGCAGTATCGACGTATCGTGAGATAATCGTTATCGTGAGCCGCGTATCGTATCGAATCGTGAGCTACCCAGAGGTTCCCACCCCTACTGGAAACACTGTTTTACATGGGCTATTAACCTCTTAACCCCCGCCTTAATCAAGCACATTTTCTCCAGTTCAGCTTTACCCAAATCTAAAAGTTTCTGCACTGAAGAGTAACAGTGTAATATCTCAATTTAAAGCTAAGGCCTAAACAAAACTGATCGTGAGTTATTTGTTGCGCTGTCACCTGTTTTTTGTCGCTTTTTTATTTTGCTGCACATTTTTGCCGCTCTTTCATCACTTTTTGTTTGCGTTTTTTGTAACTTTTTTGTCCAGGTTATTTTTACGCTTTTTTCCAGACACCTTTAGATTAGCATAAAGCCAAACTGGAGAAAATCTCCTTGGTTCCGGTGGGAGTGAAGAGCTTAAATGATTAAATATTTTTGTACAGAATTGAAGGATTAACAAATTTACGTTGGAAAAAAAGTTTTCATCTACAATATTATTTAGAGCAGTCAAAGTGAGATCAAAAATGCAGCTAACGGGCCATTAGGGTTTTGTCGGCAAATATATCGTCATCATGATATTTCCCTTTAATATCGTGATATAAATTTAAAGTGCATATGATACATTAGACACAATTTTATATTTAAGATTATACCCAGTTTTCTTTAGTTTGAAATGTGATGTTTATAGTTTCACTTCCTTATTGGACACTGACAGGAAGTGATATAGAAGAAGGTAAACAATTTTAAACTGTTGCCGTGCAACCATGTTAAGTCAGTGGGAAATGAGTCAAACTGCTATGGAATGTTACCTTCTTTTATGTCACTTCCTGTCAGCAGCTTAAAAATTCAAATAAAAATAACTTTTCTGCCCAACATTTCTTCATTAAAATTGCTGCTTCACTGAAAAAAATGATAATTATGAAACCGCTGAACTTACAACTGATGTAATCCATCTAAATAACTCATATTTTCAAGAGCATTAAAACCTGCCATATGCACTTTAAGGCCGTATCTTTCAGCATGAGTCACTGATAAAGGAAGGATAATTATCTTAAGTCAGAAAGTTCCAGGGTCAATGAAGGCGAGTAAAACATTACGATCAGGTCAAATACATGAATAAAGATCCCATGACTCACAGCGGGCTGGGCGCTCCCTCCTCTCCGGAGAGCCACTTCAACATGGCAGCCCTTCAAACCTGAAACAGAAACAGCATTTAGACCAGAGGCTCTCAGCGGGTTCACACCGAGAACAAACAAATGAGCGTCACAGCGCCACCTGGCCCCGGATTTTAGCATTACAGTGTTCGATAAAGGATAGCAGCTCTTTTCCCAGTTTGAAAACACAGAGAAAGTTATTCAAAGGTTAATCCGACGCTGAGGTCAGACTGTGGCCGTAAAGTCAGGCATCTTACGTTTAAGTAACACCTCAGCTGCTCATAACTGGAATAATCTAATAACAATCCAGCAGTGAAGCCGAGCGTGACAGCTGCTGCAGACGCCAAATGGTCTCATCACCAACTCTGCTCAAAAACAAACACACGCCACCAGAGCTGCACGAAGTGAAAACGATATAAATGCCAGATTTGACCGTTTCAACTCTGTCTGCTCCAAAGTGACACTCAAGAAACAGTAAACCTGCTCCAAAACGAGGCTAGAACAAGACAATCATTAAACTGAGCTTTGGCACAATCATGACTTCCCTGCATGTTTTGTTAGTTTGTAAGAAATGTTTAGCCGGGACCAGTTTTTCTATTGTTTTGTGCCGTAATTTCCTCCAAATTCGTCAATTCATATCACAAGCAAACATTCACTTTACTGACCAACAACATTTAACCAGACGCTCCGCTTGGCGCTCGCTGGTTTATTCAGGCAAGGCAGGTTTATTTTACATTTCACACACAAGGCTACTCAGTGCTCCCGAAGGTTAAGTGAAGAGTGTCAGTGTTCCAGTCGGAAATGACAATGAAACAAATACAAAGAATCTACGGGACAAAACTGCAACAATCGGACAAAATATGGCCCTAATTAAGCTCTTAAGCCCCGCCTTAATCAAGCACCTCTTCTCCAGTTTGGCTTTACCCAAATCTAAAAGCAATAATGTGACAAAAGCGTGACTAAAGAGTGATGAAAAAAATCAACAAGAAACCCCCGAAAGAGCAACAAAAAAGTGGCAAAAACGCACCATCAGCTTTGTAGGTCTTAGCTTTCAAATGAAGCGTCACTCTGGCCTAAAGGCTGTGAGCTCGTTTAAAGCGAGGATTAAGAGATTAAAGGTGCACTGCGTAACATTTTGGACTATACTGTTGCCGGCAAAACAAAAACAAACACAGAAGATGCTCTTTCTCCAGTGGGTAATCAAAGACTAACCTATTAAATGTCATACTCTGCTGCCTTTCATCAACATCTCCATGGAGACGAGCTAGAGACGCACCCACTCTTGTTAAAGTTTACAGAACGTCTTAGGAAAGGTGAACCTCATATATGAAGTGTTTTTCAATGATGAAAATATCTGTCATAAAATAAATGCTTGTATTATAATTTTATTTATTGGGTAAAATTCTACGCGAGGTGGCTTTAAGGATTTTATGAACCCAAACTGTGGTTATATTTATTCTAAATAATGGTATAAATAAATAACGGTATAAATACTGTTACAAATACATTAGAGAGCGCAGTAAAAGCAGGGGACAGTGAAGGAAATGTAAAAAATTGTGTTGTTTTATTTTGCGATACTGTGGCTTCTTCTTCTGATACAAATATTTCAGCCGATACCGTGATACGTTCTTGTATTGTGACGAAAGCGTATCCTCCCAAGCATCCGTAAATGTATCACGTTTATACCGTTGGCCTTTTCTTTACAGTCATCTCTAAGACAATCATTTTCAGTTGAGACTTCTCCAGGGCCAGTCCCTCCTCTTCCCTAAAGCACAATAACGCAGAGGTAATCCTAAACCAGTCTGGTCAGGTGAGTCACGTTGGACGTTTACAACCCGGAAGCAGAACAGGTTCACCTCAGGCCTGTAATATACGTGTCAAACATTCACAAATACACCACAACCCCAGGCATTCAGTTCAGTGTCATTCTGAGCAGCTTTAAGCCGGAGACATGTGATTTCAGATAAGAATGCAGACAGTCAGACATTCCGACGCAAATGACTGGACTTTATCACGTCCCAGAAACAAACTTACCAGGGTTTGGAGGAGAAAACCATCAACCTGGCCAATGCACATCCGTAACCATTCAATACATTTACAAAAGGAGACAGTACAAAACGTTTGTCAATGAGAAAAGGGCTTAAATAAAGAGTTAGCCTAACACTTGGACGCCAAAACCGGACACAAGTGCAACAAAAACAATACAAGCGGCTTCCTAAACAAGGAATAAAAGAGTGTACAATTGGCAAACACTGTCCCCAATGTCTCAGGATGAAAAGATACAAAGATAATGGTTGAATTGTCCAAGAACAGGAGCAGTGTTGACATCAGGCTAACCGCGGTATGCTAGCTGGCTTTGCAACATCATTCAGGCGATTAGCAATGAAAAAGTAGGCAATAAAACGCACTTTTATAAACCTGTGAGGGTCATTGTGAGGTGCAGAAACGCACAAACCGGGCTAAATGTTGTTAAGTGAAATATAAGGCTCGTTAAACATTAGAAGTAACTTTATCTGGCTAGCCTAGTGCATGCTAACGATGCTAACAGTCAGGGCTCCCAGTGATTGAACTCCGAAATGTGGAATAAAAGGTGATAAAAATGAGCTCGTACCGGGTTCAGAGGGACAAGAAGAGTCTGTCCGGGTCCCGCCGCGTTCACGGACCCGCGCAGTTACATTTTAGTCCAGTTTCAGAGGGAGGAGAAGCGGAGGTTTGGGGGTTTTCTGCAGGTTTAGCATCGATCACGTTTGTCAACACACAGCGGAGTCAGAGCATGCGCAGTACGTGTCAGCGCTCAGCCTTTTAAAAATGGATCTGAAATTATTTCTAAGGGTTAACCCTTAACCTCTTAACCCCCAAATGAACTGAGTGCATTTGTTTTTCCCAGGTTGGCATCACCCAAATCTACAAGTTTACAGGCTATCGAACTTCACAACAGCCTGGCCGAAATTTTCGCATGGATTTGAGGACCAATCACAGAACGAGGAGGGACGGTAAGACGATGAACGAGGAGGGACGGTAAGACGATGACGCACTATTAGATATACGGAAGCGTGTAGTTTGTTTATTTAGGGATAAAAAAAAAACTGTATTTATTCATTCAACATGACAGCAGCAGACGCGATGTCATCTTTCGATCAAGCTTTAGACCGTTGTAACAGGATATGAGGTCTCCCTTACTGCCACTTTAAGTTGGGTGTGGTTTTCTTTGTGGGTGTTTTTCTTTATTTGCAGTGGGCCAATGGCTATGTCTTTAAGTTAAGTGGGCAGTTATCAGGGGTGGGACTTTAATCATAAAAGCACCTGTGCACCTTTTGTTCTCCCTCATTGTTTTGTTTGGTCTTGTCCACCAGGTCAGTACAGCCTCACCCATGCTTGTTCACATTATTGCTAACTTATATTAGTTTATTTTATTTATTTATTTGTTTGAGCAGTTAACCTGCTCAAAGGGAGTGGGCTGAAGCCAAAGGCTTATAAGCGCCCATATTATTAATGATTATTTTGTTGCATGGTTCATTTCTTCATTGTAATATTGCTCTCGCTCATTGTTTTGTTTGGTCTTGTCCACCAGGGGTCCAGGCCAGTCTGAGGGCAAGTCGGCTGCTCCGCTGGGACGGCGTGTGGTTGCTGGGGTCGTAGCATCAAACCAGCACAGAGACCAGGAGCCATGTTGCGGAGTATGCCGACCATTCAGCCTGGAGCCCTGGAAACTAGCCCTTCTTTGAGCCCATCTGTTTTTCCACCCATGTCCATATTAAGTTCCTCCTACTCCCCCAAACCAACAGCTGCACCCCATCAGACTTGCCTGCTCCCCTCCAATCAATTTTAGACTTTTTACATCATCCTACAAAATAAACACCTACTGTAAACTCTCTCATTGTCTTGGTCTCCTTGTACCCTGGTGATCGGAACCTAGGGGGCGTTACACAGTGTTCTAAATAGTTTAGTTTACAGCGGATACGTCACATGTCATCTGATACGATTGGCTATGGCTACACGCAGACGCATGAGACATTCAGCACAATAAACGGCTCTGGACAATTGTGAACCACACCTCTCCTACGAGAAAATGTATTGGTGTACCAGACTAAATATCATTTGTGATTTTAGTCTGGCATTGCCAGGCTAGGTTTTTGTTGCGTTTTCGTCGCACATTTTTGTCACTTTTTCGTCACTCTTTTGTGGCTCTTTTTTGCCTTTTTTAATCGTGTTTTTGACGTTTGTCTATTGTGCTTTTGTTGCTTTTTTGTCACTTGTATTTTCAGCCTTGTTTTTGTCGCTAATTTCAGGCTTTGTTCTAGAACAGAGGTGGACAAACTAAGGAGATGATTTAATCCGGCCCCTGACTTGTAGAGCACAAATTCCTGAGTATGTCAAAAAAAAGTAAGTCTCTAGCCCGTTCCTGTGCGGAGTTATGAATTTTTAAGAAAATAACCAGTGTGCTCATTCCTGCCTCCAGGGGGCAACGTAAATATAAAACAAGGAAAGAATTTCACACGTGTCCAGTAGAGGGCACTGACATAATAAGAGGTAATAAGGTAACGCATTATAGCCACGTGGTAAGTGGCCAGTCTGCCCCAGGGCAGCTGTGGCTACAATAGTAGTTTACCACCACAGAGTGTGGAGTGAATCAATGACTACAGTGTACTTTGAGAAACTTGTGACACAGGCTTGTAAAGCGCAATACAAGTCTAAACCGTTATTTATTACAGTCCAGTCGGGCTTTTGACCAAATCAGCACTATTTTAAGTCACAGCTCATTAATTTATTGGAAAAATATTTTCTCAATAGTATTTTCCTTTTTACATTATATGCGACCTGCCGAGGAAGCTGGATTTCGGCTCCCGAGCCAAATGAGTTTGACACCCCTGGTTTAAAGGGTGAACAATATCAATATTTTCACTGACATGAAAAGCATAACTGTTGCAATTTGTTTTGTAATGTGTCATTACAGTCAAATTGAGAGTTGTACTTGTTTGAAATGCTCCAAACTGGTCCGGCCCTCCTCGCGAGTTCGAAAACCCAATGTGGCCCTTGCTTCAAAAAGTTTGCCAATATCTGTTCTAGAAGCTTTGAGATTTGGGTATAGCCAAACTGGAGAAAATGTGCTCGGTTTAGGTGGGATTAAGAGGTTAAAAATGGATCTCAAAATATTTATTCATTTATTAGCTGTAACCTCCGCTAGTCTCTGCGTTTGATGTTCTGTGCTTATGAGTTATGACAAAATCATAAACCAATGACCGAATGTCCACCCTAGCCTCTAACCCAGGGGTGTGCAAACAAATACGGCCCACCTAGCCCTACAATCTTGCCTGCAAAAGATGATAAAGCCCAATATGTATCGCCTAAACCTAAACCTAGTTTTCATTGACATGAAAAAGATAACATATAACTGCAGCTATTGTGTTGCTGGTTACTCTGCCAATCACTGCACAGAGACTCAAAAACGGCACATTATTTGCGGATAATAATTAATTTGTTTAAAAAAATGTCCATTTCCTCTATGTAGAGGTTAGCCACTATGGGTGAAACTGGAGACCCCATTGCACAGCCGTGGATCTGTCTGTTGAAGTTGCCCCTGAACTGGAAATATGTGGTGCTAAGACAGATCTCTAGTAGTTGGCAAATGTGGTCAGGAGTGAGCTGGGTCCTATCAGCTAGAGTGCTGTCCTCAGTCAGTCTCTTCCTCACCGCTGTGACTGCTGCTGAGGTTGGGACGGATGTAAACAGTGCTGTCACATCGTAAGACACCATAGTTTCATCCGTTTCCAGCTGCAGGTGTTTGATCTTCTCCACAAAATCCTTGGTGTTTTCCACATGGTGTTCTGTGTTGCCGACCAAAGGGATAAGATGAACTTGAGGTGTTTCGCCAGATTATAGGTGATGGAGTTAATGCCACTCACAATGGGTCTGAGAGGAAAACCTTCCTAGTGTATTTTCGGTAGCCTAATAAATGACATTACTGGCTCAACGGTTTATTTACTGTTAGTGTTGGTTTGTACAGGGAGCAAGGCAATATGCCGACAATAGTGTCTATGAATGGCCCAAACTAGAAGCCTACAGTATATGCAAAAGATTTGCAAAAACTATTTGCATGTTTGTTCTATTCAGGGTTTATGCAAAATATCAAATGTACCAAGCCTGTGTTTTAAAGCCTGCATGAGAAAAGCATGATATTGTTGTTTATCTGCGATTGGCTCCTCTGGTCCAGGGCTAATGGGACCTTGATACCTCTGGGAATCCAGACCTAGTTACACAAATTGTGAAAATGCAACCAAACATTTCACAAAAAGAAGAGTACATAGTTCAGCTCAAAACTCCCCATATAATGATAATATTAGAATAATTAGTAGCACCTCTCATTGCTCTCCCTGTGTCTCCACTGAAGGGGCCCTCTGGCTCGGGAGCAGATAGTCTGTGGCTGTGTGGGTGCTCAGGTAGAGGTGTGGTGTCTCTGTCCTGTGGGTGCTCAGGTGGAGGTGTGGTGTCTCTGTCCTGTGGGTGCTCAGGTGGAGGTGTGGTGTCTCTCTTGGGTCAGTTCTCTGTAGCTGTGCTGGACTTCTGCTCCCGCCGCAGATGGCTCCTCAAATGGGGTTTCCACATTTGTCCATCTGTACCCAGCCTTATATATCTTATGTATATTCTTTATTCTGTTGTGTGGAGAAGGAATTTGTTTTGTAACATAGAAAGAAGAACAATTAATTAATTAAAAGAGAAAAGAAAAAAGACTTAAATAAAGTAATTTTTTAATATGTTTCATTTGAAGTAGTAGTTGAAACTAAGCCCACTGACAAATTTGTGGACATCATGTACAGTCTGTCACTTTACCCCTTAATTACACGCCCCACTAGGATAACTGCACACAGTGCTACATTAATTGATAATATTTTCACAAATGTCCTAAACAATATGACAAGTGGTATACTGATTAATGACATTAGCGACCACTTCCCAGTCTTCTCACTATTTGAAATACAACTAAAAGTAAGAAAAACAAAGGTAATATTATAGTGTGATCTGAGCGCTCGATAAACGCCTTCAAGCAGAGTTTGTCAGATCAGCACTGGAATAATGTACTTGGAGAATTTTGTGAACACAATCAAACATTTGTGTGATCAAAATTGTCCAATAGTAATGCGCAAATATACACAAACAAATACTTGTGGCTCATGGATGACGAGGGGGTTATTGAACGCATGTAAAAAAAAAAACTCCTTATATAAAACATTTATAAGGAAATGAACATTAGAAACTGAAACTAAATATAAAAATATAAGAATAAACTAACAAGTATAATAAAAAAATGTAAAATAAATTATTATTAGTTTAGTTTATTTATTTGTTTGAGCAGTTAACCTGCTCAAAGGGAGTGGGCTGAAGCCAAAGGCTTATAAGCGCCCACCCCAAAATAAAAATAGTAACATTACATTTAATATTTACAAGGTAGCAAATCATAAACAAAGGAACATAGGGCAAAGTAACAATAAATGATGAAGAATAAGACAAAAACAACAGCAAAATAAAGAACAAAAGAATGTGCTACTTTTATGTTATAAAGGTGCATTCATACATATTATACTCTGAGATCTTGCTACTTCCCAGTTGTCATTACTATCCTCAATATAATTTAATTTGGGTTTAATTATCATTAATTATCATTATTAAAGGTGCATTAATACATATTATATTCTGAGATCTTGCTACTTCCCAGTTGTCAATACCATCCTTAATATAATTTAATTCGTTAATTTGTTTAATTGAGTTATATGTGAAGTGTGATGTAAGCCCTGCATAATGAGGTGCATTAAAAGCCAGGGTGTAGAACGGGCCAGTTGAAGAGGGCAGTAACTCCCCCTCAACAAACCCCCACCCAGCTGCCCTAACAGCTGATTTTGTAGATGATGTTCCTATGCTGAGTGGTGCATTAAAAGACAAGGTTTTGAGCCCGTTGGGAGGGTCCCTCTCAACAGATTCATAACTTGCCTACCCTAATTCTCAATTTGTAAATTTGAGCAATAGAATGACAACCGTTCCAAGCAGCAACACTCTTCCTTGATTATAGATAATTGATCCTACTGCGCCTCCTAGTGGCAACACATTTCTTGTTCTCTGTATATTTCAAAAGTCTTTTGTTTGTATTTATATTTGAACAGGTTGATATTTGGACTTCGTTTCAACTCCATTTCCAGTTTATTCCACAATTGTACACCATTAACTGTTGGGCTAAAACTTTTCAAAGTTGAGCTATGTTTCTGAGTCCTAAAGTTTAATTCGTCACGTAATTCATAACAACCAGTACGTTCTTGGAACCTTCTTTGTATTTGGCCTGGCAACAGTTTGTATCTTGCTTTGTATAACATCTGTACAGTTTGGAACTCAACAATGTCACAGAACTTCATGATCTTTGATTTTAAAAATAATGAGTTTGTGTGGTCCAAAAACCCAACTTTATGAATTACTCGGATAGCTCTTTTTGCAACAATACTATTGGTTTAATGTGTTTTTATAAGTACTATCCCAAACCACAGTACAATAATATAGATATGGCAAAATCAGAGAACAGTATAAGATATGTAGAGCTTTGATGTTAAAATGTGCTTTGCTTTTGCTATTACTGAAATGCTTCTAGAAATTTTCGTAGATATATATTTAATATGAGCTTTCCAAGTAATTCTGTCATCTATAATAACACCAAGGAATTTGATTTCATGCACTCGCTCTATGACAACACCCTCTATCTGAATTGCTTCCTGAGCATTGGAATTACAGTTGCCAAATATCATCATTTTGCTTTTACTCAGATTTAGAGATAATTTATTTTGTTTGAACCACTTATTGACACTTTTGAGTTCCAAGTTAACAATCCGACACAGTTGCTGTAAGTCGTCACCTGATGCAAAAATATTTGTATCGTCAGCAAACAAGATAAATTTAAGTACTTGAGACGTTTTACAAATGTCGTTGATGTACATATTAAACAATTTTGGGCCCAGAATGGAACCTTGAGGTAAACCACACACAATTTGTCGACAACTCGACTGATAATCACCTATTTTCACACATTGTTTTCTATTTTTTAAATAACTGGTAACCCACTGTAGAGCTACCCCCCTAATCCCATAATGTTCTAGTTTATTAATTAGTATATCATAGTTTATTGTATCAAACGCTTTACTCAGGTCAATAAATAACCCTATGGCATATTTCTTGTTATCTACAGCATTAGTTATTTCTTCAATTATATCAAAGAGAGCGTGTGAAGTTGAGTGATTATTCCTAAAACCAAATTGATTGTCCGAGAGTAAATTACACCTTTCAATAAAGCTGTCAAGTCTAGAGTTATAAACCTTCTCTAAGATTTTGAGAATTGCGGTAAAAGGGAAACAGGCCTGTAGTTGTGAAGAGATGTTTATCTCCTGCCTTGAACAGAGGAATCACTTTTGCTACTTTCATACCATCAGGAAATTGTCCAGTTTGCAGCGATAGGTTACAGATGTATGTTAACGGCTTAGAGATACTTTCAATAACAGTTTTTAAAGTTTTCATATCCATGTCATGGTAATCTGTCGAGGTTTTATTTTTACACCCTTTAACAATGTCCAGTATCTCCTTTTCCTCCACAGGTTTGAGGAACATGGACAGAGGATTTGTGTCTATCAGTTCACAATTAAAGTTCTCAACATTTGTAATTTTTGCAGCAAGATTCGGTCCAACATCTACAAAGAATTTATTAAATGTATCGACTACTTCATTCATATTATTTAAAGTGTTATCCTCATCTTTGAAATATTTTGGATAATTAATCGATCTTGGTTTATTTCTAATTATACTATTTAAGATATTCCATAAACCTTTAATATTATTGATTGACTGCGGAACTTTCCGCAGTCAATTATTGGTTTTCATGTTCTTTAATATTATTATTATTATTATTATTATTATTCCATCTTTTTCCTGAATTTCAGCACCTTTCAGCACTTTCATGCTTTGTGCAATTTCTGCAAGTTATGCATCAAAATGTTCCGCATGTTGACGAGAATCCTGCTATTACTTTTCGGACTTCTGCGATTTACGGTTTTTCCGCAATCGGACGAAATACCGAACATTTTTCCCATTGACGCATAATGGGGCTCCCGCAAATTCATGCTTTTCCGCATTTTTTTCCGCAATTTCTGCAATTTCTGCAATTTGTGCATGTTCAGCTTCCGCAACTTGTGGGTTTTGAGAAAAAATTGGCCTTCTGCAGTTTTCCACTTTTTTTCTACGGGAATTTGAAATTTTTGCATTGGTGTGTATGTGGTCTCTGCCCCATTAGTGTGTATGGCGAATCCAGCCAATGCATTTTAATAGGATTTCTGGCACTCCATGTGTTTCAGCCATTTGTGCAGCTTCTGCTATTTCAGCATTTAGGCGATTTCTACAGTTTGACCAGTTTATGGAATTTAAAAAGTTTATGCAATATAAACAATTTATGCAAATTAACCACTTTATGGAATTTAACCAGTTTAGGCATTTTAACCAGTTTATGCAACATAACAATTTATGCCATTTAGGATTTATGAATTTAAACAGTTAAGGCAGTTTATATAATTTATGCAAATTAACCAATTAATGCATTTTACAGTTTTTTTGCAATTTAACCAGTTTATGCAACATAACAGTTTGTGCCATTTAAACTGTTCATGCATTTTACCGGTTTATGCAAATTAGATTATGCAAATTAACCAATTTATGAATTTTACAGTTTTTTGCAATTTAACCAGTTTATGCAATCTTAAGTTCATGCAACATGAAAGTTTATGCATTTTACCGATTTATGCAAATTAGATTATGCAAATTAACCAATTTATGCATTTTACAGTTTTTCTGCAATTTAAACAGTTTATGCAATTTATCCAGTTTATGCATTTTACCATTTATGCAATTTCACCAGTTTATGAACATTAGATTATGCAAATTAACCAATTTATGCAATTTCTGCAATTTCTGCATTCGATTCCCGCAGTTCCGCAGTCAATCGCAATGGCTTCAGCCATTGCAGCATTTCTAGTTCTTATTGCTATCTAACAACTTATTATAATAATCCTGTTTACATTTTCTAATGATACCTGTCAGTTTATTTTTATATTTCTTATATTTATCCTCAGCTTCTTTGTTCTATCATTTATACATTTTTGTAGAGTGAATTTTTTTTCTTGCATGCATTTAGTAATCCCTTAGACATCCATGGGTTTTCTTTACACTTTCTGTTTTTACAATGTTTTTTCATTGGGCAATTTTTGTCATATACTTTATGAAATATTTGCGTAAACTCATCATATGCCTTATTAGTATCATTCTCTCTGTATACAATACTCCAGTCTTGAGCTAATAGTTCCTTTTTAAATGCATCCATAGTTTTTTCTGTTTTTACCCTTCTAAACCAATACATTTTTCATCATCAATATTTAAATATCCATGTTTGTACAATACAAAAACTGGCAGGTGATCACTAATATCATTTATCATTAATCCACTGACTGTATCACTATCTATTTCATTTGAGAAAATGTTATCAATCAAAGTCCCACTGTGGGTTGTGATTCTACTCGGTTTAGTTATTAGAGGAAACAGACCTATACTAAATAAAGTATTTATAAATTCGTCAGTCTTTTTGTGTTTATATGGGTTTAACAGATCGATGTTAAGGTCTCCCCCCACAAACATGACTTTATGATTTAAACCTGAAAAGTGCTCCTCCATCCAATTAGAAAAAACATCTATATCAGAGCCAGGTGTTCTATAAATACAACTTACAATAATATTTTTCTTTTTTGCCTTGTAATTTCTACAGTAAGGCATTCAAGTACATCATCCACTACCATAGTTTTATTTTCCATTACTTTATAACTATAGTTGGAGTCTACAAACATAGCTACACCCCCACCATGCTTGTTTCGTCTGTTCATACTTATAAATTCATAACCATCAATAGAAAACTCAATTTCTCTGTCATTATTAATCCATGTTTCTGTGATTAAAATTACACTAAATGGTTTAGAAAACTGTTTTAAGAAGCTTTTGATGTGGTTAAAGTTTGCATAGAGGCTACGACTATTGAAGTGGATTACAGTGAATGCCTTAATGTTCTTAAGTTTACTATTGTAAAGATCCTCTGTATAATATTGACAGTCATTAGTAGCTCTAGTAAAGAAGTTATTTTCAGGGTCGATGTCGATCTCAGTGTTCTGTAAGTCATATTGTGATAATGTAAAATCCTGGTTATTTGCTTCAGCAATTCTCCTTAATGAAAGGTCCAAGTCGATGCTTCCTATAGAACTATATGTATTACAGGACATGTGAAGTTATGTGCTTTTACATACCAAAATCCATACGCTTTCCTGTGTTTATACTTGATTGGTGTACTGGTGCGCGGACGTACAATGAGTTTATCATAGCGCAAGTAGGCAATCTCCCCCTTTCCCTGGCAGCTCTCAGCTCCGGCATCAGTTCTTTTCGCTTCCTTTGGATGGATTCCGTGTAGTCCTCGTTTATGAAGATTTTGGTCCCTTTGAGGTGTTTAGCGCGCTGCAGGATTGCTTCGCGATCCTTCCAACGCAGCAGTCTGGCGATGATGGGTCTCGGCCAGTCTCTCCCGCCGTCGGGTTTCCCTACGCGGTGGGCCCTCTCCACCTCCACTGTGTGCTGTAGTTGTAACTTCTCCCTCAGTAGATGTTTAACTTTCTCCTCTGCGTCGGCCCAGGTCTCCCCAGGCGTCTCCAACACTCCCTCAAAGACCAGGTTGTTTCTGCGGCTCTGTCCCTCCAGATACTCCAGTTTGTCCGTGATAATATGCAAATTGTCACATACTTTATAAAAATCGTTTTGTATTGTGTTTGTGCGCTCAGTGAGTTTCAATGTTCCTTCTTTCAGAGTGTCCACCTCACCTTGCGTGAACTGTAGGCTTGTTTTTAGCTCTTGAATGTCCTTTATCTGTGAATCCATTCGGGTGTTTGTTGCTTCCATGATTATTTTAATGAATCCCTTGAAGTTCTCCTGTTGTTGTTGTATTATTTCCCTGAACATGTCCCTTTGCTGCTCCATGAGTTCCGTGACTCGACTGAGGCTCACGTAATCCTCATCCGCCGCCATTTCTGGCAGTTGCTTCGTCTCTGTTTTTGTCGGTTTAGGCATTTTGCTCTCTCTCAGCCGGACTCCACAAAAATGTTAGCTGCTTCACTGCTCTCACACTGCTCACACTGCTCACAGCCTTCTCCCAGGGCCACGCCCGTAGATCCCCCTTCCAGCACACCTGTGATCAATCAGCGGTCAGTCTGCTGTGATTGTCACTTGTGATTTGTCACTGTGATTTATAGAAACATGATTGAGGTAAATAAGTTACCCAGACTACATGATTAAAATGATGAGAAAATTATAAACAGGGAGAATGTAGTTAATGTGTTCAGTGATTACTTTGTCACCATTGGGCCTCACCTGGCATCAAAAATAGCCAAAACAAACAGTGACGTCTCTCAACACAAAAATGTGAATGTAAACTCCTTTTTTTTCTTACGGCAACGAATTAAAATGAAATAATTAAAATAGTTAAAGCATTCAAGAATAAAAAATCCACCGATTGGAATGACTTTGACATGAACATGTTAAAAAAGTAATACAAAATATATCAATGCCTTTAACACATATATGCAACCTATCCTTTTCAACTGGTGAATTCCCTGACCTCATGAAGATTGCCAAGGTCGTTCCAATTTATAAAAGTGGGGATAATCGTCAGTTTATAAATTATAGACCAATTTCTATACTTCCTCAACTATCCAAGATTCTGATACTTTTTGCTGCCCGCCTCGACAGCTTTGTGAATAAACATAATTTAGTGACTGTCAGTATGGGTTCAGAAACAACAGGTCAACTGCATATGCACTAATCAATCTATGCGAAGAACTCACCAACAATATTGACACTAATTTGTACTGTTTGGGTATATTCATAGACCTCGAGAAAGCTTTTGACACTATAGATCATGAAAGTCTCTTAAAGAAACTAAATAATAATGGAATTAGAGGGATCGCTAACAATTGGTTGAAGTCATATTTGACTGAAAGAAAACAGTACAAATTGATGAACATGTATCAGGATGGAGGATATAATATGCGGGGTCCCCCAGGGGTCGATTTTAGGAACTAAATTGTTTCTGCTCTACAACAATGATTTGTGTGAAGTCTTAACAAAGCTAAAATGTATATTATTTGCTGATAACACAACTATACTAGGCTCTAGCAAAGACCTACAACTGCTCATATCAGAGGTCACAATAGAAATATACAAACCCAAAGAATGGTTTAACAGAAATAAACTATCGCTGAACTTATTGAAAACAAAAATGATTATATTTGGCAAACGGAATAGTGACATTCAGATTCAAATCAATATTGACAATGGTCAAATAGAACAAGCCAAGGAATATAAATTTGTGGGTGTGATCTTCAATCCTAAGGTAGCTGGAGACCACAAATAAACATTATTTGTGGTAAAGTGGTGAAAAATGTGGCCATAATGGGCAAGTGTAGATATTTTCTGGACCACAAGGCTCTCTTCACCCTGTACTGTTCCTTAATCCGTACATAAACTACTGCTCAGAGGTCTGGGGAAATACCTACAATAGTCATTTGCTGGTTTTATATAGACTTCAAAAGAAGGCCATCAGAATTGTTCATAAAGTGGGGTATAGGGACCATACAAATATACTGTTCTTAAAATCCAACACCATGAAACTTGATGACATCATAAAACTCAATTCCCTGCTACAGATGTATAAAGCTGTAAATAACCAGCTCCCTAGTAACATACAATTAATGTTTGGTAAAAGAGAGGGAAGATATGATCTAAGGGGAACTCATAATCTGAAAGTACAATGTATCCATTCCACCCTAAAAAGTCATTGTATTACACAGAGAGGAGTGAATCTGTGGAATAATTTAGATGAAGACTTAAAAGGTCCAGCTAGTCTACAGCAATTCAAAATACAGTATACGAGAAGTGTGTTTGAGAAGTATGCTGAAGACATGTGACCTTGTCTCTCAGTCACTCTCCTTAAGTAATCTGTATTGCTTTGAACTTGTGAAATACCACATCATTGCTGATACTATCAATTGTCACCTACTCTATCAACCAAGTCTATTTGATCTGTATTAAAGGAACTTGAGATAAATTACAAGCATTAAAAATGCTGTTATGGCCTGCTTCTGCTGGTCATTACAAATAAAATAGAATTGGGGCAGGTGAGATGTGGACCTGTTGTAGCCAATGGCTTTCATAAAAACAAATTGTGCATCCTCTGCAAGTGAGTTTAGAATGTAGTGAGAACTTTGTAGGTGATAACACCAGAAAAAGCCATTGCAACAACTGTTCGACTATACAGGAGAAACCTGGGCCCTTCCATTGCCATGGCTCTAATAACCACAGAACTGATGAGCACTTCTCCCACAACATTTTGGTCAATTTAGCTGCTGAAAGAGATAATTGTAGTCCAGCCTTTAGGTCCTCTACAGACACACCACTAACCTCAGCCAGCTTCTCCAGTGACTCAGGAGTAAGCCCCAGAGATTGCATGCATTTCTCTGTAAATAATGATATCATTTGCAGATTAACACCCTCTGAGAGACCAGGGATTGGCACAAGTGCACCTGTTGCTAAAGCTACAGTGAACCATTGTATTTCCTTCTCCAATGTCTTCTTCTGTTCGATGATGTCCAGACTGATGTTGGGCAGAGCCAGGAGCAGAGCATCTCTCTGATGTTCAGTAAGGTCCTCCTCCAGAGTTTTCCACAAATCATTGAATTCGTACAGATGCAGTCCGGGACTAAACACAAGGAAAAGCTTTGGAGACTCAAAGCCCAGGTTCTGCATCAAAGTAAAAGTCAGTCAATAAAATAGGTTTGAACAAAAAGATAGTGAGATTCAGAATGAACAGAATGAAACCAAACCAAAAACATGCACCGGCTGAGACACTGCCATTGCTCACTGCTCCTGACGGGTCGCCCCAGCGGCATCAAGGGATTTATTTATGGGTTTATTTGGTCGGGACAGTGCATGTTAATGAACGTATGGGTCAAATGCAGAGGACACATTTCCCTACAGGGACAATAAAGTACACCTTAACGTTGAATATTTACCTTCAGTGCAGTCGTTTTTTTACATCATTAAGAACATCCTCCTCTTTCACATTTGGGTCGTCCCTTTTCTCATCTTGCACACTGTAGTCGATCTTGGAACGAACCAAGTAGAACTTTTTGTTCAACTTCTGAATTTCTTTTGCCAGTTTTGCATCATTTTCTGTGAAGCGATCACTGGAAACAATTATGAAGAAGTCATACTTCTCAAACCCCATCTTCATTATGTATTCATCAGATGTGAACTTTACGGTGCCAATCCCTGGCAGATCCCAGATTTTAATGTTCTGGATGGGTATACTCTGTTGGGTTCTTGGTGGTCTCCTTCACTCCAGTTGGAGCAGCTCCCTCTGTTTTGTTTCTGATTCCTCTCAGAGCATTGACCAGAGTGGATTTACCAGAACCAGACTCTCCAGTGATTGCAATGTTCAGAGAAACATTTTTTAACTTGTCCAAATACTCCAGTACCATTTTAGCTGCTAGAGGCTGGTCATTGCTCTCAAGTACAGTTTTAATTTCCTCGATATAGCGGTCAGCCATGATGGTCCCTGGGAAAGTAAAGTCGCAACAACAATCCATATAGAGTTACATGTGAATGCATGAGTCTGAACAAACGTTACATGCCATTTTGACTATAATCTTTTGCAGGTTTTATCAATAATTTACCAGCTGTCTTGCTGCTGGTTTCCAAATGAAGAGTTCATTGCTAAAACAGATAAGTGCCATTGAAAAACTCAACATGCAGTATGCTTGCAAATTTCTCTTTACATCTCAGTGTTATTTATTACCAGGTCTGTTTCAGAGCCAAACAATGTAAAGTCACTAGTTCTTAATCAAATGTACACAACTTTAGCTTCACAAGTGTCATCTGTAGAGAACAGTAACAAATATCCAAAACTATTCTGAAAATAATTAAAACTGAGATATCTGCTTTTGCAAATTAACTCATCAAATGTTTCCAAATACAGAAGATGCAGTTGTCTATGTGAGAGGCAACAATATTGAAACCATTTTTACGCAGCTGCAGCATCGTCATCTTAAAATATAAGTAAGAAAATGTCAGTTTGTTTTGCTTCCAGATTACATCCTTTGAAGAACTGCCTCTGACAATCAATGGTTAAGACATTGTTTAGTCAAAGAAGTCAAATACTTAGGCCTAATCTTGGACTCCGATTGATCATTTCAGAGTAAAGTTAAAAAGATCACATGAACTGCCAAGGCAAATCTGTCCAGCTTTAGAATCATCAGGGCCTGTTTATCATTCCAGGTGCCTCCCCACTCAGAGGGTGGCACCTGGGAAGGAAGAATATTTGTGACATTAAATCAGCACAGCGCCCACCTCCACCATTAGCACACCTCTCTCCCATCAAGATTGTTAGAAGATTGTCTTTTGTTTTGCGGTGCAGTGCTAATCACCGATTGTTAAGATTCACATCTTTCCCAAACCTGCTCCGCTTCTCATAAAAAACTAGATAAATTATGGAAAACACCAAAAGTAACATAAATAAATAAATATAGAAAATGTTTTACCTACCAGTCAGTGCCACAACTCTGTTTAACTAGAAGAGCTGCTCGTCTTGTGAACCCTCTGGCAGTAAATATTTACATACTATTTTAATAAAATTTAACCACACCTATGCTACTGGAAAACTAGCACACAACAGGAAACTTTGCACATGGCACAAAAACTATATATAGACCTATATACAGCGGGACCATATATTTACATTTATTTTATAAAACATACACATTTACATTTTTTCTCACTGTCAGACATGAAACCAGAATTTACTTTTTTTCGGCTAAATTAGAATTTTAAAAAAAAGTCTATTTGTCAAATACCAGAAGAATGAGAGATTACATTTTCTACACACATTTTTTTTATCACTTTTTACAAAGCCAAAGGTTTACTGTAATTTCCAGCCTATATGCTGCTACTTTTTCCCGCCAATAGGCACTAGAGGCGTCTCTAGCAGTAAACGCAAAAGTGAGATGGGACTTCTAATCTGCTCTTGGCTGAGGAACGGTAGATGAGTAACTTTTAAAATGATGAAGGCTCACTTTAGCCTAAATGCCACCCCTGGACATAACGTCCGCGCCCATGTTGAGCAGGCCGGGAATGTGACAGGCTCTCAGTGAGGACAGGTGCGAGCCCGCCCACAAGAGAATCTCAGTCGCTTTCCTGTGCAGGGCGGGAGACCTGGTCCCCCCCTGCCTGTTCAGGTAGGCCACCACCGTGGTGTTGTCTGACCGCACCATGACATGGCGACCCGCCAGCTGACTGGAGAAATGCAGGAGCACAGCTTCCGTCTCCAAGAGATTGATGTGCCCCAAGGGTGACTCCCTTGGAGCACCGACCGCATACTCCGCCCCAACTGGTCAGAGACGCGTCTGTGAACACCTCTGTGTAATAAGGAACGCACCCCGTCCGTACCCCCTGGAGGAGACGATCCGGGGCCAGCTAGTACTCTAAGTTGTTCCGTGCAGACAGACGGACTATCACAACCTTCCTCCTGTCCCGCACTGGGTGCAGCCTGAGCCGACCAAACCACCGCTGAAGTCCCCTCATGTGGAGTAGACCCAGATGAACCACAGGGTGAGTGGCTGCCATCATGCCCAGTAGGGAACCAATGGACGGCCAAGACCGTTCTCCCCAGCGTCAGCAGCTCCTCCATCCTCTCGGCCGAGAGGGAGGCGCGCATGTTCCTGGAGTCGAGCTGCAGGCCCAGGTACGTCACATGTTGAATGGGGTACAGCGCGCTTTTCTCCAGGTTGACCACAAAGCCCAGTCGGGAGATCTGTTCCAATAGGGCCGTCGTGTGAGCCTGCGCCACCTGCCGAGACGAGGCCAGGATGAACCAGTCGTCGATGTAAGTCAGAATTTGGACACCCCGGCGATGAAGCGGCTCCAGCGTTGCCTCCATGCACTTGGAGAATGTGCGCGGGGCCAGCGAATAACCAAAGGGGAGGCGGTGATATTCGTAGCACTTCTCCCCCACTGCAAAGCGCAGAAACTTCCTGTGTTCCGACACAATAGGAACATGGAAGTATGCACTGTGGAGAGGAGAGAGGAGGCTCTGCGGCTAACTGCTACCACTGCTAACAGGTGTGTGGGAGTGCACTGTGGAGAGGAGAGAGGAGGCTCTGTGGCTAACTGCCCATGGGAGAGGAGTGCTGCTGCTGTCTGACACTGTCTGACTGTGAAAGAGATGCTGGATAACCAAAAGGAGCAGTATGAGACCCTGCTTGGGAGGCAAGAGAAAGTATTCAGCCATTTCTGTCAAATGATCTTGGACTCTACTATTAAAAGGGTGGATTCTCTTGTGGGTGAGATACAAGAACTCAAGATGAGTTTAAACTACTCACAGAAAGATATTGATGACTTGAAAAAGCAAGCTCTAATGCAGAAAGCTGATTTGAAAGGTATTAACAAACTCATCCAAGATTTAAAATCTGAACTGTCTTTGAAAGCTGTGATGAGCAATTAGACTACATTGAGAATCAGTCCAGGAGAAATAATATTGTAATCACTGGACTTGGTCCTGATAGAGCTGAAGAAACCTGGGAACAAACTGAAGATAAAGTGAAGGAGTTAATTACAAAAATCTGAAAGTAGAAGCAACAGTGGAGATTGAGCGCGCTCACAGAAATGGGAAATTCAGAGCTGAAAATGACAGACCAAGATCCATAGTAGTAAAACTACTGCGTTTTAAAGACAAACAACTAATCATGGCTCGAGCTAGATCACTGCTGAAGAACTATACAATATATATCAATGAGGACTTCTCTGAGAGAGTGAGGAAGAGAAGAGCAGAGCTGCTACGCTCTTAAAGAAGCAGAGCGAGAGGAGACTAGACAAGCAAGGCAACTTTATTATACACGCATTTCGTACACAAGGCAACTCAATGCGCCTATGCTGTTATCAGCTATGATCGTTTGGTCGTTAAGCTAAAATGAGGACTAAGAGAATATTGGAGGAATGGATTATAATGTGACATCTCTATGGCGTCACACAGACTGTTATGATGACAGTATCTACAATAAATATCATCCGAAATGAGTCACGTAAAATGATTCTATAAATGAAGACTTTGAACTAAATACACCCATATTGCTGAAAAAAAAACCAAATAACTGATGATATGATCCTGATACAAACTTCTATAATAATATAAACAGTATGTGAAATATATAAGGACTGTGAAATACAAATCAAATGAACGGAAGGAAACCTTATCTGTGAGGTCAGAAGTCACACACTCCTGCTCTGATGGATTCATGGCTCTTTTACAGGAGCCGAGTCTTTGTGGTCCATTCAAAACACTCAGTTTTATTTCTGATTCACTTCTTAAGAGCTTATATGGGCCAGTGTAACACCTGATTTGAAAGCTAAGACCTTTAAAATTGATGTAAGATTTTTGCTTGTGTTGTTGTCATACTTTTTATTGTATTTTTACTCTCTTTTGTTACAATTTTGTTGCATTTTTTGTTTGTTTTTGGGTCATATCACTGTAACCATGAGCTAAACCCCGAGCACATTTTCTCCAGTTCGGCTTTACCCAAATCTAAAAACATCTTGAAAAAAGAGACAAAAATAAGCATGAAAAAAATGACGAGAGAGTGACAAAAATGTGCTGAAAAAGCAACAATAACATGACAAAGCAAGCGGCAAAACACAACTACAATAAAGCCACAAAAAGTGACAAAAACGTGGCGACAAAACAGTCAATTTTGAAGGTCTGAGCTTTCAAAGGTCAAGAGGCTTTTAGATTTAGGTAAAGCTGAACTGGATGTAAAGCCACACTCGGTTAATAATGATCTCATGCATATGGACTTTATGTCATCATCTGTGTGTATGAATTGAAATAAAGTGAAAAGTCAACAGCTTTGTTTTGATAATGTAAGAGGAGGAGACATTTATAAATTATCTTACGCCTTTAGGAATATTGTTCTCTCTGCGACTTCTCATCCCAAAGAAACCAAAGAAACTAAACTCCTGTGACATTTGTGTCAGATATGTGTTCAGAGGTGGGTAGAGTTACTTTACTGTAAAAATAACTTTACTCAAGTATAAATAAAAAGGAGTGGCCTAAATATTTACTCAAGTAAAGGTAAAACAAAAGTACTTTGTTTTACCCCTCCTGGAACTGCCACCTTAACGTGGTGGAGGGGTTTGAGCCTGAATGATCCTGGAGCTCTGTTGTCGTGGGCTTCGTACCCCTGGTTTACAGTATGTAAATAGACACAGACAAAGTCACGCCCCTACAACATGCTCCGAAATCAACCCTAAATAAACTAGTCGGTTTGAACCAATGGCCGCTGGCTGCTCTGCTTTATGACCGCAACACTGGAGGCCACCATTGCTCCGCCATTGTTGTAGTACCTCCATATAGCCGCTAGGCCCCCATTGAAAAGCATTGGACTTTAGACACGTTAAAAACAACTTTAATGCCGGGTTTCTATTTTTTTAACACTTTCTACGGCTACATATTCCTCCTGAGATAACGCTGGATTAGTCACAAAAAAATAAACCAGGCTGGTTTTCGTAGGATAAATTTTAGAAATCTCCTACTTAACGGGGGTCGGACTGTTAGCATGGAGCTGCGCGAACTACACGTCACGCAAGGGCCGAGTCTACAGTGAAGAACCCGCCCTTATGCCCTTATTAGGAACATGCTTCGTCAGAGCTGGGGAGGAGGAGTCTGTAAATCCGCCATGATTTCCCCCTCGAACGTGGTCATTATGGTAAACGGGGAGGAGTGAGGAGGAGATGTCTATTCTTTTTAACGGTCTATGGTTTGAACCTAAAGTTAACACTTTTAAATATACTAATACTGCTAGCTTAAACACAGAGAGGCTACTTCGTGACTTCAACTGAACGATTCTGCAAAAAAGTGAAAATCACCAATTTTCCCAAAAAAACGTTTTCGTTGTTCTCGAGACACGGGCTGCCGACTTGTGTCTTTGGAATCCATGGCGGGTCAACATAGGATATTGGATGTCATCCAATATCCTATGTTCCAGGAGGGAAACCTGGATGGCACCCCAGGAAAAGAACCAAACATAATACAAATATAATAGGGCCAATCCGTCACAACGGGTCAGACAAAGAGCGGTTCTGAAGCCCCTTATGAGAGACCAACAGGCCCGGTTAGAACCATGAGGCCGTCCTTCTGTGGACCCACCACCTGCAGGGGGCGCCATAGGGGCTGGTGCAGTGTGATTGTTACATGAAATGTAACAGAGTAAATGTAACTGAGTAAATGTAACAGTAAATGTAACTGAGTACTACATGTGTTGTGGAATGTCTAATAAACACGGATTAACTATGGTAAAGTAAAATAAAGAGTTAAAGTCTGAATAAGAGAGGTCATTTATTGTACATGAGCACATGGAGAACACAGAGCACATCAGCACATCTGTACATCAGCACATCTGTACATTTGCACCATCTGCATATCTGCACGTCTGCACATCGGCACGTCTGCACGTCTGCATCAGAGCTCTAACTATTACAAAGTCTAAGTACTTATAAACACTAAACAAAGGAGAAACTCGTGATCATGAGGTGATCTTCAGGTCAGACTAACTGTTATCTACTGACCAAGAAAGATACACGAACATGAGCAAAAACAAACAGAAGCTGCACAAACATCCACCGAGGAACTCAGAGACAGAGGAATCCAGTCCAAACAACCTTTCACTGATTTCAGCTTCTAAAAAACCTTTCCTAAACCACTAAGTTGAAATATTATTCGTGTCTGAACTCATTTCCACACGTGTTGCAGAGGCCTGTCATACTTAAATAGTTACTCAAGTACATGTACTCGAGTAACTATTGAAGTAATTTTATTTTTTTCCAGGAGTTTCCTCTCGTTGTTTGTCCTGATCACGGAGGACATTTGTTCTGAAGCTAAAACCATCAGGTCCATCCTGACTCAGATCCACATGAGTCATGAATGTAAAACATGGAGCACTTTAAACAAGCACATGATTCACAAAAACAAACACATTTTTATGGAGAGTCTTTTACTTCATCAAAGAGCTCAGAGCAGAAGTCATTAAGGCCAGAGGTTTAAATCAGGATTTAGTTATTAAATATTAAAATGTGCTACAAATGACCTTGAATTGAGCAGAAACAGCTTTCCTGCAGATGCAGATGAAACATGTGAAGGGAAAAGAGTAATATCAGCTCCTCGTGTCCAAATCCTTTTATATGAAGGATAACCAGACGCAGCTCGAACTAAACTAATACCGATACTTGGTCATTACGTCCACCTAACGATCCCAGGGCTGGTCCAGATTCTTGGAGACAAACCTAAATCTACTTTTCCACAGTGTTGTTTCCTGCAGAAGTATCTTTCATGAGGGATAGTCCTTTTCTCTTTGTGTTCATAAGGTCCTGGTCAGTGCTTGTTCTCCTGGTGCTCCATGAACCACTCGCACGGCCCGATGTCCAGGTGGAGCTGCTCCATCACCCACGGGTCCTTCTCCGCTCCCTCGATGAACTCGTCCAGAGAGATCTGACCTGAGGCAGAGACCAGCGTTAGGACCAGGACAAACCTGAAGCCTGAACTTTAACCTGACTGTAATTCTGCTCTTCTTTTGTGAGGCGGCTTGTGTATGAAATGTGCGTTATGGATAAACTTGCCTTGCCTTAACACTGACATTCCTGAAAAGGAGATTATTGGAAGTATTTCATGAATTGGACACTGGTGGAAGCTAAAGGTGCCCAAGAGATGTTTATGAAAAATGTTTTATTATTTTTTGAAGAGAGCAAATAGTTTCACTCGTGGTCCTTCATTTCAATGGACATGAGTCAATCCTGCAGGTTTTTCTGTCTTTGACCTTTCGTATCGACTTCATTTGTGCTTCAGATTTGAAACCATTATTATGTGTCCATCCCGAGGACCTCCTTTAAGAAACATCCACCAGATTTTACTTCACTCATTTATTTAGGGCCCAAAAAACAGTACCACAACCCAGTTTTTAAATAAAAGCCAAACTGTGATTCTCATTCACCTATTCCATCTTATTTCAGGAAAATCCAATGTTGTCATTTAAAAAAAATCAAATCATTGAATGTTCAGTGCAGTTTGACAGTGAAAGTAAAGTACAGTCGAGCAAAACGTGTTTGGAAAAACAAAGCTGTAAAAGTTACACAAACAACACCAGATAAATAAACTTTATTTACACAGAATCATCTCTTTTGATCATAATATCTTCAAAAACTACTCAAAGCACTGATATGTATCTGAATCCTCAGCGCTGTCTTTATAATCACAATACACGAGGTCCTTATGCTTCTGTTTTGAGACATCCATCATTCTGTCCAACGATTGCCTCCTGTTTTCTTAGTTTAGCCTTGTCCTGCTCTGGCAGGGCCGGGCGGACCAGCACAATAGTGTCACCCGACATGAGTCTGACTAAGCCATATCATTTGTTTAGAGGTGGAACTCACAAGATGGTGATCACGGCTCCAACGCACCCCTACTCAAAGCGTCACAGAAAATGCAGAATTATACTTAGATGGAAAATGAGCAGCGGGCTGGATTAACTTGCCCAGGTCTGGGTTATATCAATGTCAGATTGTGCTGTTTGTGTCTCGTCCAGAATCAGTTTGGATTCATGCTTTGCTTCCAGGTTACAGAACATGAAGACCATATCAGTGAGAGATTAGCTGATAGACGATGGTCATCACCATAATCACTGTGCACATAACGTGAAATACAGATAAAGTACAAACACACAGCCACAAACAACTGACTCATAGGCAGTCACACTCTGCACAGAGGAGCAAAACGAGGATAAAAAGGAACTGACAAAGGAGTTCGGGACTTCACTTCTTCTTTCTCTCTGAAGCCATCAGCAGGTTATACTTCTGATAGGATGACTTCTATCTCCAGTGTTTGCTTTGACTAAATCCAACTATCTGGCCTCGTGTGATACAAAAGAGCCGGGTCATAACCCGGATATCTTTGCGAGAAGAATCGGCAGAAGAATAGAAAAGATCGCTGGTTTAATTGTTTTTTGTTTTTTACAAGAGCCTCAGACGTGACGACACGGCGATTCCCTTATAAGGACAGGCCAACCATTAGCAGGTGATGAGACCACTCAAAGGGGAAAGAGGCCTCAGAAGAAGGTATGCAGAAAACACTTTCTAAACTGAAGAAGAGACTGATTCTTACAAGGATTCCTTCAGCTAAAAGTTAAATCTGGATCTGAGGAAAAACTCAGTAGGAAACGAAGCACCATTCGAAATAGATGAGTCAGAGCTGTATGTACAATCACTGACGTTGACAGAACGTCTGCACAGCGCCACCTGCTGTTCACAGAGTAGAGGTCAGTCAGGGTCCAAGAGCAGCTGCTATTTTTACTGTAGTGACCGACAGGAGCTTTAGGAGCTTAGTGTCTGAGACTCTGCTCCTTAATCAGCCTCCGCTCAAATAAAATTCACAGAAGGAGACGGAGGAACAGGAGGAAACAACAGCAAACCCCAGGATTGTCCAAACTGAGAGAAGACTCTGATCCACCCCTTGTTCAGCTCAGTCCAAACCTGCTCTAAATCCACCTTATTTCCAGCACTTTTCAGCTCTTTTATCTAAACATTAAAAGCCTAAATAAAGAATGAAAGGTTGTTTTCATCCCAAACTCACTGTCGTTGTTTTTAGCGACGAGTGAGAAGATCCGCTCCACGATCTGCTCCACGTCGGCGCCGGCGTCCGGGTCGTTCGGCTTCTTTATCTCATGGATGATCTGAAACACACGACACATACGGCACAGATATAAACCGTCGTCTGTACTTTCAGCTTTGTCAGCATCTTCCTGCAGCAGCTCCGTATAAACACTTTTATCCTACAAATCGATAATAAATGTTACTCTTTGTAGCGCCCCTGTGGCTGCAGTACCTCACTCTTTGAAGCTTTGATCGCTGCTAAAATGTGGTACATTCACAAAACATAAAACAAGTGAAAAGGGATCGGAAGATGGAAAACGGTCCTCGGCTTAAAACAAAAGCAAAAGTAAGATAACAGTATTTGGATCAGTTGAACTCTTTGAGCAGTGCAGTGGGACGTCTTGGCTCCAGGTCAAATCCTTTTCCAGGAACATCAGAGTCTTGGACTTCAGATAAATCACACCTGTTGTTCAGCCTTTCCCAGCGTAACCTGTTCATATGTACTAACATTATACTGACACAAAACTGTCCTTTTGTTTTCTAGAGTTTTGTACGGAGCCCTGGAAGTGACATTAGACAAAACAAAAGTGCAGCTCTCGGGTCCAGAGACACTTTAGGTCGACCAAACAAGAGCCTGTGTGAAAACGCCCTTAGTTTACAATATACTAAAGGAGCACGAAACAAATATAATTCCTTTACTTCAAGAAATCAGGCATTGCTGGGTTTCAGTGAGATCACAGCGTTCTAAAGGCTGGTAAAGGAGGTAAAATAATTTTGTTTTTGAAGAAATGTTTGGTCTTGTACAGAGAGATCATGGACCCAGTGACTGATATTAATGATCATTTTTGTAATTCATACATTTTCTTTTTAGATACGAAAGTGTAAGTGTAATGCAGTTAATAGGAAAAACTGGCTCCTCCCCCATTGGATCCTGTGACATCATCATATTCTAGAACCTGCAACCCAGCAATAGCACCTTCATTTAAAATATTGGAAATGTGGAGAAAAACAACTTAATATTTGTGCATGAATGACCTTTGGAGCTCTGAGGTCTGGTCCAGGTCCAGCTGAAGACCAGAGGAGACACATGAGCCTCTGCTGTGTTTAAAGACCTGCTTTTCGCCTCAGCGTTTGACACCACTTAGATTTAAAGTTATCAGTATTTTGTGTGTTGTTTTTGGCTCGTCGGCGAACTTTGGCTCTTTTAAGTGTAGTTTATTGACTTGTTCCTGACCTTGATGACGAGCCGGACCTCCTCTCGGTCCAGGCAGCCGTTCCCGTCTCGGTCGAACACTTTGAAGGACCAGGCCAGTTTGTCCCGGAGTTTCCCCCTCAGGATCAGGTGAACAGCTGCGATGTACTCCATGAAGTCGATGTATCCGTCCTGAGGAGACCAGGGGAAAGACTGTCAGTAAGAACTTGTTTCAAAGATGGCCCAGTGGTTAAGGCACTGCACATATGCAGAACATTATGTCCTGCTTAGGGTCGTGAGTTTGAGTCCCAGCTCTGATTTGATCCGTCTCCATTCTCCTCATTTTTAATAGAAGTTAAAGTTTCTCACATCAGTGGGTCCTACAGAATCCAAACTTTCAGCCTTTGGACTAAACAATATTTTGAAGTTTTTTCGGAGCATTATTTGAATATCTAATTCCTAGCCTGATTTATTGAGTTTTTAATTATTTTAAATTTAAACAAGATCAAAATTCCCTCTGAAAAGTCCAAATCTGCTCTGGCTCATGTAGAACCTGAGTTTTGGATTCTCTGATTTCTGAAGAGAATGTGAACACATCAGATCGGATTAAAGATTCGCCTCCTGAAGCACCAGGAGATGATCCATATTTAGGCTCAGAGTCTTTAGCTCCATGTGGCGTTTCCTCCTGAGCCCAGAGGAGACAAACTCAAAGATCATTATAATTATTCTAATCATATTAATCAAGGTCATCTACTTTATGAACAAAGCTCAGAGCTACTCCTTTAATTCATTCATTTTCCCCCAAACGAAAATGTCTGTTTCTCTTATTCCCCCCCCCCCCCCCAGTTTTAAACCAGTTTCCCATTTTTGGCCATTTTTTCTAAAGTTATTGCCATTTGTTTCCCAATTTCCTGACAGGCGTTAGGTGTCAAAGGACTGAAACACTTTACACTTTTTTCTTTTTTAAATTTTCCTCCCCATTTATTTCTTAAGTATTTTTTGTATTTATTTCTTAGTCGTTAGTGTCGAAGGACCAGAACACGTTCTCCATGTTTTATCTTTACCCCGTTAGTGTCGAAGGACCTGAACACGTTCTCCATGTTTTATCTTTACCCGTTAGTGTCGATGGACCTGAACACGTTCTCCATGTTTTGTCTTTACCCCGTTAGTATTGAAGGACCTGAACACGTTCTCCATGTTTATCTTTACCCCGTTAGTGTCGAAGGACCTGAACACGTTCTCCATGTTGTATCTTTACCCCGTTAGTGTCGAAGGACCTCAACACGTTCTCCATGTTTATCTTTACCCCGTTAGTGTCGAAGGACCTGAACACGTTCTCCATGTTTATCTTTACCCCGTTAGTGTCGAAGGACCTCAACACGTTCTCCATGTTTTATCTTTACCCCGTTAGTGTCGAAGGACCTCAACACGTTCTCCATGTTTATCTTTACCCCGTTAGTGTCGAAGGACCTCAACACGTTCTCCATGTTTTGTCTTTACCCCGTTAGTATTGAAGGATCTGAACACGTTCTCCATGTTGTATCTTTACCCCGTTAGTGTCGAAGGACCTCAACACGTTCTCCATGTTTTGTCTTTACCCCGTTAGTATTGAAGGACCAGAACACGTTCTCCATGTTTTATCTTTACCCCGTTAGTGTCGAAGGACCTGAACACGTTCTCCATGTTGTATCTTTACCCCGTTAGTGTCGAAGGACCTCAACACGTTCTCCATGTTTTATCTTTACCCCGTTAGTGTCGAAGGACCTGAACATTCCCATGTTTATCTTTACCCGTTAGTGTCGAAGGACCTGAACACGTTCTCCATGTTGTATCTTTACCCCGTTAGTGTCGAAGGACCTGAACACGTTCTCCATGTTTTATCTTTACCCCGTTAGTGTCGAAGGACCTGAACACGTTCTCCATGTAGGCCGACTCCTCCTCCGTGGCATTGTGGTGGAGTCCGAAGATGCGCTTGAATTCGTGCAGGTGCAGGTCTCCGCTGGGACACTCGATGGTGAACTTGGGGTAGAGTTTCTGGATGTGCTGCAGCGTGACCTGAGTGTCCGGGTCGTCCTGTCTGTCGTGAGCCGTCTCCTGCTCCGGGACGTCCTCGCTGCTGTGAGTATGACCCATTTTAACCCCAAAACACTCCGTCTGATAATCCAAACACACGGCGTCACTTTGGGGAATAGCTGAACCCTACAGTTACATTTTCAGCCTAAACTCGTGGTCTGAGGGAAGTGTCTGTGGCTGAAGCAGACTGATCAAAGATCGTCTCTGTGATTAAGAAGCCACTCTCAGGAGGATTAGTCTGACGTCATGGAGCCGTGAGTGTTTCTCTGTTTCTCTGAGGTCTTAACCTGCACTGACCCGGAGTTCACCCTAACAGAGAGTAAAGCGCAAACTTCCAGGAATTTTCAACATTGGAAATTTACCAAGGGAATTAATGGGAATCAACACCTCTTAAACCCGGCCTTAACTGAGCGCATTATCACCTGTGTGACCTTTTCTCAAAGCTTCGAGAAAATAAGCACCAAAATAGAGAAGAAAATGCAACAAAGACATGGCAGAAAGTGACAAAAACAACAAAAAGTGACGACGCGGTAAGCCTATATATGCTGTGAGCTCCAGTCCAGAAGCTTTAGATTTCGGTATAGTGGAACTGGAGAAAATGTGCTTAAAACGTGCAGTCACTTCTGTAATTCAACTTAAACTGTGAAACTAATATATGATAGACAAGGCATTGAGTTGCCTTTTTTACGAAATGTGCGGTATAAATAAAGTTGCCTTGCCTTGCCTAGACTCATTACATGCAAAGTGACATATGTACAGCCTTTATTTGTTATAATTTTGATGACAATGGCTCAGCTTGTAAAAATCCCAAACTAAAAATCTCATAAAATTTGAATATTTTGAAATGGACTGTACGCCATATGTCACTTTGCATGTACTGAGTCTATATCAGATATTAGTTTCACATTTTAGGTTGAATTACAGAAATACATGAACTTTTGAATGATATTCTAATTTTCCGAGCCTGACCTGTATGTGCCAGTGTGATCCTCATTTGAAAACCAAGACTTCTTAAACTGTTTGAGATCTTTGTGAGTGAAACACAACGTTCCAAACCCTGATCGGGGGGACGGTCAGTAAGAGGTTAACCGAGCACATTATCTCCAGTTTTACCCAAATCTAAAAGCTTCTGGACTGGAGAATTCGCAGCCTATTTGCCTATATGCCTCATTTGAAAGCTAAGACATAAATAACTCATCTAACATTATTCAAGTTTTAGTCATTTTTATTAAATTATTCATTGACTTTTTTTGGTTTATTTTCCACATCATCCTTTTATTCTCTATAGGTTTACAGCACGTCAAAAACATGATGATGTTAAAATTCAAAAATACATTTACATCAATGACAGAGCAAGGTTTCTTTTTATAAAATGTCTCAGGCTCCTTTTCAGTATTAATTTTTAATATTAATGTAAGTTTAAGTTTGGTACAAACCAAAAACTGTAAATATTCAAGTTTGAATGAATGAATTAATCAATTTAGCATTTTAAATGTATTTATTTTAAATTATTTTTATTAAAGATTTTGAACTTTTTTACTTACCAAAAAAAATAAATAATAATAATAATAATAAAACAGAAAAAAACAATTTCAAAACAAACCAAAAAAAATAAAAATAAAAATAAATACATAAATAAAATATGTTTTTGTTTGTTTTGGCCGCATTTAGTTTTGTAGTGTAAAGTAACTTAATGTGATGAAGCCACAAAAATGTGACCAAAACATGTAAAAAAAGAAAACACAACAAAAATGAAACAACAACAAATTGTAAGAAGCTTATTAAGTTTTGTCGGTTTAATTTAATGTCAGACACAGATCGACAGGTTTGAAAATAAAACATTTAAACTTTAAACAAATCTCCTCATTTCGATGCTTTTTTTAGTGAATGAAACATGAGAGCAGGAGTTTACAGCGCCCCCTTGGTGTGGAGTCCAGCTCGTGCACTCCGTGTCCCTTTACTGACATCTAGTGGTGGAGCCTGAAACTGCAGCTTCACAAACCTCAAGAAACAGAAAGTCACCTAGAAAAATAATTTAATGTCAAAAACAAACTCATCACAGACAAAACGAGGAGAACAAAGTGAGTAGTATTTACAGAGTAGAAAGGTGAGGTTTTAATGTTGTTAAATATGGCAGAAGAATCACAAGTTCAACTCCGTCCGAACAAACACAGACAGAAGCTGCACAAGTCACAACATGAAATATTTCTGTTGATTTGAGTCAAAGTCATGTTTGTAGCGACTAAAGCATCCGGTGAATATGAAATGGAATAAGATCAAGAAACACCTTTTGACTTTAGTTTTCGTCTCGTTTTAGTCTCAGAAACATGACTTTGACTAAGCAAACCAGTGATCGCAGCGGCGTCAAACTCAAACTAAACCAAGGCCTGAGCACTTCGTTCAACCAGGACCAGAGTCTTTATCATTAACTCCACGTGTTTCCGTCGCTCTGAGCAGAACACACAAACCAGACAGAAACATCCAAACAAACGTCCAAACAAGTGTGACTCCTTGCTGATGTTGTGGTAGCCTGTTAACTATCTTTACTTTCCTCTCGAGGTGCGGTCAGTAAGAGCTGTGTGTGTCTGGATGGTATAAAAGGGGCTTCTGCTGTCATCTCAGGTCTCTCTCTCATCTGCGGCTCCTGGGCTGATGCCGCCATCAGTGATCAAATCCTCGGCCCAGCCACGCCATCGCCACGGCAACCTTTAGCTATTGTTTGTTTTTGCACTGACACACCCAACACCATACTGCACTATTACTGTTTGGTTCTTTTAGTAAGATAGAAGATTTCCTGTGATCTTCCTCAGAAGCGTCACCTGGTGGTGGAGGTGACGTGTCGTAGGCAGCTTATATGGATTTGCATCTTCTCCAGGACGACATCCCAGGTGTGGGATAAGGTGTACGCTCCGTCGTCCCGGTTCATCGATGTTGGTGCTCATTTCCTGATAAAGCCATCGAGATCAGGAAACAAGCTCATTCTCAAGAATCGAGCTCATTCTCTCAAAATCCATATAAGCTGCCTACGACACGTCACCTCCACCACCAGGTGACACTTCTGAGGAAGATCACAGGAAGTTAAACTAGTAAAGCATGTAAACAAACCTTCTGTCTTGCTAAAAAAAACAAACAGTAATAGTCTAACCAAGAAGACAGTATGAACATTTTACAAAACCATACTGCACTGCACTAACGTGGTCAGACTCATTCACCTTAAAGCTCCGTTTGTGTCCTGCCCTTCTTCTTTGTTGCTCACGAGCTGGGGGTCGTAACAAATGAGCGCTCGTCTAAAAAACGGATTTGTGAAATTGGCTATTTTTCCCTGGAGGCTTTGTTTGGTTGTTTTGTAGCACGTTTAGTTTTAGTATTTTTTTTTGCTGTTCTGGGTTCATGCCTTTGTTCCATGCACACTAACTGCTGACCTACTTTAGTGAGTGATCAGTGACGTGAGCGTCGGAGGGGTGGCCAGTGCTGCGAGCGAGTGGGAAGTTGCGTGGTGAGGACACGGTCTCAGCATGTTTTGAGTTTTTCGGAAGGTTATGGTGGTTTTGTTATGAAACCCGGGTGGAACTCAAGCGCAGAACCAAGCCAAAGGTTTAAGAATATTTATTTTAAACAGGACAGGGGAGCAGATAGATATCAGGCCAGAGAAGCAGGTAGGTATCAGGCCGGAGGTTCAGGGAGAAGCAGGTAGGTATCAGGCCGGAGGTCCAGGGAGAGGCAGGTAGGCAAAGGTTGGGGCCGGTGGAGCAGAGATGTCTGACTGGGCTGGAGTCCTTGGCTGAATAACCTCTGGAAAATGAAGGAAACTATCAAAAACTGGATAATGGAAGAGATACCAAAACTGACTGAAAAGGTTTCAGGAGCTGTAGTCTAGTTACCACTGTAGTAGTACGACGAACTGGCGAAGTGTGGAAGGAGAACCGGAGTATATGAAGACTGTTTGATTGTAGATGGCTTGCAGGTGAGCGATGATCAGCCAGCAGCTGGGAGAGAAGGACTCCGCCCAGGTAACTCCACCCAAACACACACGGGGAGGGGAAAGGAGGGCAGCCAGGATATGACAGGTTTTGGCGAAAAACCAAAAAAGAAAGTGTCTGTTCTCAGACCTGGACCCGCCATCGGTCCAAGAGGAAAAGTGTTTTATCCAGAAACAAGCTGCTTCACACTGTCCATGCTTCAGAGAGAGGTCCGTGTACTGCAGTACTCCGTGTACCATGTGTACTGCGTGCGGGTCAGGGGTTGTTGCCGCCACAGTTCTGGATGACCCAGCCCGTGGCGTCGACATCCACCTTCAGGAGCTGCATCACCCACTCGTCTTTCTGAGCGCCCTCCATGAACTCGGCCAGAGAGATCTGACCTGGAACAGACAGAGGAGGGAATTCAACCCGAGACCGAGCTCTGAGGGGTGGACACAGGATAACCGTTGTGCCACAGGGACAGGAGAAAAACCACAAACAGCATCTTTGCATTTTTCATTGAATAAACTATTGAGGAACTATGAGTTAGACCCGCCTTAAAAAGGAAAGATCTTCTCTCTTTAGATCCCAGTTTTGATGCTGTTATTCCAGGGACAGGATTAAAGGAAGTGACTCAGTTGTTTCAGGTCGATCCGATGCTTTTTCCATCCAATTTTTTTTCTTATTTTGCCATTTTTTTCGTATTCTGATTTTTTACCCTCATTTTTCGTTTTTATTATTATTGACATTTCCTTATTTATATCCAATTTCTTCAAAATGTTTTCCTTTTATTGCCCCATTTTTTCAATATGTTTTGGTCAATTTTCTCCAGTTCGACTTTACTCAAATCTTGACCGGTGCTTACAGAACTGATCGTAAAGGTTTTGTTGCATTGTTTTTTTGAAGCGTTTTTGTCGTATTTTTGTGTGTTTTTTTTTCTTTTTGTTTTCCATTACATTCTTGTCATTCTTTTTCTCAGTCTTTTGTTACGTTTTTGTAACTAAATTGTTGTGTTCTTGTTGCTATTCCGGCACATTTTCTTCTCTGTTTTGACGCTGTTAGATTTGGGTAAAGCCAAACTGGAGAAAATGTGCTCAGTTCAAAGACACATGACTAACGAGTGATGAGAAAACAACAAAATGAGATGAAAAAGTGTTGAAAAACTGACGAAAAAACGATTAAAAAAGACAAAAACAGAAAAATGCAGCAAAAAACGTGCTGGAAAAACAACAAAAATATCAACAAGAAAGAGCGACAAAAAGTTACCATCAGTTTAGCAGGTCTTAGCTTTCAAATGAGGCGCCACACTGGCCTAGAGGCTTTGAGCTGTAAAGGCTGGAAGCTCTGGGTAAAGCTATACTGCAGAAAATGTGCTCAGTTAAGGCGGGGGTTAAGAGGTTAAAATAAATAAATACATTCTTAAAATATGGTCCGAGCCCTTCATATCGGTATTAGACACAAAAATGCAGATTGGTCAGGCTCTGGTCAGGATTATGTGTGGATTTGCTGCTCCGTCCCCATGAGCCTGTGGGACAGAGAGCCTGCAGGGGGCGCCGTGGCAGAGGTGGTCTCCCCTCATAAACAGCAGGAGGCGGTCAGTCGGGGTTAGGGGTAAGAATAGCCCTCATCCCTGTAATCTGCTCTAACCAGCTCTTCTCTCTGTGGAACTGGAGATAAAGACTCTCCCGTCACTCGGTCCTTTCTGCTCAAGGCTTCTGGAGAAGAAACACAACCATTCAAATGTGTGAACTCCTGTTGTACATGTTTTTAGTTTCCTGTTTTCAGCTGGCTCAGAGCTGGTTCTGTGTCGCGTTCATGTTTTTCCTCGTTTCTCCAGAGGGTTCGCTTGAAACGTCTATGAACCGACTGGGAACCACGGGGTCAAAACGATCTCCCTGACTTCCACCTGACGCAGAAAAAGAACACACAAAAATTAAACACAAGTTTAAAAAAAAATTGAAAGAAAAGGGAAACATTTCGGTAAACTTGGGGGAAAAAACAGTGAGAAAATTTGGGGCTAAAAACTGGTTAAAAAACTGGTTAAAAATGTGGGGGGGGAAATAAGAAAAACTTTTTTCTGCTGTTGAAGGATGTTTCTTGGTTGTTTCACTCGTTCATTAAATGGAATGAAAGGAATAAATGAACATTGTCAATCTGTTTTCTGGTTCTGTAAGACAAATCTTTCAGGTAAATGTATCAAAAACCTTTACCTGATTTGAGTAAAGTAGAAAATATACTTGGTTAAGGTGGGGGTAAAGAGATTAAAGGTCCTCTATCACGCAAAATCGACTTTTTGGAGTTTTTAACCATGTTGTTTTGCTATTTCCTTATCAAAAACACCCCACAGCGGTTTTTGGCTTCATTCACGCAGTTCTAAGTAATCCTCCTGAATCCTGCTCTCTGAGCAGCTGCTCCGCCCTCTCCTGGTAAACCACTGAGTTGTTCAGGTTGTTCAGTTGTGTCGTCACAGCGGAACGGAAGTGCTCTACGTTTGTAATGTAATGCTGTAGGGCCTGATTTTAATTTGTAAAATAGCTTTTTTAATTATTTCTGCCATAATAAAGAAAAATAAGATTTTTTTTTACACTCCGGGATTCAGTGACTATCAGCCATACGTACCGGTATGAGGCTCTTGACTTTGATGTAGTTTGCATTAGCATTAGGATCAGCGAAACACGGCACAGACTTGTGTACTGCTCCACCTTTTACTTTCTCATCCAGTGGTTCTCATCTGGCATGACTTGAAGACTCACTATCACTCTAGGATGACAAGCCGTGACCCAAATAAGATTTTAATTTGTAGTATCTATTGTAATATACAGAATACAATGAAATCTCCACTTGCGACCCACTGCAAACGGTTATGCGCCTCCATTCAAGAATCCCTAATTTAGGTCCAGATCCAAACCAGGACTAAACCGGGTCTCTAAAATGGACCAAAATCTGACTTCTGATGAAAATGACCCTGAGGACCACCTGCAGAACACTGGCCGCAGGTTGAGAACCACTGGTCTAAACACATCAAGCTCTAAAGAGAGTCACACAGAGTTCAGGATATAGAAAAGCTTTGTAAATGTTTTAGGAACAATGGCGTCTTTACAAATGAGCAGCTGCAGAAAGTCTTTTCTACTATTACAAACATTTTCTTCCAGTTTATTTCCAATCACAGAAACAGTACAAACCCCAAAACAAACCTAGTTGGTGTTGAAGGAGCTGAAGACCGTCTCGATGTAGGCCGTCTCCTCCTCACTGCTGCTCTGGACCCTGAAGATCCACTTGAACTCGTCCAGGCCTCCGCTCGGACACTCCTTCATGAAGAGGATGCACAGCTCCTGGATCCGCTGCGGGTCTATCTCCATCTCGGGGCGGCTCTTCTCCTGTCCCATGGCCTGACCCGAGCCAGCTGCAGAGGTTTTGGCGTTCGGCCGGAGGAACAAAGCCTTAATTAAAGTTTTGGCCTGGGGTTCGTCGGCTGCTCTTTGACTGTGAGTGCAGAGTAACCGGCTGAAGAACAGGCCGAGCTACAAACGGTGCTCATTCAGGGCCTAATCTAGGGCCTAATCTGGGCCTAATCCAGGGCCAATCTCTCGCAGCAGCAGCAGCAGCAGCAGAAGTCATTCACCTAATGGTCAGGGCCATGTCCAAAGCCAGATGCAAAAACACGATCAATGTGAGAAAGTGCCAACAGTGGTTCTTTACATGTTTGTGCGTAATGTCTTCTCCTGCTCTCCACAACAAAACCAACAGATACCACTCTGTCTAAAACCAACATAATCCTCAAACAGACTCTGAAGTGTACAGATGTAAGTTGTGCAGTGCTTAGAGCTGGGATCTTAAAGTGGGCGTGGTCTGGGCTGTGACATCAGCACTGGCACCGTGACAGAAGTGTTACAGGAGCTAATAGTAAATATGAAGATTGACTGTGACAGCAGATTCTTTTGAGCTGGAGGTTTTCTCTCCACCTTCATCACCAGAGGTGGGGGTGGAGGAGTTCTAGTTTATTGCTCACTATTCATATAATCGGACGTAGTTAGAGTAGGCTACCCAGCACTAGCTCTCATCAATCCTTTTAAAACAAGTATTATGCACTAATAATGTAAATAAAGCTGTAACTACACAAAGCCTTTATGATGATCACACACTGAGCCGGGCTTAAAGCATTTGTGGTTTATTGAAGACTTTTCATCAACAATGAGCTGTCGGTGATTGTAACAAGCTCACAGAGTAACCTGTAATAACCAATGTCCACGGGCACTAGTAATGTCCCTCTATTGAAGCGTATGGGCTGGATATCAGTTTAAATTGACATAGGCATAGACCAGGAGGTGTAGTTAAAGATCCATAAGACATGGCTGTAACAGAGAGGGAGGAGTTAGCCCCAAAAGCCCCTCCTACCCAGACGCTTGCTCGCTATTCCTACACCGTGTGTGAGACTTGGCTGGTTTATCACCACAGCGGCAGAGCGCGACTGACGTCACATGACCTGCGTGACTCACAGCTCACCTGAGCCAATGGAAAAGACAGGCACCAAATTCTAATGCAGTGCACTGGATAATGTAGAGAGGGCGCCACACAGACGGTTTCAGGCTCAGACGTAAGATTAAAATGTCAAAACAATGACCAGGACATGTGCATGGTTCTAACCGGCCTGTTGGTCTCTCATAAGGGGCTTCTGAAAAAAAAAGCTAAACTAAAAAGGTCGAAGCCCCCGACAACAGAGCTCCAGGATCATTCAGGTCAAACCCCTCCACCACGTTAAGGTGGAGGCTCCAGGAAGGGACACCTATTTATGTAGTTTATAAAACCAAACAAAGTTTATTTGGTGTTTAGTTGTCCTTTAACAACAAAAAAACTTAATTTGGAAAAATCAAATTATATTAAGTTTATATAACCGCTTAACCCCCAGTTCAGCTTTACCCAAATCTAAAAGCTTCTCGACTGGAGTTTACAGTTTATAGGCCAGAGTAACGCCTCATTTGAAAGCTAAGACCTACAAAGCTGATGGTAATTTTTTTGTCACGTTGGCTTGTTTGAGGAAAGTGCCTTCCAAGAGCCTGAAGAAAGTGTTAATGGTGTATCCCTAATTCTGTATTTACATTGAGTCTTTCTGCGTTTCTAATGTGCAGATGAACCTCTTCCCCCTCACTTTACCCAAATCTAAAGCTTCTGGGCTGGAGCTCACAGCCTACAGGCCAGAGTAACGCCTCATTTGAAAGCTAAGACCTACAAAGCTGATGGTAATTTTTTGTCACGTTGGCTTGTTTGAGGAAAGTGCCTGGAAGAGCCTGAAGAAAGTGTTAATGGTGTATCCCTAATTCTGTATTTACATTGAGTCTTTCTGCGTTTCAAATGTGCAGATGAACCTACAAAATGGAGCTAGGACTTTTCCTTGTGTTGTTGCCTTATCTTTTAAGAAGCTTTTAGATTTGGGTAAAGCTGAACTGGAGAAAATGTGACAAAAAAGTGTCTAAAAAGGGTTCCATATACGCAATCGAAGAGTGACTAAAATGTGGCAAAAACATAAGAATAAAGAGACAACGCTGTAACAGTGCGGTCTTAGCTTTCAAATGAGGCGTATCGGCCCATAGGCGAGAAGTCCAGAAGCTTTTAGACATGTATACATCTGTACAGTATACATACGTATATGTAATCTATGAACAATTAACACGTTATTTTTGTCAATAGTCATGAAAACTTGAACAAGCTGACCTCACTTTAAGGTCACACAAAATTAATTCCAAACACACTAAGACTTACTGTAGTCAATCCTCAATGACACATTTAAGTCTTAACTTTCTTTATACTTCGATATTCATATCCAATTGTTTAGTGACTTAATTTTCTTTTCCCTTCACTTCATTTTTCACATCTACAGAGTTTTGATTCAGGGGAGGGAATGGAAGTAAATATCAGAAAATGAACACAAGGAAGAATATGAATAAGAATAAGAATTTGAGGAAAACGGTTTATCATCCCTCACGTTTTCCTTCTCATTCTGTTTTTAAATCTCTTTTTCCTCGTTTCTTGACATTGTTAAGTTGTAGATCGTCTGAACAGTTGATCTTATAGACGATATTTATCTAAAATAACAGACTTTTTAAATGAGCTCAAAGCCAGAGTATCCAGGATGACATGATGTGATGAGTCTTGTTTTCAGGATGAAGGAAACAGCGTTGCATCAGCGTCTCTGAAGGAGAAGCAGCTGTGGAAGATCAGGGACAGTTCTTTAATCTCCTTCGACGTGACGCAGACGTGCTCAAAGGCACAACGGCAGAAGGGGAGACTCAGAGGGTCATGTAACTTATCGTTAAACAGACTTTACTCTTTATCTAAGGACACACAGACACAAGGAGCTCTGAGGGTTCAGAGACACACACGGACTCTGTGGCCTTTGGTTCATGATACGTTTGTTTATTAAAGAGGAGATTCGATTCACATTCATTTACTGTTAGTCTCCCGAGGGAGAAATTTGACTTGGAGGAGAGTCAGTTTCAAACATAAATACAAATACAACAACATAAACACATTAGAAAATGACAGACAGCCACGGTGGCCCATTTCACATAATATTAGTGTTAGTGTTAGTATTAGTGTGATGGAGTGTGGTACAAAAGAGTTTTTATAGTGGTTGTGTGAACAAACGGGGATCCGAAACCTCCTCCAGACAACAGCAGCTCGTACTGACAGTTGAGCTCATGAAAAGGATCGGCTAAGACTTTACGAGCTTGAGTCAATGTGGACAGATCAGAAATGTCTGCAGGAGGAGTAACATTACAGTCAGGTTACCACACCAGTTTACAATTCCTTAGCACAGTTTCTATACACGTTCTGTAGAAAGTCAACGTTATTCCCACTTACAGCAACACTCACAGCCTCCTCAGGAAATATAACTGTGTATGTAGAAATCTGCTTTAACGCCTCGAAACGAGCCACGTCTGAAAAGATTCCATATTTATTTGTCACAAAGTTAATAACATGGAGTGAAATGAAAAGGAACCACATTCAGTCATTTAGCAGCAAAAGTAACAGGAAACAACTCTTTATTGTTCATGAGGCGTATATTAATATACACTCAACAAAAATATAACGCAACACCTTTGTTTCTGCTCCCATTTTTCATGAGATGGACTTAAAGATCTAAAATTCATTCCAGATACACATTATTACCATTTCTCTCAAACATTGTTCACAAATCAGTCTAAATGTGTGATAGTGAGCACTTCTGCTTTGCTTAGATAATCCATCCCACCTCACAGTGTGCCACATCAAGATGCTGATCTGACATCATGATTAGTGCACAGGTGTACCTTATACTGCCCACATAAAAGGCCACCCTGAAATGTGCAGTTTTGTCTCACAGCAAAATGCCACAGATGCCACAAGCATTGAGGGAGCGTGCACTTGGCATGCTGACAGCAGGAATGTCAACAGATCTGTTGCTCGTGCATTGAATGTTCATTTCTCCACCATAAGCCGTCTCCAAAGGCGTTTCAGAGAATATGGCAGTACATCCAACCGGCCTCACAACTGCAGACCACGTGTAACCACACCAGCCCAGGACCTCCACATCCAGCAGGTTCACCTCCAAGATCGTCTGAGACCAGCCACTCAGACAGCTGCTGAAACAATTGGTTTGCATAACCAAACAATTTCTGCACAAACTGTCAGAAACCGTCTCAGGGAGGCTCAACTGCTCGTGTCCTCATCGGGGTCTTGACCTGACTCAGCTCGTCGCCGTAACAGACTTGAGTGGGCAAATGCTCACATTCGATGGCGTCTGGCACGTTGGAGAGGTGTTCTCTTCACGGATGAATCTCGGTTTACATGTTCAGGGCAGATGGCAGACAGCGTGTGTGGCGTCGTGTGGGTGAGCGCTTTGCTGATGTCAATGTTGTGGATCGAGTGGCCCATGGTGGTGGTGGGGTTATGGTATGGGCAGGCATCTGTTAAGGACGAAGAACACAGGTGCATTTTATTGATGGCATTTTGAATGCACAGAGATACCGTGATGAGATCCTGAGGCCATTGTTGTGCCATACATCATTGAACATCACCTTCATGTTTCAGCAAGTAATGCCACCGGCCCCAGTTGCAAGATTCTGTACACAAATTCTGGAAGCTGAAAATGTCCCACGTTCTTGATGGCCAGCATACTCACCGGACATGTTCACCCATGAGCATGTTTGGGATGTGCTGACCGGCCGAATTACGACAGCGGTACCAGTTCCCACTAATACCAGCAACTTCGCACAGCCATTGAAGAGGAGTGGACCAACATTCCACAGGCCACAATTGGACAATCTGATAAACTCTATGCGAAGAAGGATGTGTTGCACTGCATGAGGCAAATGGTGGTCACTCAGATACTGATGTTCTGAGTCCCAGACCCCCAATAAAGCAAAAAACTGCACATTTCAGGGTGGCCTTTATGTGGGCAGTATAAGGTACACCTGTGCACTAATCATGATGTCAGATCAGCATCTTGATGTGGCACACCTGTGAGGTGGGATGGATTATCTCAGCAAAGCAGAAGTGCTCACTATCACACATTGGACTGATTTGTGAACAATGTTTGAGAGAATGGTAATATTGTGTATCTGGAATGAATTTTAGATCTTTAAGTCCATCTCATGAAAAATGGAAGCAGAAACAAAGGTGTTGCGTTTATATTTTTGTTGAGTGTATATCTATATATATAATAAACCGCAATGGCAAACACTTCCGGGGTGGGCGGGGCCGTGTCATGTCACCGCCATTTAGAAGATATATCAATTGAAAAGAAGCTCCATAGGTCGCCATGTTTTTTTTTATTTCCCAGGCACTCCGCGGCCCCCACATGACCGTCCTACCAGCCACGGGTTAATAAAGACCACAATTGCCCCAATGCATTGCGACTCTACCGTCGTAGGAAAACCCTGCGTCACAACACGAACAGCTGTTTTAAACAGCTGTTTCAGGAAGCTGTTTTAGCATGTATTGCATATTTTTCATGAATAAACTACTTGAATAATATAAATTGTTACTGTGAAAAGTTGCTGTGTAACTTTTCGTTTAACAGCTGCTGCTTGAGCTGTTAAACGATCGACAGCTCCCTGTGTTCAGGCAAAAAATAAAGAAAAAGTCCACGTAAAATCCATGTGAAATGAAACGGATCTGACTGCCATGCGTGTGTGTGTGTTCTTGTAATTACGACATTGTGAGGACCAGTTTCAGTTTTAACCAACAGAGTGAGGACATTTTGGAAAGTGAGGACATTTTTGGTGGTCCTCACTTATTTGAAGGTTTGAGGGTGAAGATGTGGTTTATAGGGTTAGGGTTAGAATTGGGTTTAGATTAAGGTTTAGGGTTAGGATTTAGGTTAGGGTTAGGGGCTTAGGGCTCAGGGTTAGGGTCTGGGTAATACATTGTGTCTATGAGTGTCCTCACTAAGATAGAATTACAACGTTACAAACAAATGTGCGTGTGTGTGTGTAGGTGTGTAGGTGTGTGTGTGTGTGTGTGTGCATCCAAACAGGGTGATGTGTGTCATCGTCACTTACCGTAAACTGAATTAAGGCCAGAGGCGTGCTGGCCATAGGGAGAGTCGGGACGTTTCCTCCCGGTGGGCTGCTCGGTTCCGGTGCTTCTGGGCCGGGCCATCAGAATAAAATAATGAAATAATAACTCACTATTCCAGGCCTAAAGGCTTTAACTGGGCTGCAGCAGGAGCATGAGCTGCTGTTCCAGATATAAATGAAGTAACACAAGTGTAATTGTCATGGAAATCTATCAAAATAACGACTGATGAATGAAAATCTGAAAAATATTCGCATCGAACTTTTCATTCTTGCGGCAGGGAGATACCATTTCATATTGAACTAACTCAGAGGAGTGTTTAAGTGGAACACCCCTCCGCTTTAGTTCAAGTTGGTGCAGTCCAATCCAGCGGAGACAGTGTCTGCGCGAGTTAAGAGACTAAAAGGCAGTGAAAGGTAGAAAAGTGGTCAAATAAATGTTTTTATCTACATAACTTGTGCTGATTGTGGGTTTGGATCAGGCTCAGACTGTGTGTGCAGCGGCCCATGTGAAAAGAGAAATTGTTAGAAAATTGTCAATGTGTGGTATTTGATCCAGCGACCTCTTGTACTTCAGACCAGCGCACTATTACGGAGCCATAATTCTGGCCAGTCTCCTTCAAATTCCGGGCTGAAATTAGGTCCCAGCACGCCCCTGGTGAAGGCTGTAGCTACTCCACACTGTACAGTTAATTTGTTTCTCCTGCGGTGACAAGGCTGTGGTGAATTAGATCCAATGCAGTGCATATGTCAGAGGCACAGACAAATAAGTAAGATCCTGTCCTGGTCAAAATCCGCCTCCAAAGCTTGGTCTCCACAAAAAATTCCAAGCAGAAAGTCCAAGAACAGCCCAAACATGAGCCTTAAATCAAACATGCTGATGTAGTCTCATACACATTGTTTAGTAACATTTATCTTTGTGAACAGTTCACTTAGAAAAAACACTTCATAAAAGAAGTATTATAGTTTAGTCTGAAATGACGTCATGCTGATGCCGTGGTGTCTGGGGCCCCCTGGTGGGCCTCACATGTACTGCAGGAGCCTCCAACAAGTACAATGAAAGGAAATGTATTTGTTCAAATACTCACTTTACTATTTCCAGCAGTTATTCATAAATGCACGTATGGAGCTGTCGTCAGCACAAATATAACAATGTACAATTTTCAAAGTTAAGAAAATTAATCTGCAGATTTTTTAGTTTCATCCAAATAAAAAGTTGTTTATTTCCCTGAGAACGTTGAGCTTTATGTCGATGAGACAGATGTTTTTTAGTGTTTAATTTCTGCTTCTTTTTGATGATGATGAAATGTTTTTAAATGTTTCTTAAATGTTTCCTAAATATTAAAGTGACAGGTTTGGTTTCTTGTGAATGAAATGAAACAAATAAACGTAAAGATCAGCTCCTTTAGGCTCCTCCTCCTCAGACTCTGACTCCTCCTCCTCAGACGTGTTTCTCAGGGACCAGCGCCGCAGGTTGAGAACCCTCCCTCAGACAGACGAGTCGGGGCGCCCTCTAGAGGCCACACTGAGAACAGAGTTCCTTTAGTACAGCACCAGAGGGGGCGCTGTTGGACACAAGTCTGATCAGTTTGACTCCACAGAGTTCATGATCAACAGTGATTTATTTCTTCTTGATCTCAGACTCATGTTTCTGAGACGGAAAAGACACTAAAGTAAAAAGCCATTAAAGAGACTAAAACATGACTAAATGCACTGCCAACAGGAGAACAAACATGTACACTAGCACTCTGTATTATGACATAAGTTTGTATCAGAGACAGGGGGAGGGGCTAAAGGACATTTACATTTAGTCTTTTACAGAAAAGACTTTGTCTCTGCATTTGGTTGGAAAAAGAATTCAAACACTGCTTTAACAAATGTATTCTCTTCTCTTTATCTGAATTCATCTGAATCAGCGTTAGTTAATGTGAGTCTGACTCAGAGATTTGTCTGAAAGAAACTTGGAGAAACGTCTGAAAGTCAGCCTTTCATCAGTGAGGCTGTGGCTGCTGAACTTAGGAGAGTATCTGTGTCTCAGGTGCTTAACGTGTTCTCTCTCTGTGCTACAACATTGGAGTAAATATGTACAGTGACTAGACCTTTAAAAAAACATACACGTGTGTGAAGACCAGACCACTCAGGCCGGACTCAGACCAAGCGGGAAAAAAACGCTTTCCGTCGCTCAGCTTGCTCGACTTCCTTCGCCAGCCCCCCTTGTGCAGGAGCACGTGGAGGTGGGGTTGGAGACGCAGCTAAAGTGCATGAGCCAATTACGCACAGGCGTCTGTCAGATCATGTTCTGTGGTTGGTGGTCGCCGCCGGAAATGGCTCATAGCGTTGACATTTTTTCAACGCTATGCAAATACAGAGCCGCTGCAGCCGCCCTTCTCGTGCCGCTCTCCTGTGTATTTCCGGAGGCTTCTTTCCGGTCGCCACGCAGCATAGGGAATGAATGGAAGCTCGCCGCTCTCCTCTCTTTCGCCACTCTTGGTGTGAGGGCACCGTCACAGAGCCAAGTCACACCCTGTTAGCCCCTCCCACATTATTAGCCCTCCCAACATGTAATAAATGGCCTGTATTTCATGAACCTCATGTTTCACTTTCTCCATGGGCTTAATATCACATAACAAACACGTCTTATTCAGGTCAAACATCACTAATTATTCATGCAAATGATTTCCTCACATGAGCACATTTAAACTACAGGGCTGAAATGTCCGGGTTTACCAAAACGCACCACGGAGGGGAGGCCAGAGGAATCAGACTCAGCACATTTAAGAAGCAAATAACCTGAGTGTGCACCCTTAGCTCTAACACGCTGGGAAAGTACATGAAATACATGTTAAGGAAATAACTAAACCTACAATGGAGAGTGGACTTTTCAAAGCAAACTGGACACAACAGGAAACCAGCTGACTGTTCTCTTGTGTTTTTGATCTCCTGATGTAAAAAGGAAGTCTTTCTCCAAAACCTTAAAGCAACACTTACCAACTTCTCCTGAGGAACCCTCTCTGATGCAGGCCCAGCCTCTGCTCTTTAGTTCAGTCTCACAGAGCACGGGATACAATATTTCTATCATGAATTTGATGTGTTTTTGATTGAAAGCAGTACAAAACAAACATTAATGAAGCAGATTTATTGTAAATACTAATGATATTTTACAGTTTGAGGCCTTGAGTGGTTGGTGAAACTCTGAAGATAAAAGCCTTTGTTAAACTCAGGGCTGATCTGGATTAAATCAAAATGTTTATTTACAAGATAAAATATAAAGAAGAACAAGAAAACGGTTCATTCATCCAATCTTTGTTTCAGACTCAAAAAGGTCCATAAAAGAAGAAGTAAAAAAACAAAAATAAAAAAACAGACAGATGAAACCACAAAGAGGACCAATGAGCTGGACCTGACGCTGCTCTGCTCAGGTTTATAAGAACAATTATTATTTCATGTTGTGAGTCCATGAGCTTCATTATAAATGTATATTTCTTATTATTATTAATGTGGTCAGTCTGGCTCTTTCCCAGCGAGGGACTTTCAGAACCATCCATCCATGTTTGCAGCACCACAAGGGGGCAGTGCAGAGCGGTGTGTAGTCACCTTAAGCCCCCAGTTTAACCAAGTGCATTTGATCTAAGCTTCTTCCTCGTTATGATCGTTGTTGTTATAATTTGTGTTTTCATCACGTTTTTGTTGCTTTTTTGACATGTTTTAGTCAGACTTTTGTGGCTTGATCACAGTTACATCACAAACAGAAACAGAATGTGGCCAAAACACTACAAAAAAGCAACAAATATGTGATAAAAACATGGCAAGAACGTGACAAAAATATGACAACAAAGCAATATATTTGTATGTATTTGCATTGTGAGTAAAGATGAATTTCTATTGGGACAGACAATAAAGATCTCTTATCTTATGAAAACATGATAAAAACGTGACAAGAATGACTAAATAACAAAAACTGATAACTGATAACAAAAACAAGGAAGAAGCTTAGATGACTTTTGTAAGACTTAGCTTTCAAATGAGGTGTTACTCTGGCTTTAAGCTCAGTCGAGAAGCTTTGGATTTGGGTAAAGCTGAACTGGAGAACTGATCATGTGACCGAGGTATTTCACGTCATGTCTTAGGCTGCTCTCTAGTGCTCACAATCATCACAAAACTCTTACTGTGCACCGTATAGAGAAGATACAGTTAAACCACTGCAGGCCTGGTTTAACAGTCTTTCCCCTCATCAGGCAGCCAGTCTTACAGTTTTTCAATCTTTGAGGAAGATCGTCCATGTAAAGGTTAAAAAGCACCACCTGCTTCTCCCCATTAGCCACAACAAAAGGACTTGATATCACAGTTCCCCGTCTAACCTGCATTGGTTGGTGTGTGTTACAAAAACAATTCGAATTAGGTAGGGAGGAACCCCTCGCTGGTACACATCTCTCTTCTTTTGTGACTGGACTGGACGATTGGCAGAGAGAGCAGTGTGGGGAGTGTGAGGAGTGTGAGCAGTGTGAATATACATTGACACAGAAACATCACCAACAGATGAACAAACACAACGTTGGCCCCGAGCCCCAGTTTTCAGAAACATCTAGAAAACCATCAACAGAAGCAAGTATTCTTTATCTGACAGCCTGTGTGCTCAAGACAAATTTCCTTCAGATAAAATAAATCTTGAATCCTTTCACTTCCCTCCAGGAGCCTAAGGTTGATGATGTGCTTCAAATGACCTTTCGTCTCCTGCAGATGTGCTTAAAAACAGACTTTAATATTTTTTCTTGGGCTCTGATATTTGATGTTTTATAAAGGTAAATCCTGTCTCTGTACGAGGTCACAGCTGTTAGGTTCAGGAGAATAAGCCTGAGGAGGAGCCCCTTGTCACAGGTTCTGTTCATTTCTCTTGTAGACAGAACTCCAGGGTTCAGAGAGGCCTCATCTGAGAGTGATTCCTCACGTTCCAGTGAGTCGACGCTCGCTCAGGCGCCGCTTGACCCATGCACTCGGGTTTATGTCCAAATGGAGGAAGTCCTGCAGCCACAGGCTCCTCTGCACCCCCTGCAGGAACTCCTCCAGCGTGATCTCCCCTAGAACAATACCCAGACGTCAGCACAGACCAACAGCATATCCACATGTCTTCCCTCTCAGCACAAATGAGTCAAGGTCACGTGACTGTCTCCTAAAGGCGTCCTGAAGGCGCGAGTGTAAAGACATGGCGTGTTCTCAAATGTGAGGAGGTCCTAACGTCAGGAGGAGCTGAGGTCAATACGACTCTACGGGAGAAAGAAATCTCCAAAAGGAAATATACAAATGATGAAGTTGATCGTTCTTCTAATGTGACTGGATTCAAACCTCCACATTTGTCTTATTCATCTTTTTGACGCCTTTGTGAGACAGTCATGTGACCTTAGCTCATCTATTTATTTATTTATTGGTTTATTTGGTTGGGACAGTGCATGTTAATGAACATACATGGGTCGCATGCATGTAAACACACCACACCGGATTGTAGCCTTGGGCTAATTTCCATCCGTCGTCCCCCATGCGCACTCTCAAACACACTCTCATTCATCCTGGCCTATTGTACATGTTTTTAGTGGTAGGGGAAACCGGAGTACCCGGAGGAAACCTACGCAGACACGGGGAGAACATGCAAACTCCACACAGAAAGGCCCCGTCCAGGTGGGAATCGAACCTGGACCTTCTAGCTGTGAAGCACGAGCGCTAACCACTGCGCTACCGTGCCGCTGAAAGGTCCATGTTACATTTCATCCAGTGAAATCCTGAACCATGATTTCTGACGCTGTTAAAGACAAACTGATCTGACGTTTGTAACGGTCACATTAATGTTGTGAGTTCATTAATGAGCTTGGTATCGGATATCGGCCGATATTCAGACCCCGGTATCTGGGTCCACTCACAGCTGTATTGATGGTATCGGATATCGATATTGGATATCTGATATAAGTGTCGGATATCGGTATCGGATTTCGGTTAGTATTGGATATCGGTCACTATTGGATATCAGACCGTATCAGATATCGATCGGTATCGGATCTTGGTATTGGATATTGGTCAGTATCAGATATCGGTATCAGAATCGGACATCAGTATCGGATATCGGTCAGTGTCAGATATTGGTCGGTGTCAGATATCGGTCGGTGTCAGATATTGGTTGGTATCGGATATCGATATCAGATATTGATATCAGTGTCAGATATCGGTCGGTATCAGATGTCGGTCGGTGTCAATCGGTGTTCAGATATCGGTCGGTCAGATATCGCGTATCGCGTCATTGTCAGATATCGGCCTTTGTCAGATATCGGTCGGTGTCAGATATCGGTATTTGTGGTCATACCGCCTTTGCTATGCCCAATCCCGTCAGATCTTGGAAGCTAAGCAGGGAAGGGCCTGGTTAGTACTTGGATGGGAGACCGTTTGGTAACACCAGGAAGCCTAGCGAATGTAATGAGTGAGTGAGTGATGGTGGTGGTTGGAGGGGCCGATGGCGCAGACTGGTTGCCTCGCTTCCGTCAGTCTATCCCAGGGCAGCTGTGGCTACAACAGTAGCTTACCACCACCAAGTATGGAGTGAACGAATAATGACGACAGTGCAGCGCTTTGAGAAACTTGGTAATACAGGCTTGTAAAGCGCAATACAATTGTAAGGCATTATTATTATTTTATCGGTCGGTGTCAGATATCGTGGTGTCAGATATCGGCCTTTGTCAGATATCGGTCGGTGTCAGATGTCGATATCGGTGTCAGATATCGATATCGGTTGGTGTCAGATATGGACTCACCGTCGTTGTTGATGTCCACGTCCCTGAAGATGCGCTCACAGATCTGGTCTGGGCTCATGTCCAGCAGATCTCTCTCCTGCGTTGCTGAGCTTTTCTTTATTTTGTAAATGATCTGAAACACAAACAGGTTTGTTTAAGTCTGTGCGGCTCTCAGTCATCCAGCAGTGCTCCACAGTAACTACAGTTTTAAGTAGGGATAGTTATTGATACTGCCCCTCCTATCGATCTCCTTATCGATCCGGTACTTTAGCGGTACTCTTATTGGTTCTTTAAAAGCCAAAAACATAGTTATATAAATTAGAGGCTACTGTATATAGGCAATCGCTGCTCAACATCAGAGGAACATCAGAGAAACGTCAGAGGAACATCAGAGGAACATCAGAGGAACGTCAGAGTAACATCACAGGAACAGAGGAACAGCAGAGGAACATAAGGTCTATTTCCCCTCGGGTCTGTCTTAATCTGATTATCGCTGACTTCATTGACTCCTCTGCTGCGGTGGCTGTTTGTGGTCTGGGTTTGTGGATGAAGGGACTTAGTGCATTAGCAGTAGCATGAGAAGATTACAGTACACATTGCATAACAGCTTATAGTGCTAACTTCAGAAGTTGACCGCTAAAGTGTGATCATTGACCTCATTACTGTTGTCCGTCACAGGAGGGTTTCTGTTACTTACTTTTAAATCAAATAAGGGGTGAATATAATCTCCATCCACCAAAAGGCCAACAAGAAACAAGAAGAAAGGAATCAAATTAAACAATATTGAAGCTAAGGCCCAACTCAGTTCTCTTTTCTACCTCTCACCCTTAGCCTGAAACAGAGGCTCAGGGCGAGTGCTGAAAACACCGCCCTATAATGGGACAGCTCCATCTGTCTGCATTTGGGTCAATGACGTATAAGGGCTCTAAAAACATATTTTCAAAAGGTTTTTCAAAACTGAGGGCATGCATATTTTTGAGTGAATAATTTGTGTTTAAATAAGTTATGTTTGTTAAATAACATTTAAAAGTATTTAAATGTATTTTAGTTAGTTAGTTAGTTAGTTAGTTAGTTTATTTGAGCAGTTAACATTTTCTTCCTCCAATGTTTCACAATCATACAGTTAATGGAAGCTCAAAGGGAGTAGACTGAAGCAAAAGCTTATAAGTGCCTACCCTTGTTCATGTGAAATTACATTTGCAGTTAATGATGATACAGTTATACATTGCTTTTACATTTTATCAAACAGTAAACAATCCTTCCTGAGTATTTTGTATTAGTTTCAAAACTATATACTTGTACATGTCTGTGAGTTAACGTTTATCCTACTGTAGCTATACTCGTCAGTATACAATCAGCAGCCTTAGTTTACAATTTGCAGCACTGGCAAATAAAGAGGTTTTAGCATTTCACATTTGACAAATAACAAAAGTAATAACTTATGGTTAATGTCATTGATCATAACAATTATAACAATTATCCTTCTTGTCATTATCAATGGATGAATATTCGTTTTCATATTATATAGGCATGTTAGACATTTTGTATTCTGCCATCTTGCCTTGTTGTCATTACTATCCACTATTTATTGTTATTATGAAAATGGTATGCCCAAACTGTAAACCCTTTCTAGTGTGTTGCGTTAAAAAGCCAGAGTGTATAGTGGCCTGTTGAAAGTGGGTGGACGCCCTCAATCAACAAGTCCCCACCCAGCTGCCCTGAGACTTGGTGGATGATGTTTACCTCCTGTACTGTGTGGTGCATTAAGAAGACGAGGCTTTATGTGCCCGTTGAGAGGGGGGACCCTAGCCAACAGATCCATGTCTCGCCTACCCCAAGTTACCATTGTATAATTAGAGTAGTTATAGAAATGACAACGGAGCAACAGCAACAGTTAAATTTATTTCTTCTATAATTGGACAAACTTGATAGTGCCCAATTGAAATCTTACAATTAGAACTTGATTTAACTTGCGATTAATCGTCAAAATATTAGAAAAAAATATATGTATATTCATTGTAATGACTTTAAGGTTACATTTTGTCATATGTTGCAAGAACCATTTCCGTATATTTCCTTTTAAATTGATTGATATTATCACACTCCTTGATTTCCACTGACAACTTATTCCATAATCTTATTCCAGATACCGAGACAGAAAAGCTTTTTCTTGTTGTCTGTATAAATACAGACTTGAAGGACATTTTATTTCTTAGTTCATAAACACCTTCATTTTCACTAAAAAGCCTTTGAATATTTCCTGGTAACAATTTATTCTTGGCTTTAAACACCACTTGTAATGTTTGAGAGGAAACTAAATCTGAAAATTTGAGTAATCTTGATTTAAGAAACAAAGGGTTGGTATGTTCTAAATAACTTGCTTTATGCACATGGCGTATTGCTCTCTTTTGAAGTAGGACTAATGACTGCAGATTAGTTTTATAATTATTTCCCCATACTTCTGTGCAGTAAGTGAGATATGGCAAAACCAGTGAACAGTAAAGAATATATAACGATCGCTGATCTAAAACCTGCCTTGCTCTACTAAGGACCGCAACACTTTTTGACACTTTTTTTGCACATACTTAATATGTGATTTCCAGTTAATTTTATTGTCCATAATGACCCCCAAAAATCTAATTTCGTTCACTTGTGTTATATTTGTGCCATCCATTGATATAGTAATTTCTGCATTCTTTGCACTGTTTCCAAAATACATACATTTTGTTTTATTCATGTTCAAAGATAATTTATTTATATTGAACCACATTCTAATTTTGTTAAATTCTGTAGTTACATCTTGAACTAATTTTTGCAGGTCCGAGCCAGAGCAAAACAGATTAGTATCATCCGCAAACAATATGGGTTTTAATATCGATGACACATGGCACAACTCATTGATATATAAAATAAAGAATTTTGGTCCCAATACAGAACCCTGTGGAACTCCACAATTGACATTTAAACATCTAGATCTATATTCTCCCAATCTTACAAACTGTGTTCTTTCACTCAGATAGCTCTTTACCCATTGTAAGGCTATACCCCTGATACCGTAGCGTTCTAATTTTCTAAGTAGAATTGTGTGATCTATAGTGTCAAATGCTTTGCTTAGATCCACAAAAATTCCGATTGCATGAAGTTTTTGATCAAGAGAGGATGATATTTGTTCAACTGTATCAATAAGTGCCATGGCTGTGGAGCGCTTAGCCCTAAAGCCACGTGCACAAGGCATATTGTGCAGTTTACTTATAACAGTTTCGCGTCAGATGACCGAAGAGCTGGAACACTGCGCCTTACTTGCGCGCCTTACTTCCGCGTACGTGTCCCGTGTTGTACGTGTTGTTGATGTATTTGTAGCTTCTCTGTATAAAAAGTATCAGGTGGCGCAACCGAGTTTTTTCTAAAATTTAAATAGTTTCCAAAAATGTGTACAAAGTCAAATCTTTGCCGAGTATATCTTAGACAGTCTTTCTCCTCTGAACATTTCATATGTAATTTGTAACTGACGCTGTAATCAGAAATAAAACAGGAGGACCATGGACTGAGTGCTCGGTGTCAGCCCAAAACAGGTATCGGTTCAGTATCGGATATTTTAAACCAATATCTGATTTTTTTTTCTAGTATTGACTCTGATAACTTATACCAGTATTAGATCAGTGCATCCCTATAGTTTTTAGATGGTAATTTGACATTTTTTGCAGTTGCACCACTTGACTGTCTGGTTGCGCCACCGGACATTAGCAACTAATTTCAAATTAAATGGTCTTTTATGTGGACTCTTACATTAGCTTTAGCATTTGTTAGCATGGGTAAACATTTACTTTAAAAACAAATTAAGACTTTTATAATAAAATAATATTTTTCAATATTTACATCGGTTGTACCACCTGACACCAAAAGTGTGACAGTTTACATATGAGTCGGAAAAAGCAATTTTTTCTCAATTTTTGAAAGAGATTTTCAAACCTTTTCACTCAGCCATAAAGACAACTTGTTCTTCTGGATGATGTCATATCCTGTTTGATGTTACTATTCTTTATTTCAAAATAAAAGCCCTGTTCTTACGGTTGTGTCACCCTGATATTTTAAGATTACAAATTGTCGGACAAAAGTTTTTTAGTGATCTCAAAGCTTTAAAACCATTAATATTCACAAATGACGGCTTATTTGAAAGATATTTAACATACACTTATGCCATGATGTTTTATTTTTAAATTGTTACCCTGAAAATACAATTTTCAGAAGCTTTATTAGTCTAATCATTTGCTCGGACCACCTGACATTTTAGGGGTTTGAGGTGTGAAACATAAAAACATATTTATTATTGAAATGTGATGAAAATGTGTTTAAACTAAATAAGTTTTGTAGAATAAAGTCATACATGTAATGAAAAGCTCAAATTATTTTTAAAAGAAATATAACACTCGGACACAAAATATGCACGTCATGTCAATCACCCATTTACAACTAACAGGCGCATTCAGTTGCCTTGTGAAGGAAATGTTCATCAGTCACTGATGAACCCGTTCATCAGTGACTGAGTCTGTAATCATTTAGTAACACCTAAACTACAGGAGTGCTCACTGTCAGCCCAAAACCTACAGGCTTTCATCTATCTCTGCTTCATTCTCCTCCGCCCTGCCCGGGTGTTGGTGCTGATCGCCTCATAGTGCGCTCAGAGTGGGGATATGCAGCAGTCTGCCATTTGAATCGGTTGAATTGCCTTGTGGAGGAATTGTGCTCTACAAATAAACTATCACCGTCTGGGTTATTGTGCAGAGAAAGGAACCTGCCACTCTCCATCGTCTCCACAACTTTATGTTTGGGCTTTTTCATAAGAAACATCTGAGTGATTTCAGACTCTTGTAAGCTGCGTTGTTCTTGATAATATCACACAATATCCATTACCCAGTCAGCCAAAGTGACCTCTGCTCACAGCTCGTACCCTGATGATCTTGGTGACCTCCTGTTGGTCCAAGTATCCGTTGTTGTCTCCGTCGAACACCTTGAAGGACCAGCGCAGTTTGTCCTCGATCCGCCCCCTCAGCACCAGGTGGAGCGCCGCCACATACTCCATGAAGTCCATCGTGTTGTCCTGGAGACACAGACACAAGGAGAACATGAGGAACATAAAGAACATCAGAGGAACATCAGAGGAATAAGAGAGCCCACGGACAGAGCGCAGGGCCAGGATCTGCAGAAAAAGATGCATTGATATACAGTATTTTCCCCCTCAGGTTATATTTGAGGCAGTGGTTCTTCCATTGTTTACTGAAAGCTTCTTGAAAAGTGTCAAAAGAGCGGCGAAAACGTGGCAAAAAAAAATCAATGAAAAATTAAAGCCGCAAGCGGCATCGAACGGCCCTCGCGGGCCGTGCCTCCTTTAGTGCCTCCATTGCCGCGCCATAACCCTACCGAGAGCACTAGCACAGCCACACTACATTTTATTGTCCTGATGTGCCATAAATCTTTGAGGGTAAACATTAAAAGTACATTTTTAGCCTCTCCATGTGAATAATAGCTCCAACCTGCAGTGGGCGTTAGCGCACCCAAAATCGTTTTTATTTCAGCAGCATCGGACGACCCTCACGGGCCGTACTTCCATGACCACTGTCCACACGTAGATTACAGAGGGCGCTAACGCGCTGTAAATGTGTATAATGTGGAATTTATGTGTCAGTCCCATTAGGATAACATGGGGGCCCCCGGGCGTCACCATGGCAACACCGTACAAAATACGATATGGGTCCTATTGGCTTTTTTGACCAGGATGCCATCAACTATTTTTGTGCCGAATTTCATCAATTTCCGAGAAACTAATTGTTTGACTCATAATGCATTTTTTCTTCTGCACCTGGAGGGGACGCTATCGTGCCCAATGTCACATTTTGACATTTGTTGTGTCCGGGGGTGAAAGGTCAATAAAATGTATATTTCCGATTTTTTATCAGAGTTTGTTTGTGCGAATGGGAGCATTTTGTTGTTTATGATAAATCGAAAAATTGTTCGTACAGATTGCGGCTTCGCCGCACACAAACCGTAAAACATAGCGACGTCAGCGAAAACGCTGACTCAGCATTTTTCAGATTTCCTGTCAAAATTGCGGACTTCCGGTTTGTCAGGGGGCGTGGCCACAACTATATTTTTGTTTGTCGTCACATGATGAATGTCTGTACCGAATCCCGTCGCTCTACGACAAAATTGACGTTGGCTCCTCTCCCATAGGTGCGATGTATTTTCACTTTTGTAGGTGGCGCTGTCGCGCCATTTTTTATTTCCCCAATACAAAACACATATTCTAATACATTTTTCATCGGACCTGAATTTTGGGCAAAGTTTGGTGAGTTTTCGACTATCTTCAGGGGGTCAAATTCCTGCTCAAAAAACAGAAGAAGAAGAAAGAAAGAATAAAGAATAATAATAATATTTTTTGCAAAAACAATACCGTTGCTTTCACGACGACAACATATTATACATTTTTGGAAAGCTCTTAACGACCCCCACGCAGCCGTACAGCAGTTGGACATATACCCCCATTCATTTTGCTGCAATAATAAGTATAAAGGGCCCACACCAGAGGTTTTACACGGTGAGTTTACGGTTGACATGGGGACAGCGCTTTGCGCTGTTTTCGTACCTAGGTACAGTGCGCTCTGCGCACTGTGTTGCGATTACAATAGGCCCTTGCGACGGCAGGCCGCCCGGGCCTAAAAAAGGTTAAAAAAAACTGACGACAACGAGGCAACAACGCAAGGAAAAAGATGCATTTAGATTATTTTGTTAGACTGAGCTTCCTGCTTATCAAGAGTGCAGACGTATCTCTGCTTGCTGCTGCCGCTTGCCTCTTTATTTGCTTTTTAAATCACTCTATTTTTGGGCACATGTCTTGGATATGATTTTATTCTCTTCTTTTAAGTGAACCAAGGCTTTTTACTCATTTTAATGCCATTTTTACAACTCATTTGACGAACCAGCGACGACAATCTTGTCAACATGGCTGAGGGAGGAAGGCAAACATCGCCTTGTGAAAGCTGTCGGATGTATCAACAAGAAATTTCCCTACTACGGACAAGATTTATGCTCTAGAGACGGAAAGAGGACTTAATGACACGCTCCCTGTGGAACCCGGTAAGAAGACGGAAAAAACTGATACTTGCAACCTGAAGCTAAACGATACCATAACATTTCCGAAACTAAACAGACAACTTGGTGCTAGGCCAAAGCAAAGACAACATGCTCGTAAAAATGCACCTGAAATAAAGTTAACAAACAGATTTTCACCTCTCTCAGAGAATGTGTATAACAAGCAAAAAATGTCAGAGAAAAACAAGGAACATGAAGTCAAAACAAAGATGGAGAGAAATACTGTTCCAAGTGTCAAGGCCAGAGATACCCTGTTGCTTGGGACGGAGCCATATCTAATATAAACAATGAGATAATGACTACAGTCACTTATCCGTCTGCTACAGTTTCTGACATCATAGATGTTCTAAACAAGGAAATTACAAACAACCCTGGAATAAATAAACTTGTTTTACATGTTGGTGCTGTGGACACAAGAAACGGAGAGTCTGAAGTCCTGAAAGAAAAGTTTAATAAACTTTTTGAGAGACTGGATTGCCTGGACAAAGACGCGATACAAATTTTCATCAGTGGACCTATCCCAAACATCGACGGGAGAATAAACAAATTCTCCCGGCTGTTTCAGTTGAATACATGGCTGTCAAAAGTCTGTAAGTCAAGAGGACTTACTTTCATAGAGAACTTTAATCTTTTCTGGAAACGCGACGATCTGTTTAAAGGAAATGGCCCACATTTGAGCAGAGGTGGAGTGAGACGACTGACGGAAAATCTCCTCCACGCTCTGCAGAATCCGTGGAGGCCTGAGCAACAAGAGAGAGCAGAGAGGAGCATGAGAAGAGCTCCTGGCTCACCAGCAAAGGTTTCGCCTGCATCCCCAATAAAAGATTCAGTCGCAGCTGCATCATCTGCACCTACAGTAAAGGACTCAGCCACAGCTAAGGATCCAGCCACAGCAGCACCAGCAGCACCTACAGTAGAGGACTCAGCCACAGTTAAGGATCCAGCCACAGTTAAGGAATCAGCTGCGCCGGAAAACATCTCAACCATAGCAGCGGCGCCACCTGCATCTGCATCTCCGGGGAAAAGCTCCGCTTCAGCACCACCTGCATCTATAGTAAATGATTCAGCCGAAGGAGCACTTTCTTCAACTCCACCGCAGGCCTTGAGCCCGACTGGTACATCTACACCCTCCAGAGATTTTTCTGAATCATTCCCATCACCAAAGTCACCTATGGGATTTCCCAGCCATTTTGAAGCCTTGATAAAACAAGGGATTCAAATGACTCCCCGCACTCCAGTCATGTCAAGACCAAGGCTTTCATCCCCGAAGAAGCATCATGCCCCTCCCCCACCTCCGATTTCCAGCAGCTTCACTGCTGCTGTCTAGGACATTAAGGGCCTCTGCGTTGCTACCATGCATAGCAAACTCAAAACCAACCAGAGGTCCATAGAGGAATGTGTTCTTCTGAAACAATTAGTATAGTCAAACAACATAGATTAGATAAGAGGGCAACAGTCAGACCGTCCAATCAAAGAACTCTAATCCATATCCCTTGCAAAAAGATTCCATCCACTCAAACACAGATAAATCTTAAACATGCTGTACTCAATGCCAGATCGTTAAAAAACAAGTCCTTTTTAATAAATAGTTTTATTTCTTCTTATAATCTAGATTTTATGTTTTTAACTGAAACATGGCTTGACAAAAACACTGGTAACGCAGTTTTGATTGAGTGTAGTCCATCAAATTTCAATTTTGTGTCTGAAACACGCCAAAACCAGAGGGGCGGGGGTGTCTGTGCAATATTCAGGGACAATATAGTCATCCACAAATTGTCATTTGGGGTTTTTCTATCATTTGAGTATGTGTCTTTCAAAATGGAGATAAAACAATCTTCCATTCTTTATATGACTATTTACAAACCACCACAGAATTGTTTTATCGAAGACTTCACTGAATTACTTTCATTTATATGCACTGATTTTGATTGTTTAGTCATTTCAGGTGATTTTAATGTGCATGTGGATGTGACCAATGACAGGCATGCAAAAGAACTTAATGCTGTTCTTGAAATGTTTGGTTTAACTCAGCACGTGAGTGAGGCGACCCACAACAAAGGTCACACTCTAGATCTAGTTATTACAAAAGGTGTTAATATATCAAATGTGAATGTTGTTGATGTTGCTTTATCTGATCATTTTTGTGTCTTTTTTGACTTGTCTGTTACACCAAAACCAGTGGTTGGGCCTGGAGTTATTCAAAGAAGACACATAAATGATACAACAAGGACACAGTTTATGGAAATGATCAGATTTGAAAATCCTCCATGTTCAAATGTTGATAATCTGTTGGACTCTTATACATCAAGCGTCTTAAATGTTTTGGATACTATTGCTCCTGTCAAGGTAAAAATGGTTAACAATAGACAAAAGGCACCTTGGAGAAGTGAAGATTCGGTCAGGGCACAGAAAAGGGAGTGCCGAAAAGCCGAAAGGAAATGGCGCAAGTCAAAGCTCCAGGTTCATTGTGAGATATACAAAGAAGTGCTTTGTGAGTTCAACCAGATTTTGCGTGGAGAAAGGGAGAAGTACTTCTCTAAAATCATCGCAAACTGTAGAAACAATTCTCGTGTTCTGTTTTCCACAGTAAACAGATTAACTAACCCTCCAGTTTCACTGCCCTTAGAACTAATCTCTACATCTAAGTGCAATGAGTTTGCAATATTTTTTATGATAAAGTCCAAGGCATAAAAAATGCCATAATTTCCACAACACAAATACCAACCCTGCCACCAACTAGACACCTTGAGCTGACACATTTCACACCTGTTACTGGCAAAACAATCGAAGAGGTCATCTCCGGTCTGAGTTCATGTACATGCTGCCTTGATGAATTACCCACTAGATTTCTGAAGTCTGTGCTGACCAGCTTGTTACCACAACTTGTTCAGTTTGTTAACATCTCATTTGAGACTGGAGCATTTCCAAAGGCCTTGAAAACCGCGGTCATTAAGCCTCTTCTAAAGAAGAGCAGCCTTGATCCCAAGGTACTGAACAACTACCGGCCCATATCAAACCTACCGTTTTTAGGAAAAGTCCTAGAGAAAGTAATATATCAACAGCTCACTTACTTTCTCCTATCTAACAATGTGTTTGATACTTTCCAGTCAGGATTTAGGCCCCACCACAGCACTGAGACAGCTCTGATCAAGGTGACAAATGATATCCGTATGAACACCAATGCAGGTAAGGTCTCAGTTTTAGTTCTGCTGGACCTGAGCGCTGCCTTTGACACAGTGGACCATGGGATCTTACTTCACAGGTTAGAAAACTGGGTGGGAATCTCTGGTACTGCTCTAAACTGGTTCAAGTCCTATCTCGAGGATAGGACGTACTTTGTCGAAATTGGCAACTGTGTCTCAGACAAAATTTCCATGACCTGTGGAGTCCCCCAGGGGTCAATCTTGGGACCCCTCTTATTCAACCTGTACATGCTTCCATTGGGTCAGCTAATAAACAGCAACAATGTGTCGTACCACAACTACGCAGATGACACTCAGATCTACGTGTCACTGACGGCAGGTGAACATGGGCCTGTAGATACTCTCTGTCACTGCATCGAACAGATCAGTTTGTGGATGCAAAACAACTTTCTCCAACTAAATTCTGACAAAACTGAAATCATTGTCTTTGGCCCACAGACACAAAGACAAAGTGTTATCAGTCACCTTGAGTCTCTTGCTCTAAAACCAAAAAATCAGGTTAGAAATCTAGGAGTAATCATGGACTCAGACCTGAACTTAAACAGCCACATCAAAGCAATAACATCATCAGCTTTTTACCATCTGAAGAACATTGCTAAGATCAGAGGAATAGTGTCAAAACCAGACTTAGAGAGACTCATCCATGCATTTGTCTCCAGCAGGTTAGACTACTGTAACGGCCTGCTCACTGGCCTGTCTAAACGAGCTGTTAGACAGCTGCAGTACATCCAGAACGCTGCTGCTCGAGTCCTGACAAAAACCAGGAAATACGACCACATTAGTCCAGTGCTCCGGTCTCTGCACTGGCTTCCTGTCACTCAGAGAATAGAATTTAAAACAGCTCTGCTTGTGTACAAGTCTTTTCATGGTTTAGCACCAAAGTACATCTCTGACATGTTAGAGCCGTATGAACCATCTCGGGCCCTGAGAACTTCAGGGAGGGGTCTCCTGGTGGTTCCCAGAGTCAATAATAAACACGGTGAGGCTGCGTTTCAGTTTCATGCAGCTAAAATCTGGAACAGTCTTCATGAGGATGTGAGACAGGCCTCAACTCTGACAATGTTCAAATCCAGGCTGAAAACAGCTCTTTTTACCCGTGCATATGAAAACTGAAAGTATTTTATCTGCACTCTTGACTTTTACTGTAATTGATTAACTTTGTGTTGTTGTTTTATTGATTGATTTAACTGTTTTCTTGTAATTTTTTCTGCAACTGTGAAGCACTTTGAATTGCCTCGTGTATGAATTGTGCTCTACAAATAAACTTGCCTTGCCTTGCCTTGCCAAATGAGGCGTTATGACAAGCCTTTAGATGTGGGTAAAGCTGAACTGGAGACAATGTTTATTTGTTTATTTGTTTATTTATATGGATCCCATTAGCTGAGAGCCATAAGCAGTCACTGGAGACAATGCACTCGGTTAAGGCGGGGGTTAAGAGGTTAAGGATCATAACAGGCTGAATTAAATGTTTTTTTCAAAGTCAGTCATCTTTACCAGGCAGTAAAGTCGATTCAGGTGCTGCTAGTTGCACCCCATGGCTCTCGTGTTTCTTCTGAAAACAATAAACCGACCTGCTGCTGACACGACCTCTGCCTTGAATGAGTGACTCACGTGGTTCATGTCGAAGGCTCTGAAGATGTTTTCCACGTACTGCGCCTCTGCGGAGTCGTGCTTCACCCCGAACATGCGGCGGAACTCGTGCAGGTGCAGCGAGCCACTCGGACACTCCTGGATGAAGCTCCTGTACAGACCCTGGATGGAGTCCAGCTGCAGGTCCTGGGTCTGGGGCTGAGTCTGGCTTTGGCTCTGGCTCTGGCTCTGGCTCTGGCTCTGGCTCTGACTCTGACTCTGAGTCTGGCTCTGGCTCTGGGTCTGGCCCATGGCTCAGAGGGATTTCTCTTGTCAAATTTGGGACTGGTCTATGTCCCTTTTCTTTCTTCTTTCCTCCCCATCGACCTGAAACTCTCCCAGAAACTCTGAAGGTCGGGTCAAACGCAGATGTTTCCCGCAGTTTATTTATTTATGGACATGTTTTATTGGAGGATCAACCCCATGAGATGCAGCATCTCCTAATGTCAGATTCTGCTCTACTACTGCAGAGATTCCCAACCAGGGTTGTGCGGACCGCAGGGGCCTCAGATTAAAAAAGGTGAAACTGAGGAGAATGTCAATATTATTTACAATGAACAGTTTGATTTAATGATGTTTTTCAGTTAAAGGTTTGACTTTGACAGGATTTAGCTTCAACTAAAGACTCACTTTAATAAAGTTTTGTCACAATCCTTGAGTTACAGCGAACTCTGAGAATAAATGAATGCCTCGAGGCAGTGTGCATTTTGACACATATTTTAGTTTAGTTAAAGTCTTTTGATGAAAATGCCATTTAATCCTAATCAAGATTTCGTCAAATAATTGAGTCTAGCTTTAGTAAACTAAAATTAAGATGAATTTAGTCAACTCTGCATTCATATTTATTATAATCATTAAAGCTCAAAGCTGTTGTTTTGACAGAGGATATACATGAGCCTCTTTCAAACTGTCAGTGAAATTTGGATGATTTTCGTTTCTTCTTTTCATTTTATTTAGTCAGAATTTAGTCGATGGAAATATGTGGACATTTTAGTCACCGTTTTTATTTCATAAACTACTTTTAATTTAGTTTTAGTCTCAATTTCATCAGCAAGAAAATCAATTTGACTAAAATTCTGACTAAATATTTTAGTCGATGAAATGAACCCTGTTTCAAGGGGAATTTGGAACAATAAAGGTTCTATCGGACGGTTTCCGTGACGATCTCTGGAGGTGAAGCTGCAAAGGTTCATCAGGACCAAAGACACGTTTTACTTTCTCTTCTCATCCACGACATACTCTGGTTTAAAGGTTGAAATGTGAACTGTCCTGTTCAGACTCTAATGTCCTCGTGTCTCTGGGTCCTGCTCTGTCCAGAAGCTCCTGATTCAGTCTGGTACTTTCAGTCCTCGCTCAAAGGCTTGCTCCTCGTCCTGGATCTAAGACTCGCCCTTTGAAGGAAAATCTAATCCCGATATTTGTCCAAACATTGCAGATATTTCCCAAAGAGTGTTCAGCCCCAATACTCCAGAGTCAGAGGTTTTCTCCTGGTCTGAAAGTGGAACATCTCGTTTGTTGGTCAGATCTTCTCCCCGTGGCGTCTCTGTCCTGTGTCGTCTCCGTTCTATGTCTTGTGTCGCGGGGACAGCCCTGGATCAGGATTCTCCTAATCCTTAATCCTGAGCGGGACGACCCCTCGCTTCTCTGGATCAGCCCCGTTCCTTCTGGGATATTTTCCTCTAATAGGTTTAAAAACACGTCTCTGTCTCACACTTTGTTGATTAGACAAAGAAACTCAATTTATCTCATTTAAAAACACCAAGACAGTTGTTTTGATTAAACTATGAATCTGCTTTTAAACCGACCAAAACGACTGACAACTTCAGAAAAGAAATGGAGTGACATTTTTGTTTCAGGCCAAAACTTCACTTTGAGAAAACACTTTTTTCAAAGTCGTTTTACGGCCATTCTTTTGTCTGACAAGTTCAACTCATGTAAAGATCAAAGCTGTGATCTAATATAAAACTAAAAATGTTTTATTCACAGATGTAGCGGAAACCTCTGCCCTCTGGTTTCCACTGACAGGTTATATTTAACTCCCACTCAGGTGACGAGCGACTCCCCTGACACACATATCAGTGCTCAGATTTCCTCCACTACGTCACTAAAGGTCAGCACACACTACACGATTTTTATGCCCAATTTTGATACAATTCCCAGTTGCTTCGAGTCTTCCCGAGTTGTGTTTAGTCAAAGGCAGTCACACAGAGTCGTGTCTCGTAGTGTGGGGGGTCACGACTGGACTGGCGTTCGAATCGTGTAGTGTGGGCAGCAGTCAGACGCAAGTGGACTACAGTCGCAGGAAATCAAACATATTTGATTTTTAAGCCCGATTTTGGACGCACAGGAGAAACGTGGGTGATTTTACCCCAAAGTGAACACACAGAAAGCAGCGGCCAATGACAGAGTGAAACAAAGACAGAAAAACACCGCAGCGCCTCCTTTTTCATTTCTCTGTCAAAACAGCAGCACAAACAAGTAATTTCATGGCCACAGCCCCACACGAAACAGCACAACTTCATATCACCAAAACCACCTTATCAAGCTACATTTCAACCACGAACAGAGTTTAAAGGCACTTACTGAGTTTGGAGACGAACTGTTCAGTTAGCGGCTCGCCTCTCTCCGCTTTCTCTGCTGTCTCCTCCACCTCCTCCATCTCAGGGCTGAGGCCCATCTCCTTTTCTTATTAAATCCACTGAAATACGTCCCGCTTCTTCGTGTCGCTGACTTTTATCTCCTTTTGACAGAACTATAGCCAAGTTGAAGGCTTCGTAGTAGTAGGAGCCTTGCACTGCGATGTTGTGACATTGTTGACACTGTTGACCAATCCAGACACGCACATGTTTTCCCACCCTCACAAACACAGGCCTATCTCATCGGATTTGGGGTCAGTTTTTGAAACTGGAGGAGAAATGAAGCTGTAGAGAAGACAGACATGTGTTATCAAACATCAGCTGTGTCAGAATCGTGTAGTGTGTTCGCTCTTACGATTCTCAGTCGTTATGTGTGAACCCCCCGACGTTCTATAATCGAGCTAAATCTAGTCGTGTAGTGCGGACCCCCCATTCTATATAAAATCTTTAAGACTAGAAAAGTCGTGTAGTGTGTGCTGACCTTAACTGGACGTGAAATCCTCAGGCCTGATCTCCGGCACGTATACGGGCCTGGACTGAGCGGCTGATCACAGGATCAGGATTACAGTATAATCTCCATGCGCTCTTCTTGTCTGTCAGACTTAATTTTAATTTGTTTCCGTCTAAGCTTTGCACCAAACACATCAAACTCATTGTCTCCATGTCTGTCTAACGTTGCCATGACGACAGGGCTGAGCTTACGGTTCACGGCTGTAATGTCGTAGATTTTCTCTTTTCTACTCTTTTAAATGGACAATAACAGAAAAGCGCTGATGATGATGATATTATTACTATAGTTTAAGCATGGCATAAATAAACAGTTCAAAATACGTTTTGAATCTTCATTGCGCTGGTTTAAAATTTTCCAAACTCCGACATATCGATTCAGACGAGAATCACCTGAGACTGAGGAGTTTTCAGAATAACTCCGTCTGAACACAGATATCTGAGAGGATTCTCTTTAGAATAATCGTCCTCAAAGCTCCATTCATTTATATGCAGATGACGTAATTCTGTACTCTATGTTGCCCTCTGCTGCACAAGCAACTCAAAATATACAACATGACTTCAATTCGGTTCAACAAAATTTTACTGACTTGAAAATGTTAATGAATTCCTCGAAAACTAAACGCATGTTGTTCTCTAGAAAACATTTGGTTTTGTCACAGGACGTGTCAGTCTCTGCTTTAGACGGTTCCATTATTGAGAAAGTGCCATGTTATAAATATTTGGCATCTGGATTGATGAGAGGCTCTCATTTGGTAAACATGTTCAGGAACAAACAAACTTAAAGCAAAGCTGTCTTTTTTCTACAAAAACAAAAATTGTATCCCTCCTAACAAGAGGCAACCGTTAATTCAGGCTACGTTGCTTTCTGTTGTGGATTACAGTGATATCATATATATGCATTCCACTGCAACTGTGTTAAAGCCTCTGAATGCAGTTTTACATTCAGCAGATTCATCACTGGAGATGGTTATAGGACCCACTGTGATCTCTATGCTAAAGTAGGTTGGCAATCTCTAGAAGCACTGTCTGCTGTTTATTTACAAAGCTCTTCTTGGTGTCCTTCCTGATTATTTGTTAAATCTTTTAAATGTCAGGTCAAATGCTGACCAGCTGAGGTCTCAGGACATTTTGACTCGAGTCACACCGTGTAAAGACAGAATGGGGAAGAAGGCCTTTTGTTACTTCACACCAAATGTGTGGAATAAGGAACAGAAAACCTTTTGTGTGGATAATCTTGTGACCTTCTATCAGTTTAAATCCCTTGTAAAGGAGTATCCTCCATGTGACTGCTCTTGTTTTTAAGTTTTATACGTTTTCTTAGTATTGTGTTGCTGTAATGATTTCCACTGTTGTCTTAACTGTTATTTAACTTGTATGTTTTAACAGGTCTCTCTTGCAAATGAGTCATTGAGTCTCAAGAGACCATCTGTATAAATAAATAATTATCCTGACGTGTGAACCAGACGTCACAGAAAAGACAAAATCCAGCCACACCTTTTTCATTGGACACATTTTATTCACTTTCCTTTATATTTTATTTATATATTTATTTCAAAGCTTTGACACAAACAACATTTAACAAAGTTTCATTGACAGAGCTTTAACCTGTGACCTGATCAGGGTTAAGGTTATATAGTGTTAGGGTTAGATAGAGTTAAGGTTATAGAGGGTTATATAGGGATAGGGTTATATAGAGTTAAGGTTATATAGGGTTAGGGTTATATAGGGTTAGGGTTGGGAACGGCAAATGTCATGTACAGTTGTGCCAATAAGTTCACACACCCTGGTGGATTTTTTGATCATTTCTCTAAGAATATGAATGAAAACACAAACACTTTTTTCACTCATGGTCAGTGATGTCGTGAAGCCGTTTATTGTGAAAAAAAATGTGTGAACTCAATTCAAAATCACCAAAACTAAATAAAAGTAAGTGCTTTATTTGTCAATGTACAAGCGTACAACGAAAAGTGTTCGGGTGATAGTCCTGAGCCACTGCCACTGAGCCGCGCTGCCATTGTGGGCCGACCTGATCCGGAGGAAACTTGGCTGCCTTCAGTCTCCTCTGATCCTCTGAAACTCCGCCTCCTGGGTTTGTCCCTGTCTCAGAGCGTGGTGTCCTGCACTGATCAGCTCCTCCTCCTTCCTCTTCCTCCTGCACAGCTCCCTCCGCTCCACAACAGTCTTTCTTCTGAAGAGCTCAGCAGTTCATCTGTTTATTCTCCAGTGAACGTCCATTAGCCAGAACAATAGAGGCATGTGTGGCTTAGCTGTGAGTCTCGCCCGGATACCTCCTCATCTGTCCCCTGTAGCTCCTGTTGTGACTCCTCCTCTGTGCTGCAAGGGGGGGCTCTTGGTGCCTCTTCACTGTCTCAGAACAAATGAACGTCTCAAATGGGGTTAGTTCATAAGCATAAAAAACACCATGAGTGAAAAAAAGTGTTTGCGTTTTCATTCATAAAAAAAAAGTCCACCAGGGTGTGTAAACTTAATGGCACAACTGTAAGTTCTTCACTCAGATCTTACACACATAGTCTTAGAAACTAGAAGGGCTTGGCTTTCAAATGAAGTGTCAAACTGGCACAAGCTCCATACGCTTTGACATTTGGATATGCAGACGACAGGTAACAGGTTAACCACTCTGGTCCATTCCACCTAATGACATCACAAGGTGGTGCTCCTCTGTGGTTCCACACTGAGACTGTGCACCAGGAGCTCCGCCCCCCACTGGAGGCTCCGCCCCCGTGGCGTCCGATAAGGCCTCAGAGTTACATTCTTTAAAGTGCGACCCTTAAAGTATAAGTAAAAGTGAAAGACGAATTACTTTCAGATCCATCTTAGTTTTACACAAACTTCATGAAGAAGAAGAAGCCGCCATTTTTGTGTAAACATCTGTGAGAGTTCCATATTCACTCACGACCCTTATGTACAGGATGGACACAGCTGCTCACAGGAAGCAGACGAGTTTCATTTAAAACATTCAAACCCTTATGTTTCTGCTCCAAACTGTGCTTTATATTGTTCCATCATTTCACTCTCTGTTAGTGCAAAACAGAAACAAAAAACTTAAAAACCTTAAAGCACAAATTCAAATGTTTTCAGATCAGTCAACGATCTCAAAGTCTTTTTGTGCATAAACATTCAGTTTTACTTGAAAAAAGGAAAAGATTTGGTGCCGAGTCAGAGTCAAATGAAAGTAAATAAACCTCACAGCAACAACAGAGCGCATTTTCTCCAGTTTTACCCAAATCTAAAAGCTTCTTGAAATGCCTCATTTGAAAGCTTAGGCCCACAAAAACTGAAGGTAACTTTTTTGTCGCGTTGTCGCCCCTTATCACATTTTTTAAGCGTTTGTCGTGTTTTCATCACTGTTTTGTCACTTTTTAGTTTCTCTATTGTTGGGTTTTCATCCTTGTTTTTGTCGCTATTTTGATGCTTTTAGATTTGGGTAAAGCCAAACAAAAGAACATGTGCTTGGTTCAGATGGGGGTTCAGAGGTTAGAAAGCGTTACAATAGTTCCTCCTAGAGCTCAGGGCTTTCTGGGTCGTTCAAACGTAACATAGCCTCGACGCTTCCCTCCACAGTTTGACCCTGAGATTCCACATCTTCCCTCTGTTCGCTCCAGACGCCTCATCAGCGCCCCCTACCTCCTCTTCAGTCCTGCTCCTCTCCACTGCCGCATTTCCATTATAACCTCTTACCTCTGGCCATTTTCTCCAGTTCAGCTTTACCCAAATCTAAAAGCTTCATGACTGGAGCACCTATACACCTCAGTAACATCTCATTTGAAAGCTAAGTCCTACAAAACTGATCGTAATGTTTTTGTTGCATTTGTCGTGTTTTCGAATTTTTTTTTTTTCATATTGTGGTCACTTTAACACATTTGACACTCTTTTGTGGTTTATTGTTGATTTTGTTGTTGCTTTTTCATCACTCTTTTGTCGCACTATTGACGTGTTTTCGTCACATATTGGAAATATTTTTGTAGCATTCTCATCTTTTTTAAACGCTTTTTAATCTTGTTAATGTTGTTGATCTAATTTTCGTCGCTTGTTTGTTGCTCTTTAGTCGTGTGTTTTGGTGCTCATTTGCCACTTTGTAAAGCCTTGTAAAGGCTTGGTAAAGCCAAACTGGAGAAAATTTGCTCAGTTCATGTGGGGGTTAAAAGGTTAAAATAAAGTCAGTGCAGAGGGTTTTACTTTGAAAATCCACTTGTTGTTGGCGTCTCTTTCCTGTGGTTGATCTGATGTGGAGCCTGATCCGGTCGGACTCTGTTGATCCGTGTTTTTGAATGTGGAATCTGACGGTGAGATGAGTGAGGTCCAACACAGAGTCCTAGGAGTTAGGCCCAAACAGAAGTAAAACAGAATCAGTCTGGGCCACGAACCTGCAGTTATGTTTCAGAAAGATGATATGAGAACAACAGTGGCCCGAGGAAGGAGCCTTGGGGCACGCCGGTGATCAGAGAGAGTTCTGGATCCTTCTGTTTTCATCAGAAGAAAAAAGGGAATTCCCTTTTAGCTCTGAGTAACCGAACAGACTCAGAAGCTCCTCCTCTGTGGGGGCGTGGTCAGAAGTGTGCGCTCCGCCTCCGCTGCGCCAGGATCCAGGAGGCTGGGTTCATGTCCAGCTTCAACATGTTGAGCACCCAGGGGTCCTGCTGCGCCCCCTGCAGGAACTCCTCCAGACTGATGTGACCTGCGGGACAGAAAGAAGGGCGGTCGTTACATTTGTATCTATACCAGTACTTTAACCATACTCGCTTTACGATACTGATACCTGAACAATAAGTTTTCTGATATATGTCACAATAATAAAAAGTATCATGATAAACGATATTACCACAGACCTTTCATGCCTAAGAAACTCGGCCAAAGGTTAAAAATGACACAAAAAGCTTAGTTTGAAAAGTACTTTCTCTTCAAATATCCTACAGTTAACACGAAATACAATGAAACAAAATATTTATTTTACATGTGTGTCATTTATTTGAGCTGAAACAAGTTGACTCCCGTCCCTAAACCAACAGCATCAAAACTCTGATCTAAAGTTTTTGGGGGGGTTGGTTCCTTTTTTTCCGATTCCGGACTGGTCTTGTTCAACATTTCCCAGCCCTGTTCTGGAGTGGAACCTGTGACGCCACACTGAGGCCAATTACCGTCGCCATCGGCATCCACGGCGCTCAGCAGTCGGTCCACCGCCTCGTCCACGCTCATGTCGCTGCGGTCCGTCTTACGGCCCTTCTTCACCCGGTAGATGCTCTGCATGGACAGCAGGGGCAGTATTTAGAGCAGTACTACTACTGTATCAGTGCTAACCCCCTCTGCCACAGGGCTAACCCCCTCTGCCACAGGGCTAACCCCCTCTGCCACAGGGCTAACCCCTCTGCAGGACAGACTTACCTCCATGATGGCGCGCAGCTCGTCGCGGTCCACGAAGCCGCTCCCGTCTTTATCGTAAACTTTAAACGACCAGCGCAGTTTGTGCTCGAGACTCCCCCTAAAGACCAGGTTCAGTGCTGCAACGAACTCTAGGAAGTCGATGGTGTTGTCCTGAAACACAGAAGGAGGGACAGATCTTTAACGATACTTTTTATCGATACCTATACTAAATTATTTGTCAGTATAGAGAGATAAACGATGTACTCGTACCCCATTCTTGTCGAAGGCCCGGAACATGTTCTCCGCGTACTCCGAGGCCTCGCCCGTCGGGTCGACGCCGAAGAAGCGTTTGAACTCGTGCAGGAAGAGCAGCCCGCTCGGACACTCAGTCACGAAGCGCCGGTACATGTCCTGCAGCGCCGCCACATCAATGTGCTGCGGGTCCACCGGGACGTCGGGGTTCTCCGGGCGCTCCGCGTCCTGCGCCTGACCCATGGCCGCAGCTCCTCACCCCACCAGCAGGGGGCAGTGACGATGTCCCTCAGGTCGAAATCTGAAGAAAGGAACACTGGTGTAACTTGGGTTAAAATTCCTCATTTCCAAAATACGTGTTCGGTCACTTTGCTCAGCCTCAAACAAGTGTGAGAGAACTAAAAAGCATCTCAGTTTATCAGATTGGCTCGTGCTGTACAGCCACAGCATCTCTGGAGTATAGTCATGATACTACAATAAAAAATAGGCTAATTGCAACAAAGTTGTTAATGTTAACACGGCTAATGCTAACATGATAAACGCTAACGCGGCTAATGCTAACATAGCTAATGCTAATTTTACCAGTGCTAACGCGGCTAATGCTAACATGGCTAATGCTAAGGTGGTTAATACATTAGCCACCTTAGCACTAGCCGTGTTAGTATTAGCCATGTTAGGCTAATTAAAACTCATTAGCTAATGGTATTTATTGATTTATTATTAAATCGATAAATAGCATTAGCTAATGTGTTGCAATTAGCGTAACAGTCATTAACGTCATGACTGTCCTCATGACAAGCTGTACCATATGGAGTACAGCCTGATTCAAAATGGTAAATCTCCAAGTACATAGAGGGCAAGAACAAAAATAGGCCCGAAGGAGCAACGTACCAAGCACAAAAATAAAGCAGGCACTTACGGGGCTGACAGGCTGAATATCAAAAAACTGAGAACAAGAACAGCACGGAGAACCAAACAATAGCAATGACGAGACAAGGCAGAAGGGAAAACACTGAGGTAGATATACATATACACACAAGGGAACAAGGCACAGGTGAAACGGGTTAGGGAGGAGCAGGCAATCAGGGAGAGGAAGGAAAAGCAAAATGACACAGACAGACTAAAAATGCCAAAATAAAACACAAAAGGACAAACACAAGACATGAACCAGGGGAAAACTAAACAGTACAAAACCAAACCCTGACAGCTTGGGGGTATCGTTAAAGATCTATAGGACAGTTAGTGAAGAGGGTAGTTATTTTTCAGGCAAGAGCTTCTGCCAAGACTCGGCTTTAGAACACACTCTGAGCTGACGCTCGTCCAGAGCGTCTGACGCTTTGTGACAAGTGTCTGTCTTCAAATAAGCACTAGCATCCAACTAGGACATATTTATTATGTAAAGCTGCTAATGATTCATACTAACCATTAGCATGCTAACCATCAGCATGCTGACGGGGGTGACAGTGGCACAGATGGTAGAGCGGGTTGTCTTATGATCGGAAGGTTGTGGGTTCGAATCCCGCCTCCAGAAGGTGCACACTGTCATTGTCTCCTTGGGAAAGACACTTCACTACATTTGGCACTCAGTGCACTGAGTGCCTAATGTAGGTGGAAAAGCGCTATATAAGTTGAGCCCATTTACCATTTCGTCATTGTGTCCTTGGGCAAGACACTTTACCCTCCTTGCCTCTAGTGTCTGCGTACACTGGTGTATGAATGAGAGTGTGAATGGGTGAGTAGATCCCTGCTGTAAAGCGCTTTGAGTGCCTAATGAAGGTGGAAAAGCGCTATATAAGTTGAGCCCATTTACCATGCTAACACTAACATGGTCTTAAATGGTTGGAAGTATGTAATGTTGTGATTATTTTGATGCACTGTTTGATATGCTAATGTTAGCTCAACATTAGCTTTACCTTCCTGAGGGGATTGCTTGGTCCATGGAGGTCAGGTGGATGATGAGCTCGGATTCAGGGCAGGAGCCTGAGGATGACCCTGGTGTCAGTCTGTGCCCACAGTCTGCAGGAGGAGGTCTGGGTCTCAGACAGGTTTGTGTTTTTCTGCAGAGAGAAGCGTTCCTTAACCAGCCCATGTCTGTGAGTCTGAATGAAGTGTGTCTACTGTCCCTCTCCAGCTCCAAGCTGTCGCTCTATTTTAACAGTTAAAGGAGTTTTTATTCGCTGTTTGGAAGAATGGTACATTTGTCTCACTTTTCTGAACTTGCAGGTGAGTTTCCCGTCACTCTGACAGTGACACAGAAAAGTGATTCTGAAGTAGCGCTGCACAATTCACCTTTATTGAATGGAAATGTAGGTTTGAGCTGCTGTGATTACCAAACCTCAAGGCGCTGAGTTTTATTTGTTGTTTGAGTGACAGGCATGTTTCCAATCAGAAGAAGAATCATATTTGTCTGATTTGCAGTTGAAAAAAGCCGATCGCCTCCAAATATGCATGTAACATTGTATTAAACTGTGTGAGCACAATACTGCTGTTCAATCAATCAAACTTTATTTATAAAGCGCTTTTCATACCGAAAGGTATCACAAAGTGCTTTACAGATTACAACATTTAAAACAATATGCCCCGCATTATATATATATATATATATATATATATATATATATACTGTATATACATTGCCTTGCAAAAGTACTAATACACCTTGAACTTTTGCACATCTTCTCATGTTTACAATCCTAAATATAAAGATTATATTTTGAATTTTTTACTGAAAGTTCAAACACAAGTAACAGACAACTGTGAAGTGAAAGTAAAATGATACATGATTCTGTTATATTTAAAAAAAATGAAAAGTGGAGCGTGCATAAGTATTCGTACAGCATGACTTAATACTTTGTGGAACCCCCTTTGCTGCAATAACAGCAGCAAGTCTTCTGGGGTATGACTACAAGGTTTGCACATCTAGAGACTGACATTTTAGCCCATTCCTCTTTACAAAACAACTCAAGCTCTGTCACATTAGAAGGAGAGAGTTTGTGAACAGCAGTTTTCAGGTCTTTCCACAGATTTCCAATAGGATTTAGGTCAGGACTTTGACTGGGCCATTCTAACACATTAATATGTTTGTTTTAAACCATTCCATTGTAGATTTAGCTTTGTGTTTAGGGTCATTGTCCTGCTGGAAGGTCAATCTCCGCCCCAGCCTCAATTCTCTTGCTGACTCCAGCAGGTTTTCCTCTAAAATGTCTCTGTATTTGGCTCCATCCATCTTCCCAACTATTCTTACAATCTTCCCAGTCCCCGCTGAGGAAAAGCAGCCCCATAGCATGATGCTCCCCCCACCATATTTGACACTGGGGATGGTGCACTCAGGATGATGAGCAGTGTTAGGTTTGCTCCATACATAATGTTTTGCATTTGGGCCAAAAAGTTCAATTTTTGTCTCATCTGACCAAAGCACCTTCTTCCACATGGTAGCTGTGTCCTCCATATGACTTCAAGCAAACTTCAAACGGGATTTCTTATGGCCTCCTTTCAATAATGGCTTTCTTCTTGCCACTCGTCCATGAAGGCCAGATTTGTGTAGAGTACGACTTACAGTTGTCCCATGTACAGATTCCCCCAGCTCAGCGGAAGTACGTCGCAGCTCCTCCAGAGTTATCTTAGGACACTTGGTTACATTTCTGACCAGTGCTCTCCTTGTTCGGTCTGTTAGTTTAGGTGGACGCCCGTGTCTTGGTAAGTTCGCAGTGGTGCTATACTCTTTCCATTTCAGAAAGATGGATTGAACAGTGCTCCGTGACATGTTCAAATCTTGGAAATCTTTGTATAACTTAACGCTGCTTTAAACTTCTCCACAGCTTTATCCCTGACCTCTCTGGTGTGCTCCTTGGCCTTCATGATGTTGTTTAGTGACCAATACACTCTGACCATAGCTCTGAGGCCCTCACAGAACAGCTGTAATTATACTGAGAGTAGATTACACACAGGTGGCCTCTATTTAATGGTTAGGGCAAGGTGTGAACATTCTGCAGTCATTAGGAATGTTATAAAGGCAATTTAATGCACTCTGAAAATGTTGTATGAATACTTATGCACGCCCACTTTTCACTTTTCTATTTTTTTGTAAAATAACAGAATCATGTATCATTTTGCTTTCACTTCACAGTTGTCTGTTACTTGTGTGTGAACTTTCAGTTTCAAAAATTTCCAAATAAAATCTTTATATTTATGGTTGTAAACATGACAAAATGTGCAAAAGTTTAAGGTGTATTAGTAATTTTACAAGGCACTGTATGTAAATATATATATATACATATATATATATATATATATATATATATATATATATATATAATCTTCATGCGTGCCCTTATAGTCTAAATTCTGTGTATATGTTACTGTTGCACGAGTGTTCTGAGAAAAATTCCTAGTTTTTGAACATGTTCTCAAACAATGACAAATCCAATTCTAATTCTGATTCTAAATATAACGTGTTTACAGCAGGTTTGTATAATGTAAATGAGGCATATTTCATAAAACAGCAGCGTTTTGCAATGTGTGAATCAGATGTATTTTGTCGCTGAATGAGGAGAAAAGTGACAGAGCGACACATTTATTAGAAAATGATTCAAACTAAGGATGTTTTTTGACGACTCCATAAAATGTCTCTTTCCCTCTTACAGATTTGTATCTTGTTGCTGATGAAGCTGAAATGTAAAAACTGAGCACCGTGAAGTTTAACAGCAGTTTTAGAAGAAGTTTATCTGCAGCTCAACAAGAACAAGAACAAGAAAACAGAGTTTCTCTAATCAACAGTTTTCAACAGTGCAGCATAACTGCATGAAGGTTTTCTAATCTTCAATGACCCTTTAACACGATTAACACAATGTACCATTAGAACCTCTGCACCTATGGAAAGATTCCATTCAAAACTAAAATAGGCATCACAACATTAACAATGTCTAGACTATTTATGATTAATTTAATATTATGTTCATTAAAAAAACAGTTCGTTTGAGCGGTAGTGTATATATAGTATATAGACTATATGTACAATATTAAAATCACCAATCGAGCCCGTGACTCCTGCTCTCGGTCATTGACCTGTGGCAGATTTACTCCCTCTCATTACACAGCATGCCTTTGTCAGGGCTAATGTTAGTGTTTATCCAAAATGTCTCTGCTAACATCCAAACTCTGAGCCCCTCCCTATGAGCTTGTCTGTAGGAGAAAAGGAAAGTTTGGTGGAATTGTCCTTAAACACTCTGGTTAAGACTCTTCACCTGCACCATAATCCAGATCCAAACTCTTCACCTCAGACACACAGACTCTTTAAAAACTACAGAAACTCACCCACAGACCTCACTGTGGCCTCTCGGGCTGACGGTCTGCTCTGGGTCCTCGCTCGGTCTCCTGGTTCTGCTCCTGGTCCCGGTGTCGTCTGCCTCAGGGACTCTTTTATCTTTAGGGACTCTTTTATCGGCCGCAGATCTCCCTGGGATTACGGCGGGATTAAGGCGGGATTATCCAGCAGGAGTTTCCTCAGGTCTGACTTTGTTATTCAGATCGTCTCTGATTGGTCCAGAGATCGGCCGCAGGAGAATCAGGATCGAAGCCAATTAATCATCCACCATTTTACTGGTGAGCAGCAGAGAGAGCATCAGATAAAAACATCTGGAACCATCTGCTCCTTCTCCCCTGTCTGAGAGGCAGGTGCAGGGTTTACACAGAAAGTCCTTTTTAATGCCCCACAGGAACCATTTAAAAAGGGACAGTGATGAATCTTATTTGGGACTTCAGCCACAGTACGTCCCGACTGAGCTGGATGTATGAGTCTGAAACCCATATGAAGGCGGTTGGCCAATATATAGGCCCATATTTTTTTCTTTTTTTCTTTACTTTTTAAAATTTAAAATCTTCAACATGAATCACATAAAGAACACACAAAAAACACAATAGGTACAATACACTTGAATCAACTTAAACTCAACTCAACTCAACTCAACTCAAAGACCATTTGTCCTTAAACAGGCCCATTTCTATTTGCACTCTTGCTGTTATTTGCTCCATATGATCCACTTCCTTCAGTTTATTTTCCATCGGGTAATGGTGAGGGGGAGGATGGGACACAGGGTCATGGTGTCAGTGTATAAGGGGCTTAAAGTCCGTCCTAATCCGATTGTCTGAACACATTCCTCATAACACATCTCTCCACGGAGCAGCAGGACATTAACCCCTCTACTCCTCCCCACCTCCTCCAAAAAGTATGAAAAGGCACATGAAATCAGCAGGCATGTACGAAGTATGGCGTGGATAGAATTGAAATCAATCAATCAATCAATCAATGGTTTTGTATAGCTCAATATCACAACAGGAGTTTCCTCATAGGGCTGCACCGAACATTAAGGCAATAAAACAGAGCAGTAAATAAGACAATGTAAAGTTCAGGCGAATCAAGTTTCCAGGCAAACATAATGTCCAAATAAGCGTCAGCAGTGGGTGGCGACGAGCGGCGCGGGTGTCCCCTGTCCTTAGACTCTCCAGCACGGCAAGGAAAAACTCAAAAACCCAGTGGGAGAAAAGAGAAACCTTGGGGAGAACCACAGAAGGAGAGATCCACTCCCATGGACGGACAGGCTATAGAGACCCGGGGCCGATGGAGTCCCTTAAGCAGACGGGCCAAGATCACAGACCGTCCATTCCTTGTTGTCAATCCAGTAGGCAGGGTTCCTCCATTCAGCCGGGTTCCTCCGCTCGATCTAGACAGGCACTACTTTCTTAAAAATAACGCATCAAAGAGCCATAAGTCCCATCACTAGCGCCAATATGATAGAGAGATTTTTTTTTTTAATATAGTCGGCACGATAGACATATTATTAATAGACCGTCCTTACTCACTCCTCTGCGTTTACCATAATGACCACGTTCGAGGGGGAATTCATGGCGGATTTACAGACTCCTCCTCCCCAGCTCTGACGAAGCATGTTCCTAATAAGGGCATAAGGGCGGGATCTTCACTGTAGACTCGGCCCTTGTGTGACGTGTAGCTCGCGCAGCTCCAATGCTAACAGTCAGACCCCCGTTAAGTACGAGATTTCTAAAATGTATCCTACAATAACCAGCCCGGTGCCTCTGATTGTGTCTAACCCAGCGTAATCACAGGAGGAATATCCAGCTGTAGACAGTTCCAAAAAATTAGGCACCGGGCATTAAAGTTGTTTTTAACGTGTCTAAAGTGCAATGGATTCCAATGGGGGCCTAGCGGGTATATGGCGGTACTACAGAAATGCTCCATACCATCTACGCCATTTCCTCATAGCGTGTGTGTGTGTGTGTGTGTGTGTGTGTGTGTGTGTGCGTGTGTGTGTGGGAGGGGGGGTAGTTGCGCCCCTGACCTGCAGTATGGAGGACAAGTTGATCATGGCGGTTTACGCTCGGCCTGAGTTGTATGACACGCCTCCTAATTATGACGCTTGCAAAACTTCACGCGCCGCAAACAGGCGTTCCACGCGAGTGTGAAGCGGCAATTTTTGGCGTCCAGCTACAGGCTGAAGGAGCGTGGACGCACATTTGGTCTGAACGCACCTTAACAGCCGCCTCATTGAGTCATTATATGCAACTGTGAGCCTCTGCAAGCTGGACTTTTTAAAACTTCGCCACAGCTGTGGAGTGTACAGAGGACAACAAAAAGCTTTAAGCAAATTAAGTTTGACATCCACAGAACACATATGAAACTTCCTGACCAGTATGTTGGATTGTCCATACAGTTTACACACCTGCCTGTGCATGTCCCGGTCATCAGTGAGGTCACTACAGATATAATGACCCAATACTTCATCTCATTTGTGACGTTAAGAACACTGCCTCACAGGGTGAACTCAGGGAATGTTAGAGACCTATCATCCTTGGTTCTCACAACCATTATATAGCTTTTCATAGCGTTATATTTAATATCATTATCGAAGCCATATTGTGAACAGATATTCAGGAGATGTTGAAGTCCTGCACTATACGGACAGAACACAACCAGGTCATCTGCAGACATGAGGTGATTAATGACAGAACCTCCTGCGACACAGCCAGTCTTACAATTATTGAGCTGTGCAGAAAGATCGTCCATGTAAATATTAAAGAGCAGTGGGGACAGTATCCCACCCTGCCTGACCCCATTGCTGACCCTGAAGGAGTCAGACACAGACTCGCCCCATTTCACCTGCATGGTCTGCTGTGAGTACCAGAAAATGAGAATTCTAATGAGATAAGCTGGAACACCTCTATTAGATAGTTTTGTAAATGGTTTGTCATGGTTGATTCTATCAAAAGCTTTAGACGCATCAAGAAAATACAAAAACATAGTAGAGCCCTGGCAATGATTTATCTAGTAACTCCTTCAAGGCAAAAATACATGTATCAGTACCGTGTTCTGGTTTAAAGCCAAACTGGTTGGCAGCTGTATAAACATACAGTTCAAGTCTGTTCAGGATGACCTTCTCAAGCACTTTTGAAACAGAACTGGCCAAGGCTATGGGCCGATAGTTGTCCATACTGCTTAGTTCACCAGCTTTGTTTTTTATCACTGGGACAAGTAAAAACAGATAACAGTGACTCAGTCAGGATGCCATGTACCATAAAGCCAGTAAAGCAAATAGCCAACAAGGGATACAATTTTCTGCTTGCAAATTTGAGATGTTCTGAAGTTAATTTATCTGGTACACAGGACTTGTTATGCTTCAATTTGGACACTTCCTCAAAAACCTCCTGTGGTGTTATTATCATTTCCTCATCAGATTCCAAAGTCTCAGCACAGGCCAAGTTATTCTTCAAGCAGTTGAACAATTTATAATAATAATTCCACCAAAGCTGGCAAATATTATCAGAGCCGGTTGTCCCATCAATATTAGAAGGAAGAGAAGCCCTGCTACTGTTTAACTTTCTGATCTCTTTCCAAAAGTCAGTGTACGAGTTGTTATGGAGTTTACAGGCAAGGGACTTTGATCTTAAGTGATTCTCATTCCTTTTAATGTATCTTAAGGCATATTTAAATTGAGCGTTAGCATGTTTCTTCTTCTCGAACAATGGCCCACTTCTGTGTTTACCATTTTCAGCCCACACTTTAAATGCACTTCGGGCTTCAGCATGGCTGGGTCCACATATCGATTCCAGCCAGGTTTACATTTACCATTGTGAATGCTTTTTCTGCATTGACACAGGGACCTGCCTGATTTGATGAGCATCGATAACTTCATTACATAACAAACACAGTGCTCTTGATTGGTGCAGTTGATGTCACGGCACAAAATGGCATCTTTAGGTATCACAATATGACCCAGGTACATATGTGTCCTCTGGTGATATAAATTAATATCATTACTGGTTAGATTAGACCAGTCCAATTTATCACTATTAAAAGACACTTCAGTATTGACTAATTTAGGAATGTTGTCCAAGCTACAATTGAAAGCAAATGGCAAGTGATCAGACGTGGCTAAATCATAACTAATCTGCATTTTAACAATCAAGGCATGCGCATCGGCTGCACATACACAATGGTCAAGCCAAGATGTTGTATGCCACGCGTCGCTAACATAGGTATAGCTTTCTTTAGGCAGGAGGTCTCGACTGGGCAGAATAAGACCGTTTTCAAAACAAAATTATCCGCGGTAGCGCCAGCAAGTTCACCAACTATTGGCAGAGAATCCCGCACAGTCCCATGTTGACCATGCAGAGTGCCACCAGTCCTGCGCGCTGTGTAGTAACGACGCACATAAGTACCGGCTGGCCATAGGTCTGGGTCATACATGCACCCAACATCATTGCATTCCGCCGTAACATGAAATGAACTGCACCGGCTCTGAGTTGAAACTATTTTCCTGCACACAATTGTCTGTTTTTTAAGTTTCTCCGCTAAGTATCCACTCAAAGTGTCAGCTTCGAGAGCAGGGTCAAAGCGAGTAGCGAACACACTCACCAGCTTAGATGTTACAGCCTTTATGGCTCCAACAGTGCTTGTCCCAGTTATGCCCATTTTTCTTCGCTCTCTCCTTGCGGGAACTCATTGATCTGCGAGCGGCTCTGGCACATGCTTCAAGCGGCCACCTTCTTTGACAACAGTAGTTCACGCTGGGTCAAAGCACTAGCAGTTTCCACCGTCGGCTCACCAGTTGCACCTGGAGAGTTTTCCTCACACACCACGGTCCCGACACTCGAGAAATCAGCTTGTGTGAATCATAGTCCTCAGAACCGTTTGTAGATGGTTGGATTTCCTCGATCACTGCTACACGACGTTCAATGGCCTCTGTAGCGTTGTGTAAATTGTCGCTAACATTAGCTTGCTCCTCAGCCGCAAGCCTTATGGCCACAACTTCTCGGCTAAGTTGCTCCATTCTGGTGATCAGTGCGGAAGCATCCATACTTCCAAATCCAACAAGCGGTAGTTCATACAAATGATGCAAAACAAAGCAGGGGACGTTTTCACCACTTTCGTTAAGAACTTTTAAACATGCCTTTATATTGTTTATGTCATTTGTGCACAATATTACACACAGTGGTGTTAGGGCAAACCTCAAAGAGGATTAGTTTGGATTCCTCAATCCATCCTCAACAATCATCCTGCCGCATGAGGTTTTATAAATCTCGGCTTTTTCACAACGGCGTGCGCCATCTCTGCACACTACTAGGTCCGCCATCTCTCTTTCACCATCTTACCATCGTGTAAGATAGTAATCACGTGTAAGATAGTAATCACGTGTAAGATAGTAATCACAGTTATTTGAAACTATTACCAAATAGTACTTACAAAAAGCCTCCAGTGAGTTTAGTGTGTGACAGACATTCCCTGGCCGGATATCCTCCCATAGAAACTAATGGAGAGGGGCCTTTTCTCCCCTTCCAAAGCCCAAAAACGAGCTGGCAAATGCTGCCTGCTAACTTTTGAGCCAGGTAAGACTTGTGTACTTTAGACTAAACCGCCTTGACTGTGTTCATCCAGTGCAGCTCTCTACATTATCTAGAAAAAGGTCACTGAGCAGGAAAAAACAGGTGCCCTGGCTTTAACATTCAAACAAAAATCACTTGTCTGACTGTAGAAGCCGACCATTAGGTGATGAAATGCAGTATCTTATTTTGTGTTGAAATCTCTTCCCGTAATCTCTCAACCCCACATGAACCAAGCACATCTTCTCCAGTTCGGTTTTACCCAAATCTAAAAAGCTTCTTGAAAAAAAAAGCATCAAAATAGCGACAACAACGAGGAACGCAACAAAAAAGCCACACAACAGCAACAAAAACACAAACAAAATACAATGAACAAAAGCCACAAAAATTTTAAGGAATAAAACACAGCGACAACAGGAAGCGCCATGGAGCAGTTGAGGAGTCCAGAGTTCATTTCAATTGTGATATTTGCATTTTGGATACTGTTGCGGTTAAGAGTTATAAGCAAGCCATTATTAGACTGAATAACAAACCCATTAGAGAGATGCAAACATATTAGGCAAGGCATAAAATCAACAGTTTGGAACATTATTAAAAAGAAAGAACAACATCAAAAGACCTGGAAGACCACGGATAACACATGTGGTGGATGAACAAAGAAGAAGAAAACCCCTTCACAACAATGGGTCAGATCAAAAACACTCTTCAGGAGGTGGTGTATGTGAGTCAAAGTCAACAATCAAGAGAAGACTAAACCACTAAGCCTCAAAAACAGGAGGCAAAAAACATGTAAAAAAGCCTTTACAGTTCTGAAACAACATCTAAGATCAACTTGTGATCAACTCTGCCTGTGAGATAAATCAATGCAATAAATACTAGGTTGGGTAGTTGTATTATTAATTTGCTGAAGCTGCGCTGGACAAAAGTCCACTCTTCAGAATCTGGAGAAATAATCATAAGATCAGCAGAAGGTCAGTCCGCTCCTCCTGCGCGGGGCCTCAATATAACAGCATTTATCACGAAATAATGAACTTTATGGACATAAACTAATCCATAAACGGAGTCTACTCTTCCCAAGCTTTAGCCCGCTTTTTATTTCGTATCAATCAGCCTCATATTTTCGGTTTTAGAGATAAATTTAGGAATTTAGGAAGCATAATGAAGAGAAAAGGCGTTACAGCGCTCGGTTACGGCGCAATGTCAGCCTTTTTCACAAAGTATTCCCTCTGATCTGAGCCTCTGAATCTTCCCGCGGTTTAAAAGTAACAACACGTGCCCCTTGTGTGGAGCCTGTGTCTCCTCCTCAGTCACTGCTCAGCGCGATGAGCAGCTACAGATGGAGGAGGAACAGGGGCGGAGCTGACACATGGAGCATAGGGACTGGGGCCCCACAGCAGAGGGGCCCCACAGGGAAACATTTACACAGGATTTTGACAGTACATTAAAACAATAAACAAATCGATTAAATAATAAAAGTCTATTTGTAGCTATCAAAATCAGTGTTACTGCTTTCTTTCTTTCTTTCTTTCTTTCTTTCTTTCTTTCTTTTTTTTAGGAAAGTAATCATAATGTTGACAGTTCTGATTCTCATCACTGTATAAGGCTAATTCAAACAGCATATGTTTGCCTTAAATACACCAGATTGCACTAAATTGTGTCTGATTATTTAAAAAAATTCCCGGGTAGGACTGGCGGTTGCTCTAACTTTCTGGGAGTATCTCAAACAAGAGTACATATAAAGTAATCTTATTCTGTGAAACTTATTTTTAAAATACATAATTTAAAAGTAATATAAAACACCTTCTGTTACATGTAATATACACACAGCCTTTCATATATCGACCTAATATAGCGTTCTGAGTCTTCGCGATTAGAGTTCCACCACCTCCCAAAGTCCACTTTAACCACTTGTTAGGCTCACATACAAACGCTTGTAATTCCTACTCCGTTCATCTGATTTGGATGAAAAAAGCCTCAAATGAAAGCTGAGAGACTGCAGTTCAAACACATCTTGGTTGTTTCATTTCAAACTTTTGTGTTGGTTTATAAAGCCAAAAACATACGAATTGAGTCGATGTCCCAATATTTATGGACTTGAAGTCGACTGAAGAACAGTTTCATACACAAGGCCATCACAAGGCAGAACTCCCTGCCCTCCCTCCACCCCTCTTCCCCACCCCCCGCTCCGCAATCAAGGATGAGAGAGATATTTCAAATCATTCACATGGTTTGACAAATAAAAACCTTGAATCTTGATTGTAATATCAAATACATACAATATAAAAGTGAGACACTAAAGAAAGTAAATGACCAAACATAAAAAACAGTGTAAGAAATAAAGCCACAAAAATAAAAAACAAACCAAAATGACCAAAGCCGAGACAAACCAAATAAAAATAAAAATCTCTTGATAAATGATGTTGGAACATTTCACATGTGGTGAAAATAATGCATCGGCAAGAAGCAAGGTAAAACTAAAATAACAAAGACACAGCATCTTACTAACCTGAGGAGAGCAACTTCTTGTAGCGTCAGGTTATGGCTGCTCCACGTTAGTCCAAACTCCGTTTAGTTTGGCAGAAAGAGTTGTCCATGACGTGGTAGAAGTAAAGCCTCATGATAGTTTCTGCTCCTCGTTTCCTGATGAGTCCATAAGCGATTTCAGAGGTTCCTCAGCAGCACAGTAGCAAAACAAAGCATCAAGTGCTAATTCTCCACTGTAAACTCGCGGTCACATGATGTGCTCCCGTTTGAGTGACAGCAGCTGCAGCCTGACTCAAGCCACTGTTTTTAATGTGTCCGGGTTCGGGTTGGGTCGGGTTTGCAAACTGAGACACTTTCCTGCGGATCGGGTGGTTCGGGTTTGATTTACAGCGGGTCGGGTTGGTGCGGGTCAGAAAAAAAGCTGACCTGCGCATCTCTATCACGCACACATCAGCTCGTTCTGACGCTGCTTTGAACCTGAGCCCTCTAGAAAACAGTGGGAAATAGAGCCTTCTTCACACAGTCCTATTTTTACTGTAAAAACTCACATTTCACTATGAACTATTAGAATCACAAATGCTTAATTAAGTGAAAAAAGTTTGAAAAATCTTAATCTACAACATTTTTACAGCAGTGTAAAACAATGGCATTTAATGCCAATAATGTGACATTAGGGAGAAAACACAAAACTCAACTTTAAAATCACAGTTACTGGTCTTTGACCCAAGGGTGGTTTAAAATGTAAATCCAGTTTCTGCCCAAAGTCACTTTTTATATGGACATTTGCCATTTTGTGTGGTTATTTTTTCATTGGTTTTGAAATAGTTAAATATTATTTTTTTCAAACTTTAGTAGTGTTGTGCAGAACTGAAGTGGATTAACATAATTATGTGAAAAAAGTTCATCTGTAATATTTTTACAGCTGTCAAAAATTGGCACGAAAAGTACTAACAGAACATAAGGGTTAAGGTTTACATGGAATACTGAATTACTGAAATTTTGAATGAACTCCCCACACTCACACTCATCCTGGCCTATTGTACATGTTTTAGTAGTTAGGCACAGACAAGAAAATTGAAGAATTTTCTCCTCCCACTGTCCCAGACTGACTCCGCCTTCAGGAGTAAACGGCGTGTGTCGTTGGGCAGGTGCTGCCGTATCCCCGTCCCCTGTCCCTGGCTGATAAGACCTTACCTGTGCAGGTAACTCTCACACACCGAGGAGAGACAGAGCTTCAGTCAGAGGTTTCAGACGTCAGCAGCTTCAGGTTAGTGTCACTTTTTCAGAGAAATCCACAAAACTCTTTCGTTTTTACAGAACGTTTCCGTTGCTCTGTCAGACATGAAGCTCAGCAGGGCCTGATCAGTGTTGAATGGAGACTGTTTGGAAACACCAGGAGCCTGGGTGAATGTATTGAGTGAGTGGTGGAGGCGTCGATGGCACAGACTGGCAGCCTCGCTTCAGTCAGTCTACAATAGTAGCTTAAGGGCCTGTCACAATTGGCACATTTGACACAGGTTTAAGGCGAGACACTGCAGGTGAATAGGTTAAAAAAAAAAGTAGAGATATCAATTTGAAACTTTTGCTGAACATCACTGATCTAAATATGAGAAAAAAATGTATTGCATTTTTTCTGTCATTTTCTGTCTTCAGATAAAAATAAGACATGTTGTGCATGAAAATGGCCAAAATTGCCTATATTTTGGGCAACGAAAGAAAAATAATGGATTGAGCCAGATTAAAATGTATGGTTTCATTTTATTGACATATTAGTAACTCAGATTTTTTCAGAGGGGATTTGGGATATACTGTTTAGTTTTTCAATTAACTAATCATAAGTGAAAAAATCTGTAAAATCTCAAATTCCGGCTAAATTAAGCTAGGAATTAGATATTAACAAATCCCTCTGAAAAAACCTTCAGAATCTTGTTAAGTCCAAGACTGTAAAGTTTGGAGTCTGTGTGAGCGACTCTAAGGGCTCACCCGCTGCCCGAGTGGGGCCTTCTCTCATTCAGAGAAAACAAGCCCTGAAGTTTTGTAGCGAGTGGAACCTTCTTTGGCTCTTCAGCACCAGGCGTCTTGTAGGAGGAAAAATACCATATTTGGGTGATAGCGTCATCACGGGACCTTCACAGGACACGTGGATGTAAAATCTGTCAATATTTATGAATGAATACCCGTGTGAAAGACCGCTTTTTTTTGCCACGGAATTGCTACTTCCGGGTTATCTCCGCCTCACTCGCGGTAAAAACATCATAAAATAAGCATCATGCGGTGAGTTTTGTCATTTTTATTCTCTGACATGAAAACTAAGATGTAAAGGAGGAAAATAGATAAAAATCTCCACTTCGACACTGCGTGAAAAATCATTACTTTCACCTGCCGTGTCTCGCCTTAAAAAGGCAATGGGAGCCTATGCGCTGGTGCAATCAATAAAACAAGATGGGTTAAAAAGGAATTAAACCATTTATTCAAAGGCCTCATAAAAGTCTGGATAAAACATGAGTAAAAATGATAAAAGTGGCACCATACACTCGATCGTCCATACAGTCCCAAAGGTTAAACGGTGCGCAGTTAAAAGGCACCTGCATGGTTCCGGGGCGACCAAGGGGCGAAGTGGGACGACTCACGGGGCGGCTCCGGGTCTCTCACGGGGAGTAGTTTCCCTCCGGTGCCGCTGCGCTCAGGTCCCCCGCCACCCACGCAGACCAGGACAAACGGGACGTCCCACCCCGGTGCCGTAGGCCATCCTGCCAGGTCGCGCCGGTCCTCGTCTCCCCTGCGGCGCACCCCGCAGTCGGCAGCTCCTCCGCCACAAGCCTCTCCCCACTCTTGCCCCACACCTGCCAAGGCCCCTCGGTCGCCCGGTCTCATTCCAGTCTCTCTCGTTCCATCTCGGCCGGTGTCCTGCTCGTTACCCGCTCCTCTCCTTCCAACACAGTCTCACTCCGAAAGCGTCATAAATTGACGAACGGTCACTCCCCTTATGCGTAATATAGAACGCAAAAGGAACCCGTTTGCGTCTCCATTAACGCAATGGGTTTGTAATGTAGTTGAATGAGAGTCCAGCCGCGGCTCATTTGACGATATCAGACAGTTCATAGTATAGAACACGTAGTACACATTCTGCTCGTTTTAGCCAACTATAAAACAAACAAAAATGACTCACAGTGTATTTACAATTACAATAATGCTAAAGAAACATGCAAAATCACAGTCACACACTCGCTCGAATCCCTCAGCAGTATCAGCAGTGCAGGTTTAGTGTAATACTAATATTTTACAATAACAAATATAGATTGACCGCCTTCTTAGTGACGTCACAGTTTTGAACGCGTGTCACTGGTTGACGCGGGTGTCCATCAGAACAGCTGATCGTGATATTGTACATTGGCGCCTAGTCAAACATATGATCAATAAATGCTTATCTTTGAACCTTAAATGGCTGACATGGCAAACATAAGGACATTTATATCATCGTGGACGCTTGGCATCACTTTCACCCAAAGGACTTTTGCAGAGGAAGTGTGAATCGGCGTTACGATCCTCCATGGGACTCCAGTGGGCCGTAGCTCAAAGCTAGCCCGAAGAGAGCACACCTTGGCCGGGTACAAGCCCGGCAAAGACCCGGTAAGCCATGGATTAAAACAGGACCATGACACGCGGCGGCTAAACCACTTGTGGGATTTATACTGGAGTACTCGACCCACGAAGACAGCAGAAGGCAGGGAAAAGGCTTTAAACTACGTACTGCTGTAATGCAATGCAAGGCTTTGATGAACAACAGTTTGGCCTCAGATTCACGCAAATAGACTTGAATCATGTAGTTCTGCGCTTGTGTATGCGTGCTGAATGCGGTTTTGCCTGTCTTGTGAGGGATTCAAGCGAGTGTTGACTGTGATTTTGCATGTTTCTTTAGCATTATTGTAATTGCAAATACACTGTGAGTCATTTTTGCATTTTTGTTTGTTTTATAGTTGGCTAAAACGAGCAGAATTTGTACTACGTGTTCTATACTATGAGCTGTCCGATATCGTCAAATGAGCCGCGCCTGGACTCTCATTCAAATACATTACAAACCCATTGCGTTACTGGAGACGCAAACGGGTTCCTTTTGCGTTCTATATTACGCATAAGGGGAGTGACCGTTCGTCAATTTATGACGCTTTCGAAGTGAGACTGTGTTGCTCCTTCATATAGTCCACTGTCCAATAAAATCTAATTGTCCTGCCACCAGCCTCCATGCTCATTGGATAAAAACAGTCTGCCACAGGTGCAAGGGTCCAGGTGATTAAGAACAGGAAATAAAAAGCACAGCAATGCACAACAGTAAAAACATCCATTTTTTTTCCCGCTTTATCCGGGGCCGGGTCGCGGAGGCAGCAGTCTCAGCAGAGATGTCCAGACTTCCCGATCCACGCACACCTCCTCCAGCTGTTCCGGGGGACCCCGAGGCGACACCAGGCCAGACATAGTCCCACCAGCGTGTCCTGGGCCTTCCACGAGGCCTCCTCCCAATAGGACATGCTTGGAGCACCTCCCGAGGGAGGCGGCCAGGAGGCATCCAGAACAGATGCCCTAGCCACCTCAGCTGGCTCCTTTCAACGTGAAGGAGCAGCGACTCTACACCGAGCTCCTCCCGGGTAACTGAGCTCCTCACCCCCAGCCACCCTGCGAAGGAAACTCATTTCGGCCGCTTGTATCCGCGATCTTGTCCTTTTGGTCATTACCCGAGGCAGGTGGAGACAGGGTGCTCCAGCACAGGTGGAGACAGGGTGCTCCAGCACCCTGGAGTAGACCTTACTGGGGAGGCTGAGAAGTGTGATCCCTCTGTAATTGGAGCACACTCTCTGATCCCCCTTCTTAAAGAGAGGGACCACCACCCCGGTCTGGCAATCCAGAGGCACTGTCCCCGACCACCACGCGATGTTGCAGAGACGTGTCAACCAAGACAGCCCTACAACATCCAGAGACTTAAGGTACTCAGGGCGAATCTCATCCACCCCCGGAGCCTTGCCACCGAGGAGCTTTCTAACCACCTCGGTGACTTCAGCTTGGGTGATGGGCGAGCCCCCCTCCGAGTCTCTAGCCTCTGCCTCCTCATCGGAAGACGTGACGGTGGGATTGAGGAGATCCTCGAAGTACTCCTTCCACCGCCCGACCACATCCCCAGTCGAGGTCAGCAGCTCCCCGCCCGCACTGTACACAGTGTTGGTGAAGCACTGCTTCCCCTCCTGAGGCGCCGGATGGTTTGCCAGAATCTCTTCGAGGCGACCGATAGTCCTCCTCCATGGTTTCTCCGAACTCCTCCCAGACCTGAGTTTTTGCCTCTGTGACCGCACGAGCTGCAGCACGCTTGGCCTGCGGTACCTCTCAGCTGCCTCCGGACTCCCACAAGCCAACAAAGCCCGGTAGGACTCCTTCTTCAGCTTGACGGCATCCCATACTTCCGGTCGCCACCACCGGGTTCGGGGATTGCCGCCGCGACAGGCACCACAGACCTTATGGCCACAACTGCGAGCAGCCGCATCGACAATGGAGGAGGAGAACATGGTCTACTTGGACTCAATGTCCACAACCTCCCTCGGAATCTGGGTGAAGCTCTTCTGGAGGTGGGAGCTGAAGACCCTACTGACAGAGGGATCCACCAGACGTTCCCAACAGCCCCTCACAACACGTTTGGGCCTGCCAGGTCTGACCGGCTTCCTCCCCTGCCAGCGGATCCAGCTCACCAGCAGGTGGTGATCAGTTGACAGCTCAGCCCCTCTCTTCGTGTCCGAGACATGCAGAGAAGGGTGATCAGATGAGATGGAGATCAGATGACATAACTACAAAGTTGATCATCGACCTCCGGCATAGGGTGTCTTGGTGCCACGTGCACTTATGGACACCCTTGTGCTCGAACATAGTGTTCGTTATGGACAAACCGTGACTAGCACAGAAGTCCAATAACAGAACACCACTCGGGTTCAGATCGGGAGGCCGTTCTTCCCAACCACCCCTGACCAGGTCTCACTGTCATTACCCACGTGGGCGTTGAAGTCCCCCAGTAGAACAATGGAGTCCCCAGTCGGAGCACCATCTAGTACCCCTCTCAGGGACTCCAAGAAGGCCCCAACCCGAAGGCGTAGGGACGCGACCCTCTCGTTCACCGGGGTGAACTCCAACACGTGGCGGCTGAGCTGGGGGGCTATGAGCAAACCCACCCCAGCCGCCGTCTCTCCCCGCGGGCAACTCCAGAAAAATGGAGAGTCCAGCCTCTCTCCAGGAGTTGGGATCCGGAACCCAGGCTGTGCGTGGAGGTGAGCCCGACTATATCTAGCCGGTATCTCTCAACCTCCCGCACAAGCTCAGGCTCCTTCCCCCCAGCGAAGTGACGTTCCATGTCCCGAACGCCAGAAGCTGCGCATGCGGACCAGGTCGTTGAGGCACCGCCTTTGACTGCCACCTAGTCCTCTCTGCACCCGACTCCTACGGATCCCTCTGCGGGTGGTGGGTCCACAGGAGGGCGGGCCCACGTCGTCCCTTCGGGCTGTGCCCGGCCGGGCCCCGTGGGCGAAGGCCCGACCACCAGGCGCTTGCATTCGAGCCCCAACCCTAGGCTGCGGTATTGCGCAGCCGGGGTTTGAAGTATAAAAACACTTCAAAATAAAAGCACACACAAACAATAAAACCAAATGTGCAAAATACATGTGCAAATTTATCATCCTCCACACATTGACCGCAGCGATTTTGTCCCCCATTTCTTCTGTGCCAAAATTGAAATTGCCATCAGCCGCAAAGATCGCAAAGAAATCGCAGACCCTGATGAGTTTGGTCGGGCTCGGACACATATTTAGAACTTATTTTCGGGCTCGGGTCGGACTTGGACACATCAGCGCGTTAAAACAAATGACACTGGGGTAAAATTAAAATGGGCCAGTTAGTTGACGCGACTTAGTGTTTGTTTTTGTGGGAAATAAATAAACTGGGCCCGGGGTGCACAATGTTGCCGCCCCACACATGGCTGAGGCATTAGTGCACCACTGCTTTTACTCCGGAGAAGTGACTAAAGGGTGGGAGCGCTCTGTGGAGCTCGCTGAACTCTTGGACACGAAGTGAACGTGACAGTCCAGTACTCTCTGAAATGGTTAACTCTGGAACTCGCTGAACTCTTAGACACGAAGTGAACGTGACAGTCCAGTATTGTCTGAAATGGTTAACTTTGTGGAGCTCGATGAACTCTTAGACACGAAGTGAACGTGACAGTCCAGGGGCCTCATTTATCAAACTGTGCGTGAGACTCTGACTTTGAAAGTGCATAGCAAAAGCACAAAAAATGTTGTACGCAACGTTTTTTTCCGATTTATAAAACCCTGCGTATGCGCGGGTACGCACACCTGACCGCAATCTTTCCTTCGCTGATCACACGTGCAGCAGAAAGCTGCGGACATCAGGACACGCCCTCTGCCCACCTCCATTTGACCATAAAAGGCAAAGTGACTTATGAATGAGATTTCCCCTAACATGAGGCAGTAATGAGTGGGTTTAACGAAGGCGAGAGACAGAGAGGGAGGGGCCTGACGCTGCAGCAGGGTTCGAGGAGTTTTAATGAAGAGTGAGATCTGCTTCTCGATCACACGTATTGGCATCTTTCTGTTTATTCCATCAATAAAACTTTTCAAAACACATGTTTAGAACATAAAGAAGAGCCTTAAGTGTCGGCTGTATTTGCCAATAGGAAGGTTTGGGTTTGCCAATAAAAACACGATCAACTGTGAGGCATTTCATTCATCCAAACCATTGCACACGCAGAAGCAGAGCTGTCTGTCCGGTTGGTGTGAGTGAGGAGAGGTCAGTGTCCGTGGTGTCTGAGGAGGGAGCACGCATTGGAGCCGCGGTGCCGGTGTGCACTACGTTAAGACGGCCTCATGTCTGAAGGTCATGTGACCCGAGCTTTGGATCTAAACCCAGTTGGTCAGACTTATGTCCAGAGATGAGTCAATTAAAGCACAGCGGGATCATTCCTGCTTCCCGTTTAAAAGGCTTCAGCGTCAGTGCACATACGCGCACAGGTACAAGCGTTCACGAGCGTTCACGTATATGCAACAAGTCATTTTTCACAAATATCGTGTTAAGTTGCTCATTTCATTCTAATCTTTGTAATTTCTGATGAAAATAAAGTTCAAATGAACTATTTCAAAAGTGAGCAAACATGACTTCCTCAACTGTCCTCCCCTCGCTGCTTCCCTCACCTCTCCCCGTCTCTCAGCAGTGTTTATGAAAAGTGCGTACCTCGTACGGGAGCTATATAGTTTGCGTGGAGGAGCGTAATGTTTCACATTCAGTTTGTTTTCTATAAATACCATCTTTTGCGCAGAGGAGCGGCTACGCAAAGTTTTGGCCTCATTTTGTGCACAGCAAGCTTGATAAATGAGACCCCAGTACTGTCTGAAATGGTTAACTCTGGAACTCGCTGAACTCTTAGACATGAAGTGAACGAGACAGTCCAGTACTGTCTGAAATGGTTAACTCTGTGGCGTTGCAGAACGCAGCACGCCATGTGTGCCATGCCAACATTACGCGCTGTGTAACCTCACTTCAAAGGCTTTTCTCAAACCGTGCAGCGCTTTAAACACATGATTTATCCATTGATCAAAAATAAAATATAACATGTAAGTCCGTGTTGAAAAAGAGAGGGCAAATGTGACTCTTTTTAGTAGGTAAATAGGTTCTGTGAAGCGCACGCATCACAGAAATGTGGTGAAACTGTTTCAAAGTGGCTCGGTGTGTGTTAACTTTAAGAGCATGGAATGAGAGAAGTTTTGACTAGTATTGAAATCACCTGCGCTACGAGGTAACAGTGTGTTTAGGAGCACCCCCCTCCAAGGGCCCGGGCTTGGACAAAAAAAAGGCCTGTTCCACGCTCTAGATCAAATGGGGGAAGAGGAAACAGCGTCTAGCCTCTATATACCTACAACAGGAATTGCACGAGACTGATCCCGAAGCTCACTAGTCTCTCACCAGTCTCTCACCATCTGCGTGACTGAGACGATTTATCTGTCACCATTCTCGTGACAGAAGCGGCCTGCTGCGGCAACATTAAGTCGCCATCGACCTCCACTGAATTTTGTGCATGCATGACATTCAGCTGCGACTGATGATCCAACTGCGATTCACACCTTTTCATGCGGTCAATAGCGGTCGCTCGTGCAGATGCCCGTGTGCCAAAGTGTTCGCACAACCTTCATATTTTGAGGTTGCAAACGATCACATAGTGCCCGTGCGCCAATTGTGACAGGCCCTTTACCACCACAGAGTATCTGAGTGCCCAGAAAAGTGCTATATAAAATTATTTTAGAGATTTTTACATTTTACTTTTATTCTGTTTGTCTCGGCTTTAGTCATTTAGTTTTTTTTATTTTAGTGACTTTTTAGTGACTTTCTTTGGTAACTTAATTTCTTACATTTCATTTTTTTAAACATGTTAGGTCATTTACTAATGTCTGCTTTTATATTGTATATATTTGATATCATATTTAGAGCAGTCACAGTAAAAGCTTTAACTCACGATTGATCGAAACAATAATCAAATCAAATCAAATCAAATCAAATTTATTTATATAGCACATTTAAAACAACTGTTGTTGACCAAAGTGCTTCACAAAAAGGTCTACAGTACAAAAAGTTATAGTAAAATAATAATAAACAAAACACAATATACAAGCAGCAAAGCACTAACAGCTCCGATTTTGGCCATGATGTGCTAGACAATGTTAAAAGCTTTTGCATAGAAATGTGTCTTAAGCAATGATTTAAAATGGTCAAGTGTCTGTGCAGCTCTTATGTGGAGAGGCAGGAATAATGGCAAGGCAAATTTATTTGTAGAGCACAATTCATACACAAGGCAATTCAAAGTGCTTCACAGTTGCAGAAAAAATTACAAGAAAACAGATAAAATCAATCAATAAAACATCAACATAAAGTTAATCAATGACAGTAAAAGGCAAGAGTGCAGATAAAATACTTTCAGTTTTCATATGCACGGGTAAAAAGAGCTGTTTTCAGCCTGGATTTGAACATTGTCAGAGTTGAGGCCTGTCTCACATCCTCATGAAGACTGTTCCAGGTTTTAGCTGCATGAAACTGAAACGCAGCCTCACCGTGTTTATTATTGACTCTGGGAACCACCAGGAGACCCCTCCCTGAAGTTCTCAGGGCCCGAGATGGTTCATACGGCTCTAACATGTCAGAGATGTACTTTGGTGCTAAACCATGAAAAGACTTGTACACATTCATAATGAGTGAACTAATCATGAACTAATGGCATCATATGTTGGACCAAAGTCTCTCCTGTTTCTGAGCCACACGTTACATTTGTATGAACCACAGATCATGAGCCCGGGCTCTCCAACCTTTCTACATGATGAGCTACTTTTATGTAACGAAAGCGACAGAGAGCCACGAATACATCAGAGAGGCTTCTCTAATGACTCTATTTAAACTCTGCTTTATGAACCTAAACGTTTCAGATTCTGTTCCAAATGTTCAGCCCCAAAGAAAATGGAAAAAAAGATCGGTTTGTTGATGTTGATGATGTTGTTTATAGACAGTCACGATTTAGTTCAGTTAATGATTGTACTCGGTTAAAGGATATTCACTTAGTATTACTTTCTTTAAAAAAATATATATTTACATTTTTTTAACTTTAGAAAGTTATTTGGTTGAAGCTGATGAAGATGGAAGATTCTCAAATGTTATTTTGAAAAGTAAATTGATGATAGATTGTCTGCATATATTCTGTTGGGCTGTGGCTCTTTAATAAGTGTATATAAATGAAGGCGTGTGTCGCTGAACCAGATTTGACATAATCTGGACTCATCTTTTTACAATGTTTTTGTTGCTTTTTCATCACATTTTCCTCGTTTTGTTGCTTTTTATGTCATTTTTTTTGCTGTGTTTTCATTGTCATTCACATTGTGTTTTTGTCGCTATTTTGGCGCTTTTTTCAAGAGGCTTTTAGATTTGGGTAAAGTCGAACTGGAGAAAATGTGCTTAGTTCAGGCGGGGGTTAAGAGGTTATGGTTTAAGATACTGTGTTGCATCACCTGATATAGCAATAAGATCATTGTGTGAGCTGTCATGTAGCTCTAGTAGTGCTGTGTCTCCAAGGCAGATATGGCAGGAAACACCCTTTAGTGTGGATGAGTGTGGATGGGTGTGAAGAATAGCGAGAGTGTTGGGTGGGTGTCTCCTCGGTTTATGTCACTTTAACATTTAGATTAGCTGTGGTATTGTTGCACTTCAATACGTGTATGGTTTGTTCATAGACAGCTGTTGAAGATGTTTTGGCCTCTGGCTGATCTGCTGTGCCAAAGTAGCTGAGCCTGTGCTGTTCGTACACACAACCAGACAATCACTTAACTGTTCGTATTACAGGTGAAACTCTACAATATCGTTAAAGTGCATCCACTTCTGTAATTAAACGTAAACTGTGAGACTAATATATGATAGACTCATTACATGCAATACATTTTTATTTTACGTTTACGTTTTATGTACATTTGTGTTTTTATTGGTGCCTATTGTAATTCTTGTTTCTATATGGAAAGCGCCCCGGGCACCTTCTGGCTGTTGTAAGGCACTATACAAATACAATTTGATTGATTGATTGATGCAAAGTGACGTGTGTATAGCCTTTATTTTTCTATCATTCTGATTATTATGGCTCAGGTTGTAAAAACCCCAAATTAAAAATCTCATAAAATTAGAATATTTTGAAAATGGACAGTAAGCCATAATCATCAACTTTATAACAAATAAAGGCTTGACATTATGTCACTTTGCATGTAATGAGTCTATATCATACATTAGTGTCACAGTTTAAGTTGAATTACAGAAATAAATGCACTTTTGAATGATATTCAAATGTTCTGCATAGCCCTACAACATGTGTACCATTACAGTTCGCCTGTGTCTGTGTGGGACAGCTCACAGGTTTGATGTCTATGGAGGTTCATGAATACTGGCAGAGACACAAAACATGCACATTTTACCGAACAAATAGTAGGGGGAGCTGTTGGCTTGACATGTGTAACCAAAATAGACCAAAGGTTTTCAATAGGTAGGCAACAATTTATTCAACTATCTCCATATTTAAAAAAAAACTGATAAATCTATTAAACCAGGCAAAAGGAGACATTGTGTGGAATCAGTCCCAGTCAGTGTCTCTCCTCTTTGGGAAAGGGAATGCAGCGTAGGGCTCTCAGTCTGCACGGGGAGTCGTCCTTTCCACGGCTTCTTGTGCTCCCGTCCTGTGGCGATACCCGCCTGCACCTTCCCATACTGCCCCTGCACCTTCCCATACTCCCCTGCACCTTCCCATACTCCCCCTGCACCTTCCCACACTCCCCCTGCACCTTCCCACACTCCCCCTGCACCTTACCATACTCCCCTGCACCTTCCCACACTCCCCCTGCACCTTCCCACACTCCCCCTGCACCTTCCCATACTCCCCTGCACCTTCCCATACTCCCCTGCACCTTCCCACACTCCCCCTGCACCTTCCCACACTCCCCCTGCACCTTACCATACTCCCCTGCACCTTCACATACTCCCCTGCACCTTCCCATACTCCCCTGCACCTTCACATACTCCCCCTGCACCTTCCCATACTCCCCTGCACCTACATACCCCTGCACCTTCACATACTCCCCCTGCACCTTCCCACACTCCCCCTGCACCTTCCCACACTCCCCTGCACCTTACCATACTCCCCTGTACCTTCACATACTCCCCTGCACCTTCCCATACCCCCTGCACCTTCCCATACTCCCCTGCACCTTCCCACACTCCCCTGCACTTTCCAACTCCCCTTGCACCTTCCCATACTCCCCTGCACCTTCCCACACTCCCCTGCACTTCCACACTCCCCTTGCACCTTCCCATACTCCCCTGCACCTTCCCATACTCCCTCTGCACCTTCCCATACTCCCTCTGCACCTTCCTACACTCCCTTGCACCTTCCCACACTCCCCTTGCACCTTCCCACACTCCCTTGCACCTTCCCATACTCCCCTGCACCTTCCCATACTCCCCTGCACCTTCACATACTCCCCTGCACCTTCCCATACTCCCCTGCACCTTCCCATACTCCCTCTGCACCTTCCCATACTCCCTCTGCACCTTCCCTACACTCCCCTGCACCTTCCCACACTCCCTTGCACCTTCCCACACTCCCCTTGCACCTTCCCACACTCCCCTTGCACCTTCCCACACTCCCTGCACCTTCCACCCCTTGCACCTTCCTACACTCCCCTTGCACCTTCCCACACTCCCCTTGCACCTTCCCACACTCCCCTTGCACCTTCCCATACTCCCCTGCACCTTCCCATACTCCCCTGCACCTTCCCATACTCCCTCTGCACCTTCCCATACTCCCTCTGCACCTTCCCATACTCCCTCTGCACCTTCCCATACTCCCCTGCACCTTCCCATACTCCCTCTGCACCTTCATACACTCCCTTGCACCTTCCCACACTCCCCTTGCACCTTCCCACACTCCCTTGCACCTTCCCATACCCCCTGCACCTTCCCATACTCCCCTGCACCTTCACATACTCCCCCTGCACCTTCACATACTCCCCCTGCACCTTCCCATACTCCCTCTGCACCTTCCTACACTCCTGGCCTCCACAGCCTCCATCGCGGCTGTCCCTGCCGCCCTGACCTCCGCACCTTTCTCCGGGGTGAAGTCCCTCTTCCTTCCGTCCTCACTTCCACTTTTCGTCCTCTTCATTGTTTTGCAGGGCAGGGTTTGGCACAGTCACGTAACAGAGTTTAAATCATATAAAACCAAACAGACTAAACTCGAAGTGAAAACACCATCCAGTACTTTTCTCACTGATGTCACGATGAACGTCTTTTATTGAAGCAGGAAGTGATGAATGTGATAAACATGAATGGACAGCACTGACTGGTTCATCTTGTGTTCTGGTGTCTGACCCTCAGGGTGGTGGACATGTCCTTCCTGCCGGACACTTTGTGCCTGCACAGATTGGCCCGGATGCCCTTCCTGGCCCTGCCCACGGCGCCGCGCTGCCAGGTCACCTACATCTGGATCAGCTCCTGCGGGATGTACCCCAAAGCCAAGACCCGCACCCTGGACTCGGAGCCGCAGAGCGTGGACGGTGAGAGGGTCACAGGTTCCACTCCTATAGAGTCACGGGTTCCACTCCTACAGAGAGTCACGGGTTCCACTCCTACAGAGTCACGGGTTCCAGTTCTACACAGGGTCACGGGTTCTACTCCTAGGCAAGGCAAGGCAACTTTATTTATACCGCGCATTTCGTACACAAGGCAACTCAATGCGCCTTACAAAAGAAGATACGCGACATTACAATCAGGTTAAGTTAAGGCAAAGCACATATATAGAAACATCAAGACATAGGAAATACACGATGACCGGCCATTGACCAGGGGGAGGGGCTGAAGAAACGTGTTGAGGTAGACACAGAACGACGGGGGCGTGGTTAGGGAGGGGGTATGTGTGTGCGGTTATTTACAGTCTGAAAGTCAGTGTTACGCAAAATATGACCCAGAGAGCTCAGTCCTTATCAAGTTTAGCTCTGTGGCTTGGCCTTGAAGGGAAGTGTTGAGAGTGTAGGAGAGATAAGAGGTCCAGCTGCTTCAAACCTCCTCTCTCAGGTGGAAGATAATTATTCCAGCAATAGTTCATACATTTATAATGAATTAGATTTTTTCTTGGTCTCAGCTTTAGTTCAGTTCTCCAGAGCAGGTAGTTCCCTTCACAGTTCATCCCTTTTCCTCCACAGTGAGCTGCCAGGTCGTACATAACAGTTCATTGTTGTGCGTTTCCGGTGTAATTCCATCACTCGGTCACTCCCTGCTCCAATGTGCTTGTTAATTTTAACGGACAGCTGTGTGTCAGCCTGTCATTCCAAATTTCCGATAATCCAGGGCAGTCCATCCAATAAGCAGGTACCCTGTTATCAAGAGTCCAAATAAGTAAATATCTTTGATGTCTCCGACCGACAGGACCGCTAGGCAAACGACATCCATCGCAAACCAAGCTGTGAAAATCCGGTCAGGGAAGACGACCTCCTCCGTGGCCTCACTTTGTGAAAAAAACATTTCAATTGCGCTGAGATTCCAGTTAATCAATTCCATAGTTTGGCGGTTCGGGAGGACAGTGAGCAGGTGGTCCAAGAGGAAAAATGAAAGTCAGACAAGACACTCGCAGAGGCAGGAAAAAGCATGAAAGCCAGGAGAAGTGAGAAGACACGTCCGCACTCGACAGAGAAAAGAAGAGGAACACTAGCCTAAGACTAGCCTAGCGACACTAAGCTCTTCAATTATAAGGACTACATGCATTTAAGAAAAAAAATATCTCCAGACATCAACAACACTCTGGATAACTAGGAAATGAGGCCCAAAAATCAAAAATCCTGAAATATCCCTTTAAGGCCAGACGCTGCAAGTGAATAGGGAAAATAATTAAATGTAGAGATATCAATTTGAAACTTCTACTGAAAAGAAATGACCATATTTGGATTATACAGTCATTGTTTTCACTGGATGTTTATGTTGTTACAGTTGTCTTTCCAGATGAGACTCACCTTTATGAGTAAATGTTGATCTTCCCCGTGTGACCGTGTTCCTGTCTCCTCTGACTCGTTGTAGACGTGCCACGGTGGAACGCCTTGTACAGCGTCAGTGACGAGTGCTTGGAGACCACGCTGGTGCCAGTCCGGATGTTCCGGGACCCGTTCACTCTGGACCCGAACAAACTGGTGCTGTGCCACGCCCTGGAGCTGGACGGGAACCCGGCACGTGAGTCTCTCCAACACCACGGCTCGGGCACTACAGCCGTCTCCCTGTATCAAGATGTGAGGTTGTACCACATTCAAAAGTCTACCAAAATAGCCACAAAAAACGAGACATACTGTAAATTAGGGCAAAATTGCAGCATAAAAAAGCAACACATGTGTATCAAAACAGGTGACAAAAAAGTGCAAAAAATACAAATGAAAAAGTGACAAGGCGAAGAAAAATCTTAGATCCGTTGTGCAGGTCTTAGCTTTCAAATGAGGCATTGTACTGACTTACAGGCTATAAGATCCATTCAAGAAGCTTTTAGATTTGGGTAGAACTGAACTGGAGAAAATGTGTTTTTTAAGAGGTTAATAAACTTCTTTAAACCCGTACTTACAAAGACACTGTGGGGAAATTCACAACACTTTCTTAAGTAAGAAAATCCTTCGCACCTGTGTTCTGTGGTTGGTTCTGAGGTTGGTGAAGGCCGACTGGAAAGCACATGTGTGTTAGGACTAATAAGCATATGTCCCGCCCCTACCACCATATAAGGACAAAAAGTGCCCCGCACAACAGCTAGAGAAGAGTACGAACTGCAAAACACAAACCCAAAACGAATAACCAAGAAAACGCCAAAGGAAAATAAACTCAAGAGATTCCTGAATCTCTGGGCGAATTTGCTCTCATAACAAAATGATTAAACAGATATACAGTAACCTGTACATCACAAAGACGGAGTGACGTTCTGTCCATGGAGCTCAACCAGGAGAGCTCCGACTCTAGGATTGTAGGACAAGGTCGTAAGATCGAGGCCGACCCTCGACTTTATCAGATAACGTTCATTAGTGATGGGTCGATGGTGAGTCAGTACAAAGAGTCGGCTCTTTAAATGCCTGCTGTGAGGAGGAGAACAAAGCCCTGGAGGTAAATGTGTTGTGTGCAGCGGGTCAGCGGAGGTCGGAGTGCGTGGAGGCCATGGAGGCGGTGAAGGAGCAGAAGCCGTGGTTTGGGTTCGAGCAGGAGTTTGTGCTGATGGCTCTGGATGGACGGCTCTTTGGATGGAGCGCAGACACCATCCCCAAGACCGGTATGTCCCGGGCCACTGCTGATCTCTGCTGGGCTAGAATGATGTTTCTAGCATTGGCATGCTGTTGCTGGAATTAGCATGCTGTTGCTAGCATTAGCATGATGTTGCTAGCATTAGCAGGATGTTTCTAGCATTAGCATGCGGTTGCTAGCATTAGCATGCTATTGCTGGAATTAGCATGCTGTTGCTAGCATTAGCATGATGTTGCTAGCATTAGCATGATTTTTCTAGCATTAGCATGATGTTTCTAGCATTAGCATGCTGTCGCTAGCATTAGCATGATGTTTCTAGCATTAGCATGCTATTGCTAGCACTAGCATACTGTTGCCAGCATTAGCACGATGAGCCTCATTCAGTGGGGACTCTGTTCTCCCAAAATTTACAAAATATTTTGGGCAGTCTAGTTTCTCTTTTAATGGATCAAGATTGTGGGAGTCTCTGTTCACTGATTTAAAACTGCAGACTGACATTAACCGTTTTACAGAGATCTGAAACAGTGGCTGAAGTCAAGTCAAATCTGCACACATGGTAACGCTGTATGAAATGTATCCTGATGATGTGTATTGTTTACCTTTTAAATATTATAATGTGTACTGTATTGCATTGTGTTTTGTGAAATGTGTTTCCTGTTGTGGCTCATTTAAACAGCCACAGTGAGCCAGATGTGAAAGGTTTCTTACACTGAAGACCAGGGAGACGTAATCCAGTGAAGTCCATTTATCAGACAAAACAAAAAATGAACATTACAGTCTCTTTCAGTAGCAGTAGGTAGAAAATCTGTATGCTCCCACACCTGAACTCATCTCAAAACCTGATGACATCAGAGGTATCTAAATAATGGGAGTCTTAGATTTTAGACCTTATTTACCAGTTTTTACTCAGAATTGCACATCTTGAATACATTGGATTTTCACCATCTTTATCTTTGTGAAATGTACAGTAACATTATAACATTTTAACATTTTAGAATTACTCTTTTAAACTTGAGATTTTTAACCTTAGCTTTTTAACTTTTAACCTTGGCTAACACATGGAAGAAAACTATTTAATATATTTAACTTTAACACTTTTAAGCATTTTAACTGCATTGGCTCTCACACCTCCTATGGACAAGTATTGCAAATTAGCAGTTTTGCTATAACACTAAAAACAATGTATCTGGTTTGTCCAATGCAGTTGTTTTGTCCATTTCAAATAATCAAATACACTGGTCCCTCGCTATAACGAGGTTCACCTTTCGTGGCCTCGCTCTTTGCAGATTTATTTTTAGCACAATTGTGTATGCTTTTTTATAGCGTATGAACGCCATACGCGCATTGTATTCTAAGTCCTGATTGGCTAGTCGCAGAGTGAGCTTCTCTCGTTTCATAGAGGATCTTTGTGTGTCCCGTCAACACATCAGCGCACACACTACACACCGCAGAGTCACAGCAGCACAGGCTGGGCATGAGCGGGTCCAACTCCGCGTTTACTTTCTCTGAACTTTTCCGCGAAAATAAACACCGCTAGCATGTGGTGCTCGCCTGAGCTAAAACACTCGCCTTCTGAACCTGAAACTGCTACGATAAAACTTTGGTCTGCACGATTGTTGATTGTCACTTAGTTTGAACAAGCGCACAGTGGAGACGAGAGCAGCTCACGAATCTAAAAATTATAATTGACAAAAAAAAACTAAAACAGTGACACCAGGCATAAGGGAGATCCCGTGAACGAGTGACAAAAGTGTATAAAGTGTGTGGTGAGGGGTTTTACAGCCTTAAAACATATATAATAATTGTAAAAAATAAAGCTGTCGCGGATTTCGTTTATTGCGGGTTATTTTTAGAATGTAATCCCCGCGATAAACGAGGGACCACTGTAATAATAATGTCTCTAGCACTAGCATGCTGTTGCTAGCATTAGTGTGATGTTGCTAGCATTAGCATGATGTCGCTAGCATTAGCATGATGTTTCTAGCATTAACATGATGTTGTGAGCATTAGAATGTTGTTGCTATCATTAGCATGCTTCCTTTTCCCGAAATGTGTTTCCACAGCCTGTCGAGTCAACACCATCACATTCAACATTTAACACAAAAGGGGTACAAAAAGACAATAAAGATGACACAAAACAAGAGGACCACAGCAGTTTCAAGGACTTCAACAGATTTAAGGATTTCAGCAGATTCAAGGACTTCAACAGTTTCAAGGACTTCAACAGCTTCAAGGACTTCAACAGATTCAAGGACTTCCATAGATTCAAAGAGAGCCAATCTCTCAGCAAATTCTGTTGAACATTATCAGTTACCAAATCTCAAGACCCAGATCAGGTCCAGACCAAGACCTGAACCAAGACCCAGAAAAGACCCAGAAAAGAAGTCGGCTCAAGTCCAGACCAGGTTCCCTTAGTTACTGGAAGCAAAATAGGTTGCATTCACGTAACATCACAACATTCTAAAGAATCTATAGTTTAAAATTGATGTGGAGCAACTGAAAATTCCATGGCGGTAACTATGGTAACTGTGGTAACTGGCGAACTGCAGATTTTTTTGTCTTAGTTTTTGGCAAATATCTCAGTCATTACTGGGAGAATCCACAGGAAACAAAAACTGTCTCAAAGTTCATAGTCTATCTTTTTGCTCAGTAGAAAGGACTTTTAGCCATAAAAATAATATGGCAGGTTCATGAATCCAATCACTGTTAAACTGATGAGGAAAAAAATTGGTCAATTTTCATTTTGGAGATCTCTTACAACAACGGCATTTCTCTCATAGAGTTGTATTGGCACCTGCCCTCCACCTGACATTATGACATCATCACATTCTAAAACGTGAACGCAGTCAAACGCAATGGCTTCAAACTACATTTGCAAAAATGTAGTTTTTACATAGTTTTTTCTCTTATTTATGTCAGTCTCAGGAGTTTCACATTAAAGTGACAGTTTTCCCTGTTTTCTGCAGAAGTGTCATCGAGAGTGGGGTTGAACAAAGTCTGGGGCCGAGACGTGAGCCTCAGTCACTACAAGGCCTGTCTGTACGCGGGCGTCATTATCAGCGGGACCGCCGGCGAAGGAATACCCACCCAGGTGAGACCACACCCACTCAGACCAAACCCACTCAAGACCACACCCACACAGACCACACCCACTGAAGACCACACTCACTCAAGACCACACCCACTCAGACCACACCCACTGAAGACCACACTCACTCAAGACCACACCCACTCAGACCACACCCACTCAGACCAAACCCACTCAAGACCACACCCACTCAAGACCACACTCACTCAAGACCACACCCACTCAGACCACACCCACTCAAGACCACACCCACTCAGACCACACTCATTCAAGACCACACTCATTCAAGACCACACCCACTCAAGACCACACCCACTCAGACCACACTCTCTCAAGACCACACCCACTCATGCCAGACCCACTCAAGGCCACACCCACTCAGGCCAGATCCACTCATACCACACCCACTCAGATCACACTCACTCTTAGTTTGAATATCAGACTAAAAATAGACCAAACGTTCCCTGTTTAAAATCCCTGCCCAAAAATACGTCTTGAAATGTCTCTTTGTTTTTTAGTTCAAAGCTCAATAAGTCTGTCAGGAGTCAGATGTATAAAAAATCCTTGTGTGAAAAAAACTTTCCAAATGTAGTTGAGTGGAGTCTGTAAAGTGTGAAGTGCATATGTTGTTAAAGAGTGGAATGAAAATGGCCCTAAAGTTTAGTCCCTTTGTAATTTAAACACTGTCCTGAGAGAAAGAGTGAATAGCGATGTTCTCTGTGTATTAAAACAAATCTCGAAGCCTGACCCAAACCCGACTGTCATGCGTGACATCTCGGTCCGACCTCGACACAGATCTGTTAAATACCAGAGCAGTTCAAAGGTTTCTATTTCTGTGCAGTGGGAGTTCCAGATCGGCCCGTGTGGAGGCGTGGAGCTGGGGGACCACGTCTGGACGGCGAGGTACATCCTCTTCAGAGTCTGCGAGGACTTCGGAGTCGTGCCCTCGTTCCACCCCAAACCCATCAAGCACCAGCCCTGGGCCTCAGGAGGACACATGAACTTCAGCACGGAGGACATGAGGAGCCCGGGCGGCCTCACGTGAGTCAGGGTTTAGACCTGGTTTTCCAGACGCTCTCGTTGTCCTGATGGTGATGTTTTTCTCACAGACACATCCATGCAGCGATCGAGCGTCTGGCCGGGCGCCACGGCGAGCACATGGCGGTGTACGGAGGAAACAACGAGCTGCGTCTGAACGGCGTGGGGCTGTACTCTGCATTTACCAACTTCTCCTGGGGCACGGCGTCACGCCACGGCAGCGTCCGCGTCCCGGGACATGTGCACAGCGAGGGGCGGGGCTATCTTGAGGACCGCCGCCCGTCCTCCGACTGCGACCCCTACCTGGTCTGCAAGGCCCTGGTGGAGACCTGTCTGCTCCCCCTGGCCGCAGAGGGGAGGAGCAGAGCTGCAGCGACAAAGCAGTAAACGGCTTCACGGAAAACGACCAAACTCTGGCCGCTATCCAGCACTGATTCAGGAAGAAACCGGACATAAAACATGCACAATAGCTCCGGAAACCATAAAAAGCTCTGCACTGTAAACATAGTTCTAAAAGGATGTTTTATGTTCTAAATGCCAAAAACAAATTACACACTTACATGAAAATTGTTTAGCAAATAAATAAGTCTCAAAATGTTGAATCTAATTTTTTTCTGCTGATAAATGTGTGTTACTCACAAGATTAATGAGATTTCCGCATCTCATGTAATCCATAATCAGAGCAGCATGTGGAGGGGAGTGAGGGGGAGAAGAGTGAGGGGAGGAAGGGATGAGGGGATGAGGGGGGAGAGCCAGATAAAGGGAGGGGGAGCTAGGGTGACCATATGTCCCGAAAAATTCGGGACAGTCCTGAAATCCAGGCTCTCGTCCCGAATCCCGAATCCGACCAAAATTGTCCCGAAAAATATGTTAGAACTCCTGTAGAGTACCAGGACACGGCGCGCAGACCAGAGCCGCGGACCTGTGCTCATCTGTTTCTTCTCTCTCCTCTCTCTCCTCTCTCTCTCCTCTCTCTCTCTCCCCTCTCTCTCCTCTCTCTCTCCTCTCTCTCTCTCCTCTCTCTCCTCTCTCTCTCCCCTCTCTCTCCTCTCTCTCTCCTCTCTCTCCTCTCTCTCTCCTCTCTCTCCTCTCTCTCTCCTCTCTCTCCTCTCTCTCTCCTCTCTCTCCCCTCTCTCTCCTCTCTCTCCTCTCTCTCCTCTCTCTCCTCTCTCTCTCCTCTCTCTCCTCTCTCTCCCCTCTCTCTCCTCTCTCTCTCCTCTCTCTCCTCTCTCTCCTCCTCTCTCTCCTCCTCTCTCTCCTCTCTCTCCTCTCTCTCTCCTCTCTCTCTCCTCTCTCTCTCCTCTCTCTCCTCTCTCTCCCTCTCTCTCTCTCTCTCTCCTCTCTCTCTCTCTCTCCTCTCTCTTCTCTCTCCTCTCTCTCTCCTCTCTCTCTCCTCTCTCTCCGCTGTAAACCCACACCACACAGTTTTTGCATGGCTGGAGCATGGTCTTCTGTTCTGAACACTGATTGGCTGCTCTTCCTGCCTGTCAGCGTCACTCTCTCGGTTGCTGTTTAGCAAGTCCCTCCTTACTCGCACGGCCATTGGTTATTTTTAGCAGGTGGAAGTAAATGCGAGCAGCGCCACATTCAGCTTTGGCTTGTGCCCCGGCCATTTGGCCTCGTAGATGCAATAAAAACAAAGGGGTAAATATGGATTCAAACAAACTTCTGTGCCCTGAGATGAGGCGGACTTCAGACAGAATGGTCTCTGACACGCTACAATGACAGCACAAGCTCCAGAACATGGAAGTGTTTGCTAGACACGGACATTTACGGACATTAGCCTGTATAAGAATCACCTCTGTAACAGAGCTGCAGAAACATCCATCTGTAAGAGTTCAGCTAAAACAGTCTGTCTGCTACAGGTAAGACTGAGCTTTCATTATTATGAAGATGAATGTTCACAAAGCCTATTATCTCTGCATTGGTCTGTCTTCATGAGTTGTTTAGTTGAGCAGATCTGAGTGTTATTATTGTGGATAAATTATACAGTCCAGTTTTACAGTATATATTTTTATGTTTCTATGTTTGTGTGTCGGGGGATCCTATCCCGAATTTCAGGTCAACTCATCTGGTCACCCTAGGGGGAGCAGAGGCAAGGCAAGTTTATTTGTAGAGCACAATTCATACACAAGGCAATTCAAAGTGCTTCACAGTTGCAGAAAATTATAAGCAAACAGATAAAATCAATCAACAAAACATCAACATAAAGTTAATCAATGACAGTAAAAGGCAAGAGTGCAGATAAAATACTTTCAGTTTTCATATTCACGGGTAAAAAGAGCTGTTTTCAGCCTGGATTTGAACATTGTCAGAGTTGAGGCCTGTCTCACATCCTCATGAAGACTGTTCCAGATTTTAGCTGCATGAAACTGAAACGCAGCCTCACCGTGTTTATTATTGACTCTGGGAACCACCAGGAGACCCCTCCCTGAAGTTCTCAGGGCCCGAGATGGTTCATACGGCTCTAACATGTCAGAGATGGACTTTGGTGCTAAACCATGAAAAGACTTGTAACAAGCAGAGCTGTTTTAAATTCTATTCTCTGAGTGACAGGAAGCCAGTGCAGAGACCGGAGCACTGGACTAATATGGTCGTATTTCCTGGTTCTTGTCAGGACTCGAGCAGCAGCGTTCTGGATGTTCTGCAGCTCTAACAGCTCGTTTAGAAAGGCCAGTGAGCAGGCCGTTACAGTAGTCTAACCTGCTGGAGACAAATGCATGGATGAGTCTCTCTAAGTCTGGTTTTGACACTATTCCTCTGATCTTAGCAATGTTCTTCAGATGGTAAAAAGCTGATGATGTTATTGCTTTGATGTGGCTGTTTAAGTTCAGGTCTGAGTCCATGATTACGCCTAGATTTCTAACCTGATTTTTTGGTTTCAGAGAGAGAGACTCACGGTGACTGATAACACTTTGTCTTTGTGTCTGTGGGCCAAAGACATTGATCTCAGTTTTGTCTGAGTTTAGTTGGAGAAAGTTGTTTTGCATCCACAAACTGATCTGTTGGATGCAGCGACATAGTGTATCTACAGGCCCATGTTCACCTGCCGTCAGTGACACATAGATTGTTTGTTTATTGGTTTATTTGGTAGGGACAGTGCAAGTTAATGAACAAGCCACACCGGATTGTAGCCTTGGGCTAATTTCCATCCGTCGTCCCCCATGCACACTCTCAAACACACTCTCATTCATCCTGGCCTATTGTACATGTTTTTAGTGGTAGGGGAAACCGGAGTACCCGGAGGAAACCTACGCAGACACGGGGAGAACATGCAAACTCCACACAGAAAGGCCCCGGCCTTGGTGGGAATCGAACCTGGACCTTCTAGCTGTGAAGCACGAGCGCTAACCACTGTGCTACCGTGCCGCCATCTGCCGCCATCTGAGTGTCATCTGCGTAGTTGTGGTACGACACATTGTTGCTGTTTATTAGCTGACCCAATGGAAGCATGTACAAGTTGAATAAGAGGGGTCCCAAGATTGACCCCTGAGGGACTCCACAGGTCATGGAAATTTTGTCTGAGACACAGTTGCCAATTTCGACAAAGTACGTCCTATCCTCGAGATAGAACTTGAATCAGTTTAGAGCAGTACCAGAGATTCCCACCCAGTTTTCTAACCTGTGAAGTAAGATCCCGTGGTCCACTGTGTCAAAGGCAGCGCTCAGGTCCAGCAGAACTAAAACTGAGACCTTACCTGCATTGGTGTTCATACGGATATCATTTGTCACCTTGATCAGAGCTGTCTCAGTGCTGTGGTGGGGCCTAAATCCGGACGGGAAAGTATCAAACACATTGTTAGACAGGAGAAAGTAAGTGAGCTGTTGATATATTACTTTCTCTAGAACTTTTCCTAAGAACGGTAGGTTTGATATGGGCCAGTAGTTGTTCAGTACCTTGGGATCAAGGCTGCTCTTCTTTAGAAGAGGCTTAATGACCGCGGTTTTCAAGGCCTTTGGAAATGCTCCAGTCTCAAATTTAAGTTTAAATTTATTTGTCATGTGCATCCAGTACAAAGTACAAAAAGCAATGAAAAGAGTTTTGCCCTGGCGCTCTCTCCGCTGAACAAGAACTAGTCTACATATAAAAACATCAATACAACACAACACAATAAAACATTCCAGCAATAAAATGCAAAAACCTCAGCTCTCCTTAAGGCTGATGTTCATGAGCCTCACCGCCTGAGGATAAAAACTGTCTGTGAACTGGGATTTCTGAGTTTGAGGCTCCGCAGTCGTCTCCCCAAAGGTAGGTAGGAGAAGAGGGAATGTGCGGGATGGCTCGGGTCCTCCATAATACTGTGAGCCTTTTTCTCACAGCGCTTATCGTACAAGTCCTTTATCTGAGGCAGAGAAGCTCCAATAATCCGAGATGCAGTTTTAACTGTCCTTTTCAGAAGAGTGTGGTCATGTGATGTGACATTACCAAACCACACCAACAAACTTCCTGTCAAAACACTTTCAATCAAATGAGATGTAAACTAACTGAACAAGTGTGGTAACAAGTTGGTCAGTGCAGACTTCAGAAATCTAGTGGGTAATTCATTAAGGCAGCATGTACATGAACTCAGACCGCGCGCGTGTGCGTGTGTGTATGTTTGGGTGCGCGCACTTGTGTATGCACATGCGTGTGTATATGGCCATGCGGGGGTGGGGTTAGTATGAGTGTTATAGTCTGCTTCTATTTGCACGGTTGGGTGGTTGGGAATTGTTTTGAATCAGTAAAGTTTTGCGCCACAGCCTTGTATGAAAAGTGCTCTATAAATAAAGTTTTGATTGATTGATGCTGTGCTCACAGATGCTCACAGCAAAAAATCATCAATTCGCCAGTTAGCACAGTTACCATAGTTACCCTCATATAATTGTCAGCTGCTCCACCTCAATTTTAAACTATAGGCTCTTTAGAATTGAAGAAATCGTTATTTCTCTTAAGTTGTCCTCGATTACCTTTACAGAACAAACCAATATTATTCCAATGCGTCTCTTTGTCCTGATGCTAATTACCTTTCTCCGGACAACCACGTGTTCAAAACTGGCGAAGGAGGTTAGCTTTTGCCGTCAACACTACCCTAACCGCTAATAATGACATACCAGGATAGATGACCAAGGATTCGGAAGATTAAAGTCACGAAAGCTTTATTTTCCCTAATACAAGTCACCTAAGCAGAGCGCTCTGTGTTCCTCCCCGAGTCCCTAATACACACTGCTTAGTTTTCCCGTCCCCAAAGGAAAAACTTTCTCTCTCTGGGAGGAGTCAGAGCTTACGTCACATTTTCACAGCATTTACACCATATCATTTGAGCCTATGCTACGTGTCGTTGTTCCATTGGCTTCCGATCCGTCATGTGACGTTTGGCTCCGCCCCTCGCGGCCATTTTGTGAGTTCATTCTCTTCCCCACGTTTTCCTTTTCCTGGGGGGAGGATTTCTTTGTTATCTCTCAGAACCCCCGGGGCCTGTAACTTTCCATTGTAACAAAAGAGTCCTGTAAAGAGAACACCTCGGACAAACTTATGGTTAACATTTCTAAATAGCTAAAAAGGCATAACTTCACATAAAAATATAACTCTACAGAATGTTGTGATGTCACGTGAACGCAACCTATTTTAGCCCAAAGTAAAACGCCACACGGGAAACATGAGATAAAAGACTCAAAACTGTTCTAATCTAAGATGAGATAGAAATGTTAATGACATTGTAACAAGCATAAATCAGACACATTTAAATATATATGTATATATATATATATATATATACATATATATATATATATATATATATATAATATATTTATATATATATATATATATATATATATATATTTCACTTGAAATGACAAACCTCTAAAATGTAGATTCAATCTCTTAATTCAAGTAGATTCCTGTCATTTCTTCCATAAAATTATAATTCTTGTCCAGTGCCCTTCCTTCAAATGCCAGTGTTGTACAGGATGTATGACCTAATTGGGTGTCTTAACAGTATTTCTCTCATTTTTCTACCATTTAACTCTAAAAGTATTAATGTACTCTCTGATTAGTGTAATAATATTCCTTGGGGCTAAAGGTTCTACGCTGCAGGGCCGGATTTGGCCTCTGGGCCTGACGTTGCCTGCCTCTGGTTTATAACATCTATGATCTAGCCCTCTGTAAAAACATTTTCAGCTATAGGCTATTTCCTATTGTTTATCATCGGCTTCAGGGACTGGACGGAGAAACTGTAACTTTATTTAACTTCAAAACAATCAGGTTGACCAAAGTGCTACGAGGTAAACAAACTCAGCACACTTTGAACAAACAGATGATTGTGTCTCGTCACCCTCTCACAGTGAGCTCTACAAACAGGAAGTCCAGCCCATCATACTTGTTTGTCTTAAAAGTTTTAAAAGTTAAATGAAGCTGTAGTTACTCAGTGGTCCATGTGTCCAGCTCCAGTTCCCTGAAGCATAAATGAAAACCGCTTTAACCGAGTACATTTTCTCCAGTTCAGCTTTACCCAAATCTAAAAGCTTCTGGACTTCTCGCCTTTGGGCCGATACGCCTCATTTGAAAGCTAAGACCGCACTGTTACAGCGTCGTCTTTTTATTCTTATGTTTTGCCACATTTTTAGTCACTGTTCGATTGCGTATAAGGAACCCTTTTTAGTTTGTCACATTTTCTCCAGTTCAGCTTTACCCAAATCTAAAAGCTTCTTGAAAGGATAAGGCAACAACACAAGGAAAAGTGCTAGCTCCGTTTTGTAGGTCTTAGCTTTCAAATGAGGCATTACTCTGGCCTGTAGGCTGTGAGCTCCAGCCCAGAAGCTTTAGATTTGGGTAAAGTGAAGGGGAAGAGGTTCATCTGCACATTAGAAAGGCAGAAAGACTCAATGTAAATGGGTGAATGACGTATAAGGGGTCAAAAAACATATTTTCAAAAAGTTTTTTCAAAACTGATGGCATGCATATGTTTGAGTCGATAATTTTGGGTGTTTAAACAAGTTATGCTTGTTAAATAACATTTAAAAGTATTTAAATGCATTTTTTGATGTATTTGTAGCTTCTCTGTATAAAAACGTGTCAGGTGGCGCAACCAAGTTTTTTCTAAAATTTAAATAGTTTCCAAAAAATTGTACAAAGTCAAATCTTTGCCAAGTATATCTTAGACAGTCTTTCTCCTCTGAACATTTCATCTGTAATCTGTAACTGACTGATGCTGTAATCAGAAATAAAACAGGAGGACCATGGACTAAGTGCTCGGTGTCAGCCCAAAACAGTTTTCGGTTCAGTATCGGATATTTGAAACCAATAACTGATTTTTTTTTTTCTAGTAATGACTCTGATAACTTATATCGGTATTAGATCAGTGCATCCCTATAGTTTTTAGATGGTAATTTGACATTTTTTGCAGTTGCACCACTTGACTGTCTGGTTGCACCACCTGACATTAGCAACTAATTTCAAATTAAATTGGCTTTTATGTGGACTCTTACATTAGCTTTAGCATTTGTTTGCATGGGTAAACATTTACCCAGGTCAACTTCAATGGCCATCATCGATGCAATAGAAGAGATTACTAATAGCTTAGAGGGAAAGAAACATGCAGCTGGAATATTCATTGACTTGAAAAAAGCATTTGATACACTAAATCATTCTATATTATTAAAAAAATTAGACAGATATGGCATAAGAGGAGTGGCTTTGAGCTGGATTCGAAGCTATTTAACTGGGAGACAACAGTATGTGAAGATGGGGAGTTCACATCAGGTTATTCGGACATTGGTTGTGGGGTCCCACAGGGATCTGTATTAGGCCCAAAGTTGTTCAATTTATATATTAACGACATTTTTAACGTGTCTAAACTATTAAAATTAGTAATTTTCGCAGATGACACAAACATTTTCTATTCTAATGACAATTATAGCACTTTAGTAACTAACGTAAACTGTGAATTAAGGAAATTAAAGACATGGATGGACATTAACAAATTGTCCCTCAACCTAAATAAAACAAAGGTAATGTTTTTCGGTAATTATAATGGAAAACCAGACCCAGTAATTATAGATGGTGTAATTTTAGATACAGTATCAGAAATTAAATTCTTAGGAGTCACCATTGACAGTAAATTAAGCTGGAAACCACACATAAGACACATACAAGGTAAAGTCTCCAAAAGTATCTCAATCATTAATAAAGCAAAGTTTTTCTTAAATTACAATGCATTATTTTTGTTATATAGTTCATTAGTTTTGCCATATCTAAATTACTGTGTAGAAGTCTGGGGCAATAACTATAAAAGCTCATTACACCCCCTTGTTATACTCCAAAAACGTGCGGTAAGAATTATACATAAAGTAGGTTATTGTGATCACACTAATATATTATTTCTGCAGTCTAAACTGTTAAAAATGCATGATTTAGCTGATTTATCTACTGCCCAAATTATGTTTAAAGCCAACAAAAATGCGCTACCTGCAAGGATACAAATGCTTTTTGCACACACAGAAGGGGATATAACCTGAGGGGGTGTGATAACTTTAAGGTTCAAACAGTGGCTTCCACTAGGAAAAGTATGTGTGTGTCTGTATGTGGAGTTAAACTCTGGAACAAATTGGGGATAGAATTTAAACAATGTCCTAATATTCATCATTTCAAATCGAGATATAAAAAAATGGTATGGTCAAAGTACCACAAGGAGGAAATGGGTACTTGATCTACTAATGGGTGTCACAAAGTGCTGTATACTTTAAAGGTCAGATCTAACTAATAATGAAGTATATTGTGGTTGTTACTATTATACTATTGCAGTTGTTACTGCTATTGTTATTGTTGTTGCTGCTGTTGTGTGTTATCACTATTTTAACTTTAAATATAACAGTCTAGGATTAATACCTAACAATCTATAGATTATTCTGAGAATCAAACTTAATTGATTCAGACAGCGGTACTGCTATTGATGCCGATGGTAATATAAAGGAATTAAATTCTTAAGTAAAACAGGCACATATCTATGTACTCCGCATTCAACATAACCCGTAGTACAGGGCAGACATGTGGGGCCGGCAGCTCGAGGAAACCCTCTTCTGGCAGCAGACTCCTAAAATTTGTCTCTTTTAATGCAAAGTATAGGACACTTAACAAAGGATGGTCCGGTTGCTCGGGGGCTGCTCCCCTCGGGCAGCAGGTCCAGACAAAGAAAAGAGAAAAAAAAAAAAAACGAATCCCTTTTAACACACATCATATTAAGATTATTCTTGTTATCATGAGCATCAATCGGTCTGCGATTACTGTACCTTTCATGAATAAATATGGAGTATTTTATGTATCATCAAACACTTTGATACAGATTAATGTTATATGGGTTGTAATGGTGATGATGAATAACGGTAATGCCAACATGGTAATGAATTCGGTATGGGAAACAGAAATAATACACTGGTTGTAGCGTGTGAGATACTGTGAGTGTTGACCTGGTATAATGCAATATGGCATCTGTTATGTAACCAACTCGGTTGATAGTTGTCTTGTAAGATGGTAAGAAATATGAAGTGTTATTTATTTATTGTTCTTTAAGTTTATGAACAGGGGTGGGAGTCAATAAGCTTGTCTTCTTCCCACTCCTTTTCGAGCCAGAATGTAAATTATTTTTTCTTTCTTTTTTAAATTCTTTTATTGTGTATATATATATTTTTCGGCTTTTTTTTTTTTTTTCTTGGCTTTTGTGCCTTAGCTCGAAATAAAACTCTAAATAGAATAGAAACTTTAAAAAAAATTAAGACTTTTATAATAAAATAATATTTTCCAATAGTTACATCGGTTGTACCACCTGACACCAAAAGTGTGACAGTTTACCTATGAGTAAGAAATAAGCTATTTTTCTCAATTCTTGAAAGAGATTTTCAAACCTTTTCACTTGTTCTTCTGGCTGATGTCATTTCCTGTTTGCTGTTACTATTCTTTATTTCAAAATAAAAGCCCTGTTCTTACGGTTGTGCCACCCTGATATTTTATGATTACAAATTGCCGGACAAACGTTTTTAGTGATCTCAAAAGCTTTAAAACTATTAATATTCACAAATGACGGCTTATTTGAAAGATATTTAACATACAATTATGCCATGATGTTTTATTTGTTAATTGTTACCCTGAAAATACAATTTTCAGAAGCTTTATTAGTCTAATCATTTGCTCGGACGGTTGCACCACCTGACATTTTAGGGGTTTGAGGTGTGAAAACATAAAAAATGTTTATTATTTAAATGTGATGAAAATGTGTTTAAACTAAATAGGTTTTGTAGAATAAAGTGATACATGTAATGAAAAGCTCAAATTATTTAAAAAAGAAATATAACACTCGGACACAAAAATATGCACGTCATGTCAATCACCCAAATACAGAATTAGGGATACACCATTAACACTTTCTTCAGGCTCTTGGAAGGCACGTTCCTCAAACAAGACAACGTGACAAAAATGTTACCATGAGCTTTGTAGGTCTTCTTCTCCAGAGCTGCTCAGTCTCTGCTCAGGTCATTGAATGTGGTGTAGTTTCACGCAAGTACTTTTATTTAACCTCTTACTTCCCGCCTTAACCAAGTGCATTTTCAGTTTTACCCAAATCTAAAAGCTTCTCAACTGGAGTTTACACTCATTGGTCCTCATTTATCAAATTTGGGTACGGTGAAATTGGAGCGTATGTGGGGTGTACGAAATGTCACCACTGGCATTTATTTATCCTACAGCAGCGCAGGAGGTGGACATGATACACCAATCTTAACTAAACACTAATCAGCGCTGGGAAACAGTTTTTGTTTTTTTTAACAGAATGGATTGCATTGCCACATCGCATATTATCCTGATTAGTGATTTAAACATGAAACAAGGCTTTAATGTTTATGGGCAGACTTGATTCCACGCCATGGGCCCGAGTGCAGAGGTTCAGCCCGGACCAGAGACTTTAGAACCTGGACTGTAAGCCACAGGGATGCCTCTGCTCCTTTGTCTCTGTCTCTGCTCTTCTGTCTCTGCTCTTCTCCAGAGTCTGAACCCTGAACAGTTTATCAGTGAAGCTGTTTCTCGTCCACTGGTTTGTGACCGGTTTACGTGTGAGGAGCAAAAAAGCCTTTGTTTCTTCCCAAATCTGCTGCAGCTCGAGGTTTCCTTCCCTCCTGACTCACAAATACATATATAAGGATGTGCCGCCCTCTAGTGGCCAGGTTTCAATGTGCGCTTTTATTCTGTAACATATTTATCAGATTTGCTCAGAGGCATTTGGATCCGGAAATGAGCTGTTTGATCCGTTTTTGCCTCTTTTCCTCAAGATTTATTTATTCACTGTTTTGGGATGTTGGGTCATATAGAGATGAGAACTTCATTTGTGGAGCAGCGTTACTTTTAACATAGAAAAAAGAAAGAAACAGCGCACAGCGGTTAGCACTCGTGCTTCACAGTTAGAGGGTCTCAGGTTCGATTCCAACCTGGGACGGGTCTTTCTGTGGAGTTTGCATGTTCTCGTGTCTGCAAAGGTTTCCTCTAGTTTCCCCGACCACTAAAAACATGTACAATAGGTCAGGATGAATGAGAGTGTGTTTGAGAGTGCACATGGGGGCAATGTATGGAAATTAGCCCAAGGCTTTACATGCATGAGACCCATGTGTGTTCATTAACCTGCACTGTCCCAACCAAAGTCAGTCATACACTTGTCAAACAGTAGGGGGCATCATTAATCACTTTGACTTAAATAGAGGTGGGACAAAACTGGACTGTGCTCTTTGACCAGAGGGCAGGGGCTGGTGCCTTTAGATCTGACTCTGTTATCGTAAACATCCATTATTTTACTGCTCAGCCTAATGGGTTTGTTGGTCGCGGTGAACTGAGGATCCAAACAAACTGTATTATTGAATGTTACGACTGAAACAACTGAATGAAGCAGCACATTTGTATGTTCTCCAAAAGCACTGAGGTCGTCTTTATGAACATGGACAGAATAAATAACCTGAGTCGGGTTGTAGACTTTTCATATGGAAGCAGAGAATGGTTGTAAATCATGTTTGTGTTGACTTAACCTCTAAACCCCAGAGAATTGAGAACATTTGGTTCAGCATTACCCAAATGTAAACCGTGGTCTGACTGAATACTCCATTCTGATTGGCTGGAGGGTGTTGTGTTATTAAGTGATGATGTCATCTCTCCACTCCCGGTCCATTGGAGCTTTAGTCCTATATTTTTCTCTATAATGTGAACCTTCTGTAGAGTCGACCACAGGCTCTTTACAAACAAACATCACATTTACTTATACACAATGAAGATTATTTCAAATATAAAAATGGAAAAATGGTGACTTATATTATCTGTGTAAAATGGATTTTGGCTTTTTATTTCAGCAGGAGAGTCAGATAAAGTATTTTGCTGTTTCTCTCTTCGGCAGTTTGGACCCAGAGGAAGATTATTATTGTGTGACGTCAGACTTAACAGGCATGTGTCCTTCCACTGCAGCTGTTTCCATAGTAACGATAAACAACTGAGCTGGAACGACCTTCAGGTAAAACGGCTTAAAGTGCATATGACAGGTTATCAAGTTTTTATAATTCTTCTTGATTTGGTGGGATAATACCTGTGTTAAGGAAATATCACAGTTTTACACCCATAAAATATCAGCTTGTGGAGAAAATATGATTAAAAAGTCAAAACTGTGGTTAATATAACAGGGAAATATCCTTAGCAACCCCTTAGCAACAGTAGAACGCTGTTCAGTGCTGACGTAGAAGAAGGTAGATGCAATAAAAATACAGCAGATGGTGCTCTTTTTTGTAGTTATTTGTTGTCTTTTTTCTTCTATTCTTGATCAGATTTTATGATTTGTTAAATGCACTTCTGGTGCAGTTTTCTTCAGCTAAGGTGTAGCTAGTTTTATTTTATAATGTTTATACAATTCTTTGCATTCATTAAAAGGTTGCTTATTTAGAAATGCAGCTTATTTAGTTTCTTTTTAATTTAAATTTAATTTATAAGAAGTTGGTTCCACGCAGGCAATACTAACAGAGGCATCATCATGGCTGCACAAGAGCAGGCCTTGAGCACCAGAGCAATAGAGGCCCAGATCTATCACACCAGACAAGACCCCAGGTGTAGACTGTGCAAAGAGGCCAATGAGACAATCCAGCACATAACTGCAGGGTGTAAGATGCTGGCAGGGAAAGCTTACATGGAGCGCCATAACCAAGTGGCTGGCATAGTGTACAGGAACATCTGTGCAGAGTATGGGCTGGAAACCCCAAGGTCAAAGTGGGAAACACCTCCAAAGGTGGTAGAGAATGACCGAGCCAAGATCCTGTGGGACTTCCAGATACAGACGGACAGAATGGTAATGAACCAACCGGACATTGTAGTGGTGGACAAAGAACAGAGGAAAGCCATGGTGGTTGACATAGCAATATCAAGCGACTTCAACATCAGGAAAAAGGAACAGGAGAAACTAGAGAAATACCAGGGGCTCAGAGAAGAGCTAGAGAAGGCCTGGAGAGTGAAGGCATCAGTGGTGCCCGTGGTCGTTGGGGCTCTCGGGGCAGTGACCCCAAACTGGAGGAGTGGCTCCAGCAGATCCCTGGAAATACATCAGACATATAGGTCCAGAAAAGTGCAGTTCTAGGAACTGCAAAGATACTGCGCAGATCCCTCAAGCTCCCAGGCCTCTGGTAGAGGACCCGAGCTTGGAGGAAAAAGAGAGACCGCCCGCGGAGGAAGAGGAAGAGTTAAAAAAAAAAAATATATATATATATATATATATTTTTTTTTTTTTTTTTTTTTTTTTTTTAAGTAAGTAATATAGCCAGTTTTGGGAGATAACTTTAGTAACATATACCACTGCTTAGTCTAATCAGAGTACTGTATTCTGAATACTTAGAATACTCTCACATTGATTTTCATAATGTTAATGCATAAATGCTGCATATGATTAAGAAGATGTTTAAGCTATTGTTACACACCTGTTACCAACTTATTTACCACTAATGTGGAATGCAAAAAAGCACTTTGCAAATGCCCAGAGCCCAAAAGGAAGAGCTAAACTTTTCCCCGGCCATTTTGACCCTTTTTGTCTTCTTAATGTTATGATTATGAAACAGAAATTTATGTACTTTGATGTATTCCTTTAATATTACTGTATTCAGTAACTGTATCTGAATACAGTTAGCCAAAATGAGTATTCTCAATATATATATATTTTAATTTATTGGTTTGTTTGGTCGGGACAGTGCATGTTAATGAACATACATGGGTCTCATGCATGTAAACAAGCCACACCGGATTGTAGCCTTGGGCTAATTTGCATCTGTTGTCCCCCATGTGCACTCTCATACACAATCTCATTCATCCTGGCCTATTGTACATGTTTTTAGTGGTAGGGGAAACCGGAGTACCCTGAGGAAACCTACGCAGACACGGGGAGAACATGCAAACTCCACACAGAAAGGCCCCGTCCCAGGTGGGAATCGAACGCGGACCTTCTAGCTGTGAAGCACGAGCGCTAACCGCTGTGCCACTGTGCCGCCTGTGTTGCATATATCTATGTATTCAGTTACTACCAACAATGAATATAGCAGTGTTTTCATAACCAGATCTGTTTCAGTGGCATAAACATATGCATTTGGTCTTAATTAAATTCCCAAAACTTTACTTTCACACGTGTCATCTGTGGACGAGTAACAAATATCCAAAACGATTTTGAAAGAAAATCAAAACGGAGATAGGGGAGTATTTGCATCTATCTTTACATCCTCGTTTATGTCATGCCTTTCACAACAAAGGCTTTTGCTTTTATTTTGTAAGGCCAACAGGAAGCGCTCAGTTCTTATTATGCTACTTGACAAACAGGGAACTTTTTTGGCTAGTTCCACAACTGCAGAGAGAGATTCGAGAGGGAGAGGCGGCGGACCCATCGCGGATTTGTTCGCTCCTCCTTTTGTCGCAGGTAAACAGAGTCTACACGCTGGGAAGCCAGAAAAGCCAATAGAGCCCGTATAAGGGGACTTCCATTCTAATGCTTTAGGTGGAGGAGCGCGCGTGAGCTGTGGTGCTGACGGCTCTGTTCTGTGATGCGTAAAGACACACAGGTCCAGAAAGTTACCATGTGTGCAGAAAGTTACCGTGTGTGCAGAAAGTTACCGTGTGTGCAGAAAGTTACCATGTGTGCAGAAAGTTACAGTGTGTGCAGAAAGTTACCGTGTGTGCAGAAAGTTACCGTGTGTGCAGAAAGTTACCGTGTGTGCAGAAAGTTCCGGGACAGAGCAGATGAGATCCAGTCTGCCCAGTCTCTATATTGCATTTAAGTGGCTGAACTTCAACGCGTTTGAGCTCACGGTGTAATACTATAGGCAGACTACTGTAAGGTGAGAGATCGCACCTCCTCTCCTTCCTGGTTCGCCGTACCACCGGCAAATCTTTTAACAGAACGCAGTACCGGACCGTACCGGCTTACTTTCACCCCTGGGTAAAGCCAAATTGGAGAACATGCACCCGGTTAAGGCGAGAGGTATGAGGTTAAATGTTTGAGGATAATGTGGTAAAAGTCTGTATTGTGTCACACACTAACCACTAGGCCGTCTTCTCTTTCCTCTCATGAAACTACAAGAGTCAAAGAGTTGATTCTCCAAAACTAAATCATCCTAAACATCGTGACGTCATCTGCACGCCCCTAATCCTAATCCCTGTGCGGCGCTTCATTCTGGCCCAAATGTGAGTGAAATTTGTCTTTTTCTCCGCTCGCTCCCTTCACTCCCACAGACGACTCTCCTTCTCCTTCTATTCCCTTTGATCCTGATGTTCCTCATGTTTCTGATGTTCCTCATGTTTCTGATGTTCCTGATGTTCCTCATGTTTCTGATGTTTCTGATGTTTCTGATGTTCCAGATGTTCCTCATGTTTCTGATGTTCCTGATGTTCCTGATGTTTCTGATGTTCCTGAATGTTCCTGATGTTTCTGATGTTTCTGATGTTCCTGATGTGTCTTTAGTGGAGCCGGTGATTAAAAAGAGCCGTCTGTGCAGATCAGGGCGGATTAGGAGGATTTTCTGAGCGAGCTCATCAGCTGATTACTCTCTCTCCCTCGCGCTGCGTTTAATAAACCAAACGTTACATTTCATTTTCCCCAGAGCCACGTTCTGAAGACGTGTTAATAACCCCCACCTGAACCAAGCACATTGTCTCTGCTTCAGCTTTACCCAAATCTAAAGCTTCTGGAAAAAAGTGTCAAAATAGCGACACAAATTTGACGAAAACGAGGATGAAAAACCCCTCAAAAACTCAACAAAAAAGCTACAAATATGTCAAAAAAGTGACAACAACGCGAGTAAAAAGAGCCTTCTAGATCAGTTTAGTAGGTCTTAGCTTTCAAATGAGGTGTGGCCTCTAGGCTGTGACCTTTTAGATTTGGGCAAAGCTGAACTGGAGAAAATGCTGTGTTTTGTCCTGATTAAATTCTTGGTCAGACGGGTTTTCGTTCTGATGAAAGGCTTTATTTGGTTTATTGTAAAGTTAGAGAGTAAGTTTAGATCTGGTTTCAGTTTTGAAGGAACTGGACTGTATGAAAAAGTAAGAAACAACATTGTCCCAAATGACCAAACTCAACCTCAAACACCTGGTCAAATGTGACTTAACGGGATATTTCGGGATTTTTGACATTGGGCCTCATTTCCTAGTTATCCAGAGTGTTGTGATGTCTGGAGATATTTTTTTCTTAAATTAATGCAGTTCTTATATTTGAAGAGTCTAGTGGCGCTAGGCTAGGGCAAGGCTAAAGCATTTCTATGGTATCAGTTAGCCTGCATTAAAAACAGTCTGACCCACTCCACAGTGCACCTGAGGTAAATCACTTATAACCAACAACATATAAATCTGTAAAAATCATTAATAACTTATATAGCACATCAGCTTCGTGCCTGTAAGCTAACGCAGCGGCGGAGTGATCTGCGAGAAAATAGTCCCTCAAAATGCGGTAATTCATGTGATACAAGGTCAGTTATATTTCAAACATTATTCTATTAACACAGACATTTATATCGTCTCATTTTGTCGCTAATTTGACGCTTTTTTAAAGACTTTTTAGATTTGGGTAAAGCCGAATGGGAGAAACTGTCCTGGTTCAGGCAGGAGTTAAGAGGTTAAAGAAAGAAGACTGTGGATTTCAGGGACGTATCACACGCTGGGACTTTGTCATCACTTTGGAGCCAAGTCACAAACGTCACAAATGAAAATAACAAAACTCGTCCCTAATGATCATTGTGTGAGTTTGTATCAGAGACAAAAGGACGTCACTAATGTTTCTCTGCAGCTCCTCACTGTCACACCAGGGGGCGCCACACGAACAGCCAGAGAGAAGGAAACAGTGACAGGACTCCTCCCCGCCGCCCCTCCTCCTCCTCCTCCTTCTTCTTCTTCTTCTGTTGTAGATTTGGAGCTGTTTGGTTCTGGAGCTGATGTAGGAGGAGTCTTTTGTGGCTGCACCTGTTTGTGCTCCGGTTTCTCTGAGGAGAGAGAGGAGGACGGGAGAGGAGGAGGAGGAGGAGGAGGGAGAGAGAGAGGAGGATAGAGACAGAGAGAAGAGGAGAGAAGGAGGAGAGAGGAGAGAAGAGGAGGAAAGGGAGGAAACAGGAGCTGCAGTAGCTCCTTCAGGATTTACTGAAGGAGATAAAAGCCGCGCTGAGTCGTGACATTCGAACACGCCTCGTTCACTTTCAGCCAGAACCTGCTCCTCTCTGATTCCTGATCTGATGGATGTGTGACGTAACTGTGACGTAACGGTGACGTCGCTGTAGTTGTAGCCTCGCGGTAGGGAGGTTGTCCTGAGGTCAGGGTCTCCTGGTCTCCTGGCTCCGTGTTGGTCATATATCGCCTGTGGTCGTAGCCCTGCGCTGACTCTCCTCTGGGTTAGAGTTTCCTGGGTTAAAGTCTCCTGAGGTTAGAGTCTCCTGAGGTTAGGGTCTCCTGGTCTCCTGGCTCCGTGTGGGACTTACAGCCTCTGGTCGTAGCCTCGCCTTGACTCTCCTTCTGGGACTCTCGTGCTCAGAATGATCCGAGTGTTCTCTGTCCACGTCTTTAAAGATTATATCAGTGTTTCCTCTGCTGTTCAAAGGCTGGACCCGCGGTGAGAACCTGAGCTCAGGTGTTCAGGGCAGTGTTCAGTCCAGAGTGAAGCTCGTCTCTCTGTTCAGGAACATTTCCTTCATTCAAAACTCAAAGTGTGGCTTAAAGCAGAGACTCTTTTGTTTGATATTTTCTTGTCTTTTCCAAACTTCTGGGAATTGTTTATTGCATTTCTGTTCATTTATTTTCTGCCGAGTTATCCTGGAGCCTGTGGTCAGTTTACGTCTGTTTTTGTTGTGTCTTTATCAAATAAATAAATAAATAGAACTATATTTCACATGCTTAGATTCTTCCCAGTGTTTCAACAGTATCATCAGGACTGAATGATCAGGAGCTTTTATTGTATCTGCACATTCACCCCTTTAGGGAGCGCACTGTGGAGAGGAGAGTGCTGCTGCTGTCTGCTACATCATGACCAAAGGTGGAAATAAAGTCGACAACACTGAGGAGCAGGAGTATGTAACAATGGAGACTGTGAAAGAGATGCTGCATAACTAAAAGGAGCAGTATGAGACCACCCGGGAGGCAAGAGAAAGTATTCAGCAATTTCTGTCAAATGATCTTGGAGTCTACAATTAAAAGTGTGGATTCTCTTGTGGGTGAGATACAAGAACTCAAGGTGAGTTTAAACTATCACAGAAAGATATTGATGACTTGAAAAAGTAAGCTCTAATGCAGAAAGCTGATTACAAACTCATCCAAGATTTAAAATCTGAACTGTCTATGAAGATCTCGACACAAAGACAGTGACAATCCACTTAATATTGTATTAAAGGACAATAGAGCAGGTTCATGAGGTAAAACTCCTTGGAGTTATTTCATTGAACTTTTATCTTGGGATAAGCACATTGACACTGTTGTGAAAAACATGGGTAGAAATATGGCATGTATTAGAAGGTGCTGCTCATTCATGACACCGGCTTCTAGAGTTCTGGTGGTTCAGTCATTGGCCTTGTCTCACCTGGACTACTGCTCTGTGGTGTGGTCAGGTGCAGCTAAGAAACACATGATGAAACTGCAGACAGCACAGAACCAGGCTGCCAGGCTGGCTCTGGGCCGCCACTCATGTGGGGACAGAGCTCGCTGAGCATCAGCCCGTCTCTCATGGCTCAGAGTAGAAGATCGACTCAAATGTCATTTAATGACTTTCTTCACAAATATACTATAGTCAAAAACCTACTCATCTGTACAACCTTTTACATTATGTGAGAGATCTGCACAACTATCCAACCAGGCAATCGGCTCAGGGTCATTTGACCCGCCCCAAACCCAGAACAGAAGCAGCGCGTAGGTCGGTCATATTCAGAGCTGTTAAACAGGCTGAAACAAAGCTCTCTTTTAAAAGACTATTGAAAAACATTTTCTGATGGAAGCCTAAGTCTGTTGTGTGTGTATGTCTATATCTATATATACTGTATATTTAGATTCTTTATATGTATGTGTGCATATGTGTATAACTGAGGAGAGGTTTGTATGTGAAGTGTGTTTTCAATTTAACTGCATGATGTGAATATTGTAATAGCTTGAACCGGACCCAGGAAGAGTAGCTGTCCATTTGAAGACAGCTAATGGGGATCCAAATAATAAATAAACACATTTATTGTCTCAGGGTTAATTACAGGCGTTTTACTGAGAACTGGTTTGTGGTTCACTTCCCGGCTTCAGCAGGTGCAGCTCGTTGTCGTGTCCTTGGGCAAGGCACTTCACACCATCTGGAAAAGTCCAAACTGTAAACATCTCCAATAAATCTACGATACATCAATAAAGCTATTAAGAACAGACTCACGGATGTGACTCCTGGAGAAGATGCACCAGCTCTGCTCCTGAGCTCCCAGAGTATCTGAAGAACAACGCAGACTTTCACAGCTTCTCACGGGTCCTGCTCACACTACCGGGCCAATGGGGTTTATATCCATCAGACGATCCGTGGGGACTATCCCATGGATACTTCACTGTATTATGTGCTTTATGAACTGTTGCACAACATATATTTCTGCACTTTGCATTTGTAACTTGCCTTTTATGTAAGTTTACTTGTGTAGGACAGATGGAAACAAGCACGGTGTTACATCTTTTTAATGCAACTGCACTTTGTCCTTCAAAGAAACTAAACTTCCATCCTCCCTCCATGCACTGGACAAACACCAGCGGGTTTTTATCTGTTTCTCCACTTTTTCCTGAGTCAAAGCAGCAAACCGGCTCTGACAGACCTCCCCCTCCCTCCCCCTCTCCCCTGGTGCATGACTAATGAAGCAAAGTGAGTGTAGATGTTGGAGGGCAGGGGACACAGACTAGCAGATCACCCCCTCTCCCCCCTCTCCCCCCTGTCTCCCCCCGGTGCATGACTAATGAAGTCAAGTGTATATGGAGGGGCCAGGGGAGGGCAGGGGACACAGATTAGGACACAAAGGCTCCTTCTCCTGCAGAAATCTAAACCCTGTTCGTCCTGACGGCGTTCGCGGCGACGCTACGTGATCCGAGCGGCCGCACAATACGGGCCAGTGTCCCGCGGGTTAAAGGGAGGCGGAGCAGGACGCCAACGCTGCTGGAAGACATTTTATATTGTTATGCCCCGTCACACGATGAACAGTATACATGTTTATATAAGTATACAAACATGTGTATAAGTATAGTATAGTTCCTCATTAAAATACTTTCTCAATGTTTGTCCCTAAACATGAGGCGGTAATGAGTGGGTTTTACTGAAGGCGAGAGACAGAGAGGGAGGGGCTGACGCTGCAGCAGCTCGTGCAGAGACGACACGGGCTCGAGGAGTTTTAATGAAGAGTGAGATCTGCTTCTTTGATCACACGTATTGGCATCTTTCTGTTTATTCCATCAATAAAACCTTTCAAAAAAAAGTTTAGAACATAAACAAGAGCCTTAACTGTTGGCTGTATTTGCCAATAGCGAGGTTTGGGTTTGCCAATTAAAACACAATCAACTGTGGGACATTTCATTCATCCAAACTCCAAATGTACGTCATGTCGGGTTTTGTGAAGGATGAAGCAGCGGTTCAGTCCGGGTAGTGTGAGTGAGGAGAGGTCAGTGGGTGGTGTCTGAGGAGGGAGCGGACAGTGGAGACGCGGTGCCGGTACGTAAAGACTTGCCTGGCCTGCCAGACACTCCTCCTTTCTGTTCAAAAGAAGAACCGTCTGGGCGGCTGCTCGCAGCCAATCATTTCACGATTTGACCCACATCGGTCCAATCACGCACCAAGAGACGGAAGCCGTCACCTGTCACCACCATGCACTCTTCCAAAACATTAAAGATGGCGGCCGATACACTGTTTTCTTCGGCTCTTTCGTCTGTTTTAAATCATTTGGAAAATATGAAATCCCTAAAACCGGAGCAAGAAACAGCGTTCGAAGCGTTCCTCGTAAAAAAGGACGTTTTTGGAAAGGCTTTCTGCCGCTTGTTACTGCAACGTATCTAGCGTTGCTCTAATTGGTTGATGCCGTCTGTCAATCACGCCCACCGGGAAATTGTTGAGATCACGCTCGCTCCCAGACTATATCGTTTGGCAGGCCAGGCAACCTAAAGACGGCCTCGTGTCTGAAGCTCATGTGACCCGAGCTTTCGATCTAAACCCAGTGGGTCAGACTTATGTCCAGAGATGAGTCAATTAAAGCACAGTACAGGGGGATCATTCCTGCTTCCCATTTAAAAGGCTTCAGCGTCAGTGCACATACGCGCACAGGTTCGAGCGTTCACGAACGTTCACGAGTGTGCATTATGTGCACCAATGAAGACAACAACTAAAATACACAAACAAGTCACATATGTTTTTCACAAATATCGTGTTAAGTTGCTCATTTCATTCTAATCTTTGTCATTTCTGATGTAAATAAAGTTCAAATGAACTATTTCAAAAGTGACCAAACATGACTTAAACAAACTGTCCTCCCCTCGCTGCTTCCCTCGCCTCTCCCCGTCTCTCAGCAGTGTTTCTGAAAAGTGCGTACCTCGTACGGCAGCTATATAGTTTGCGTGGAGGAGCGCAATGTTTCACGTTCAGTTTGTTTTCTATAAATACCATCTTTTGCACAGAGGAGCGGCTACGCAAAGTTTTGGCCTCATTTTGTGGCAGCAAGCTTGATAAATGAGGCCCCAGGTGAAGATGCTGAACCTGGTAAGAGTTTGTCATTATCCAGAGTGAAACAAGTCCTGTACCGACATGGGCTGATAGGGAACTCTGCCAGGAAGAAGCTCTGACTCCAAAACAAACACAAGGATAAAGACTTTAATGTTTGGAGACATATCCTGTGTCTGTTTGTCCATAATGACCATGGTCACGTTTAGAGGAAAAAGTCTGAGAACACCATCCCAACTGTGAAATATGGGGGCTGGTGCACTTCACTAAATAGATGACATCATGAAGAAAGAACTCTATGTGGAAATATTGGAGCAACATCTCCAGAGGAAGTGAAAGCTTGGACAGATGGGTCTTCCAATGGACAATGACCCAAAGCCAAACTGGTTACAAAGTGGCTTAAGTCAATGTTTTGAAGTTTATCACAAAGTCCTGATCTCAGTCCAGTTTAAATGTATCACAGCTGAAAAGGCAAGCAAGGCGGCCTACAAATGTGTCTCAGTTCCACCAGTTCTGTTTGAGGAATGGACCAAAACTCATCCAACTATTGTGAGAAGCTTGTGGAAGGAAATCCAAAACGTTTGACCCGAGTTATACAGTTTAAAGGCAACGCTACAAATATTCATGACATGTTTAAACTTTTGGTTTTGTAAAAAGTAATAAAATAACGTGTAGAAAATTCTATTTGACCTAAAAAAAAATAATACAAGTGAATTCTGCAAATATGTCTTTTCATGAAGTGTTTGTAAACATCTGGTTCTCACTGTATCTACAGCATGAGGGCCACAGATCGAGGTCAGTGATTCAAACGTTCACCTGGGTTTATTTAAGGGAGGTTCAAACTGGGCCCACTCCTTTCTTTAGGCTTGAAACCATAATGCAGCTCTGTCTCAAAATTAATGTTACTTTGTGAGGTTTTAATTGTGTGGAATTATTAAAATGTCATTATAAAGTAGCGTCTCTGGTGATGTGTGTCAATAAAACACATTAGGCCCCAGGCCGCACTCGCCTGGTGTAGAGTGTAGACCAGGCCCTTATTGTACAATTAAACATTAAACATCATCATCTTAATAGCCAGGTGAGACTCTTCTTAGATTCTGGTTTGTCTGAACTGTCACTATTACAGAACGTAACGGGTTTGAGCTCAGACCTTTCTGTACATGACTCATTGTCTGGTTTGGTATAGTTTTTACTCACTGCAAATGAATTTCCTCACAGGGACAATACATTTCTATTACTACAAAGCTGACGCTTGGCCCTTGGTCCGTGTGGGGGTGATTCATGAAGAGCGTGACATCACTGGTATACTGTACTTTATGCTCAACACTCTCACGTCAGACTTTGCTGTTTAGAACCTACTGTACACCTCTGTATCCAGATTAAAGAGAGCAGAGAGGAGAGTGTAGCATCACAGCGTCGTGTCCTGAATCTCAATGGACAGTTCATTCACTGATGAGGCTCAAACAGACAAATCCACTCTGCTCCTCTTCCTCCTCTGCACCTCCTCTGATCCTAGAGTTCAGTCTCTAACATCTAAACAAAGGAAATCCTGTTTCATTATTCACTGATTCAATGTTTCTCACAGAATTATTTATCATTATCTCCACTTTAGTCGCTCTTACAGACTCTAAACGTTTTTATTTTCAATGAAATATCTCTGTATTTTAAAGACTCTCCGTTTGATCCAGAGGTCTGGTCCCAGAAAAGGCTCTGTGTGTGTGTGTGTGTGTGTGTGTGTGTGTGTGTGTGTGTGTGCGTGGTGGTGGTGGTGTGTGGTGTGTGTGTGTGTGTGTGGTGTGTGTGTGTGTGTGTGTGTGTGTGTGTGCGTGCGTGTGTGTGTGTGTGTCGTGTTTGTGTTTCTCTCTGCGACGTTAAGTAACTGTTTCCTAATCCGTGTGTGTTTACGTGTGTTCATCATCATCGTGCAAATGTTGATCTGAGATAAATCCCTTCAATCCTCTCACAAACACACACAGGAGGCTGCAACATTCAGCTTTTATTGCACAAAGCCTTTGACCCTCCACCCAAAACAACCTCCACCCAAAACAACAACCTCCACCCAAAACAACCTCCACCCAAACAAACGACCTCCCCCTAAAGCATGGTCTCAGACACGCGGCCTGGGGGCCAAATGCGGCCCGTGAGGTAATTTTTTGCGGCCCGCGAGATGATTTCTTATTTATATTATATGCGGCCGGTAAATTGCATTAAACACGTTAGAACTGGGAGATGCGGAGCTTCTACAGACGACTTATCAACTTTTTTCAACAAAGAACAGCAGCGGACTGTGTGCGGAGCTTCTGAAACAGGTGGAGACTGTTAGAACGTGAGGGAGAAACTTTAGTTGTTCAGCTAAACATGTGCTGGAAAAGTGACAGCACTGCAGCATGACAATAAGCACCTTTACCATCTTTACCTTTATGACATCGTAATTAGTGTTTAAAAGCGTCACAACTGTAGCCTGGCCTTAGCCATCCGTAAACTCCGGTCAATTATAATTTCCCTACATGTACCAAATGACACGAGTACAAGGGTATGGTAAAAACCAGGCTATCACGACAGTAAAGTGAGGAGCCTTTTCTCTCCATCTCTCAGAGCAACATTATCATGTCAATGAATTTAATCTTTATTAAAGACACATGTGCAAACACATGATCCATAGTTACATTAAAAATAGAGAATATGGAAATGTATAAAAATACTGCAAATAATTACAGCAACATTAATAGTAAAAAATATAAGCCCCATCAATTCTCTAACTGTAGGTCAGGAAAAGGCCTGAGGCCACTGACTCCACATTATTTACATGAGGTGAATCTCACTGAGCTGATCTCAGACTCACCAGAGTCTGTAAAATGGCATTTGGAGAGTTGCCAAGTCTACACATTCACTGATGTATTTATTTATATTACAGGGTAATTGAAAATGAACACTGTACAAAACAAGTTTGTAGCTGATGCTCATTATCAGCTCCAGTCCCTGGTTGGGCTTTTCTACACTACATTAAAATGGCATTTGAATTATTACATTTTGCATTTCTTTCTAAATAGGCCAACAGACAGAAACTGGACCTGACTCCTGAAAGATCATTCACTGATGCTCTGAACCAATTTACCTGAACCAAAATTAGATTAATTACAAAAACACTAATTGTCTAAGTCTATAATTTCTAATTTAGAAGCTCAGCAAATGTTTAGGCGATTGGAAACCTCTGTAAGCTTAAAAATGTGCAGATAGTTAATGTACAGTCTATTTTAAGGTTATACAGCAAACAATAAAATGTTGCTAAATCATAATTGACTTAATAAAAAAGGCTTCGTCTGTTGTGGCCCCCGACCAACACTGGGTTTGCATTTTTGGCCCCGAGTCCAAACGAGTTTGAGACCCCTGCCCCAAAACAACCTCCCCCAAAACAATACAACCTCCCCCAAAACAACCTCACCCAAAACAAAACAACCTCCCCCAACCCCCCGGTGACGTGTGACAGTGACACATGCAGTCGATGGCGTTCGGTTCAGTTTCACTTTTGGACAAAACGTGTGGATTCAGGAGTTTAAAGCACAGCTCTGTCTCTGCTTAAACCTCTTAACCCCCGCCTGAACCCAGCACAGTTTCCCCAGTGTGGCTTTACCCAAATCTAAAAGCTTCTTGAAAAAAAAGCATCAAAATAGCGACACAAAACGAGAAGAAAAGGATGAAAGCGCAACAGGTGTAAGTCCGGGTAACAAGAAAGTAATTACACATGTAAGTACAGGTACTCTTACAAAGTATCACACGGGGGAACAATGTGTAACACGGTAGTACAATGTGTAACTAACTACGTGTCAAGGTGTAGTAAAAGTATTCATTTTAATTTTTTAATTTTTTAATTTCATTCAAAAGTGACATCATACAATCACAACAAAACCGCCAAGCCAATACAGTCTGAATGAAACAGAGCAATTACTGGTGCTGAGCTTTCACATAGTTGTGGCAAAAGGGAATGTGGTATTGTGCATATATTTTAGAAGAAGATCTTTATTTATATATCATAAATATTTATTTATTTATATATATATATATATATATATATATATATATATATATATTATATATATATATATATTACTGTTGCAGGACAACAGTATTACTGTTGTGAAAGTGAAGACATGACTCCAGGCATTTTTATTGATTGTGGTTCATTTATTTTTTATAGTGAGACACAGTTGCCTGTAACAAACAGAAACGAGTGAACAGGAAAAAATACAGTAAAACAAGGAAAATTACCACGATATCAATGTGCATGTATACTGTAACTAATGTGCAGGTACAGGAGAGCACAGGCTGTAAATTCAAGTGACACCGTTGCCTGTAACAAGCAGAAACAAGAGTGAACAGAGAAAAATAAGAACAAGTGTCCAAAAATGATTACGCTTAATTATCATTCCTAAGTCAGACGGAGCCTTTCTGTGCTGATGTGAATTGTTTGTAGTTGTAGGGAAACGGGAGAAAACCTATGTTGGCACAGGAAAAACATGCACATCTGCACAGAAAGGCTCCGTCTGACTTAGGAATTGAACCCGGGACCTTCTAGCTGTGAAGCAAAAGCGCTAACCACTGTGTCATCATATCACATGTACTTATGCTGTACATGCACTTTGATAGTGTGATCATTTTTGGAGACTTGTTCTGCTTATTTTTCTCTGTTCACTCTTGTTTCTGCTTGTTACAGGCAACGGTGTCTCGCTTCAATTTACAGCCCGTGCTGTATCAATGTGCATGTATACTGTAACAGCCGTTACAGTATACATGCACATTGATAATGTGGTACTTTTCCTTGTTTTGCTTTATTTTTCTCTGTTCACTCTTGTTTCTGCTTGTTACAGGCAACGGTGTCTCACTACAAAAAATAAACAACAATCAATAAAAATGCCTGGAGTCATGTCTTCACTTTCACAACAGTAATACTGTTGTCTTGCAAAATTAAAATTAATGCACAATTAATAATATTACATTCCCTTTGCCACAACTATGACAGCTCAGCACCATTAATTGCTCTTTGAATACCTTTACTACACCTTGACACGTAGTTCCCCCTTGTTACACCTTGTAAGAGTACCTGCACTCTTGTGTACTATATTTAATTATTTGCTTGTTACCCGTACTTACACCTGGAACTCGCGGGCTGTATTCTAAAGCGTTACCAACTTGCCTTGCATTGTTGAATTTAAGATTATATTAATATTTTATTAGACTTTTTTTTCTTCTCCGAATTTTACACTTTACACTTAAAATTGTGAAATATTGAAAAACAATACAGTAAATACTTTAAAGGTGAATTGTTCATGTTGAATTTAAAACACTTTAAATAATGAGTAATGAATATTCAGTGTCTGAAATTCAAAGACAAACATTATTTAAAAAAAGACAATTAAAGTTCTGACGACACAAAAAGAATCTTCCATACGTTAGAACCGTTAGAACTCGGGATGTAACGGTTCAGTGCAAATACATTATAAAAAATAATAAGCTGGTTTGAAATAAACCTCCTAAACGTTCATCATTGGGCCGTATTCATAATCTCATAATAAAATTGGCAAAGCTTCCTCATTTCTCCAAGCTGCTTGAAAATAAAATGTGCCCCTGGGCTCACGATGCAAAACAGAAACGCTCACAGATCTGAGGCTCGTGTTTGGGCCGGTCCTGGACCACTTTCTGCTCAGACTTTTTGTAAACGAAGCTTTTGAGGCGGGTTCTGTCCAGAATGTTGTCTGGTCCTTCAGCGCGGCCTCGTCAGCAGGACAGACTTTACAAAGACACGCAGAGACATGTGTTTGAGGAGGATGTGACTGTGCAGGTGTGGAGCCTTTAGTTTAGTGGTTAGTGATGATGACACACATGCCTCTGTTTGGCCGTGCGCACACACACACACACACACACACACACACACACACACATCATGGAGACTAAACCAGTGTTTCCCACGCATAGACTATTCTGTGGCAGCCCTAGTGTTAAGCTCAGTGGCACAAATGCCTTGCAGAGAAATAAAAGTCCTAATGAAATAATAAACACGGTTACAGAGGAGATCGCGTTGAAGCAAAACACCTCTTTCACTTGCGTTGTTTCTCCCCTCTTGCGCGAGGGAGAGAGAGGGAGAGGAGGAAAAGTTACGTGAATGAAGCAACAGAAGCTTAATCGGGCCGTGTGATTTTTTTTTTTTTTGTGATAAACTCCATGGAGGGAAATATCGATGTTATATTTTCGTTAAAATAAATAAAAATGAAGTCAATTCAGAGGGTATTTATTTTTAAAAAAAGAAAGAAAAAGCATCAAAGAGCCATAAGTCCCATCACTAGCGCCAATACGATAGAGATTTTTTTTTTTATATAGTCGGCCGCAAGGGACAACGCCCCATACCATCTGGGCCATTTCCTCATAGCACTTGACTGCCCCATAGCGTGTGTGTGTGTGTGTGTGTGTCTATTTGGTGCAGAGAAGACGGCTGGTGAAATTCACTAAAGGCCTCCCAACGACCCGACCACAACAACACCAATATCCCCCCCCCCCGGGTCCGACCTCCACACATTGCCTTCAAACCTGTGGGAAACACTGCTAAACACTAAGAAATATAGACCGTCACTTACAATGCAGAGTTTTGCATCGCGGGGCTTTGTTACAGCCCTAGTTAGAACCGTTAGAACCATTAGAACCGTTAGAACCAGTTAGAACCGTTAGAACCGTTAGAACTACAGTCATGGCGTTTTCCCGTCATTACTCTGACACATTTGTAGTTACTGCAAAATGGGTTCAACCTGAGCCGTAAAACTGTCCCTGAATCCAATCAACGAAATTAAGTTTGTTTTTTTCCTTTTAGAGCGGAAAGTTTCCTCTGGGTCTGACTCAGTAAAAACAAAGTAGTTCAAACTTGGACAAACATGTGGTGAAACAGGTGAACTTCCTGCACGTCTAAAAAGGGCTTGGTTTTCGAAACAACAGAGCGACAGAGCTGTGCTTTAACTGCAGTCAGTGACAGACGACCATAAGGCAACACTCAGGTAGAAAATACTGTGTCCGACTGTGTCTGGGACAGAGTGGGACAGTCCGGTTTATTCCCAGAGCAGCGACGGCCCCTGTGTCTGGGACAGTCCGGTTTAATCCCAGAGCAGCGATCTCCAGCTTGGACTCTCGGGGACAACGTGGCGCCTGGACGTCCTTCACCAAACGGCCAAAGCGACAATGCTTTTGTTTGGAACAACTTTTAAAAATAAACTCCGTCTTTGTCTCTCTGAGTCCCCTCGAGGACAGCGTCAGACCGGATCCAAAGAGGTCTCTACAAAAAGGGTAGAAAGGTTTTGTCCTGGACGAGCGAGGCGTTCATGTTCTTGAGCTGGTCAGCGGAGCGGGCGTCGCGGTATCCCAGCTGCCTCATGGCGCGCTGGCACACGCTCTGGCAGTACTCCACCATGTCGAAGGGCAGTTTGAGTCGCCAGCTCTCGGCGTTGGCGGCCGAGTCCCGCGCGGTCCCGTACTTGTCCTTGGCCTGGGCCTCGCTGGTGCCCCGAGTGTTGGCCTGGATCCACGCCTCCACGCTCGCCGTCATGCGGAGCCCAGGAACTCGTAGATCTCCCTCGTCTTCTCCAGGGGGCGCCGTGACAGGTCCTCGTAACGCACCAGCATGTACCGTCCTGCAGAGTGACATGAGGGTTAGAGAAACAACTAACATCTACGGTCTGACGTACCTGTGAGCCAGGCGGGCCGGCTGACGTACCTTCGGGCCAGGCGGGCCGGCTGACGTACCTTTGAGCCAGGCGGGCCGGCTGACGTACCTTTGAGACAGGCGGGCCGGCTGACGTACCTTTGAGCCAGGCAGGCCGGCTGATGTACCTTTGAGCCAGGCGGGCCGGCTGACATACCTTTGAGCCAGGCGGGCCGGCTGAGCGCGGTGGACACGGAGCTGAAGAAGTCGTCGCAGATGGTGCTGAATTGCCGCGTCTCCAGCGTGTGTGGGCGCCGGCCGGTCGCCTGCCAGATGCCCCACAGACGGTACAGGTCCCTGAAGGTGTCGATCCGCGAGCTGAGGATCCCCCGAGGGTCACGCACCAGCTGGATCACCTTAATGTTGAGGCGCGGGTCCTCCAGCAGGGGGCGCAGGTCTCCCACCACCGGGACTCGCACCTGCAGGCAGACAGGTCAGAATCAGAAAAGGGTTTAGTGTCGATGTCTGAGAACACGTACCCTAACACCAGCCCTAATCCCAACCCTAACACCAACCCTAATGCTGTGTTCAGACCAAACGCCTCCAGTGCCTCCAAAGTGTCAGGTTTACATTGAAAATACATGGGGGACGCGCCTCCGGGAGCGGCGCGTGACGCGCCTCCTGTGCAGCACGTTTTGAAGTGTTTCGCGCCTCGGACGCGGCCAACGCTAGAGTTGGGATTGTTGAACTTTTTCGACAAATTAGCTCTGTCGGCCCGCAGATGTAAACAGTCATGGAGGATTATCCTGTTGTGAACCGGGGCTACAGCAGCTCTGGGACTTTTACAAAGACTCACATCAGTGTTTCATTTACCTAAACACCCAGCATTAAAAGCGGCGACAAGAAAACTTGTTTGAGTGGCTCGATCTGCACTGGGAATGTGTTTGGGATTTGATGATGCACAGAGCATTCCCAAAGCTGCTACAAGCCAATCGATGTGAAAACGAGAAATATGCACGAATAAAGTCTATTAAGCTCCATCTACATAAAGCAACCGTGTAACAATGATCACACACTGATTCAGGCTTGTTGATTTTTAAGTGTATTGCTCACATTGTATCTACAACGGGCCGTAGTTTTCTCCCTGAGTTAGCTGCGCATAGAAATAAATTATTTCTATGCTAGCCGCTTAGCAGCAAACAGATAGCTCGCATTGACCCCCTTGAAAATATTATGCACTAATCACGTCAATAAAGCCCTTAACTACACAGAACAGCCTTTATGATGGTCACACACTGAGATGGGATTGACACATTTGTGCACACTTTTTTTTTTTAAATCAACAATGAGCTGTACGCGATCGCAACTAGCTAACCGGGCTAACCTAGCCTATAACCACCTATAACCGCTGCTTCCAAGATGGCTACGAACGCACTCTGAGCTGACGCGCGGCCAGGGCGTCGTGACGCTCAGTGACATTTGTGACAAGTGTCTGACTTCAGTACAAGCGTTCAACTACGGACTTGAGGCGCGTTTTTGACGCCCAAGAGGCGTTCGGTCTGAACACGGCATAACACCAACCCTAAAGCTCAACGCACACCAGAACACAGCGCGCCACGTCACAGCACTTCAGAGGCTTTACTCAAACCATGTGGGGCTTTACACACGTGATTTATACATTTATCATAAATAAAAGAAGACACGTATGTCCGTGTTGTAAGAGAGAGCAAACCTGGCTCTTTTTTGTAGGTTAGTAGCGAGTTGGCGACAGACACGAGTTTAACATGCTTCCCCTGATGCCTGAGCCCTGACGATGGTTTCTCTGTCTCCGCGGCTTCTCTCGTCCAAACAAACAAAGTTCACGGCGGTTTCCCTGTCTGTTACTGACCAGACCCGCCTCTGTGCCTCTGCAGGAGGTTAAAAGCCTGTGTTTTCCACCGCGCCGCCATGTCTGGATTCCACTAATCTGAATCGTGGCCGGGGTCCAGCGTCGCCGCGCGTCACTGCAACCTCGGTGTGCGTTCTCTCATAGAAAATAAAGGAGGCGGCTCTTTTGCCGCGCGTCAAGGTGTTTCGGTGCGTTGGGCTTAACACCAACCCTAACACGTTCCCTAACACGTACCCTAACACCTGTAATGGCAGTTTTTAGAGTTAATTAAACTAAAGCCAGTTGCAGCAATACACTAACTGTGAAGTACCGAAGTAACCTTTTTCCTTTATTGTGGTAAGAAATTCCACGACACACCAACCCTAACTGTTACCCTAGAACTAACACTAACCCTGCACCAAGAGGGTTCAGTCTGCGGCCGAGTGAGCGGCTCACTCTAACTCAAACAGAACTCTGACCCCAACACACGTTCAATACACTGTAGTTTATATACTTCAGTAAACGTATCTGTGTCGGCTCTCAGTCATACAGGAGTTGTTCATCTTAAATGAAGGATGAGTCTCTCTAAGTCTGGTTTTGACACTATTCCTCTGATCTTAGCAATGTTCTTCAGATGGTAAAAAGCTGATGATGTTATTGCTTTGATGTGTTTAAGTTCAGAGTCCATGATTACTCTTAGATTTCTAACCTGATTTTATGGTTTTAGAGAGAAAGAGACTTACGGTCTTCATGGCGACGTAGGGCTTCTCTTTGCACACCTGCGACGCCGTGGTCAGGTTGAGGGGCAGACATTTCTTCTTGCACTGCCACTCCTCCCAGGTGTCGTTGGCTTTGAAGGCGGGGCACACGGGCTCCTGGCACAGGACGCGGCTGGCGCTGTGGCGGAACATGGTAGCCAACATGTGACGCGAGGGGGCGGGTCTTAAGTAGCTCTCCAGGGCGTAGAGGTCGCACTGGAACAGGCTCCACAGCAGGTCACGACTGGCGCCCAACATCAGCTGTGGAGAAGAGCGTCGCTTTAACTTTAGTTCATCATTAGGATCCTCATTATACACTGCAGCCCACAGGTTGTGTGTGATGTTCTACGGGTCCAGGTAGGTAGGTTTGGGTTTGGGGTCTGCTGGGGCCATCGCATAACCGGGGCTATCGAAGCACCGGGCAGGCCGAGTAGGGCTAGATGAGGGCGTGCGTCGGTAAGATTGGCCTTGGCTTGTGGTTAGCCTTTTATTTTACTAGTGCTCCTTAACTAAGCTCTTTATTTACGTTTAGGGGACCTAAACACTGCTGCTGTCTTGTTTCCTCCCTCCTTTTGAACTGTGAACTAACTGAAAGTGTACAACTGAACATAACGAAAACTGTGATGACATAAAGGGAAACATAGAAATAAACTAAACTATATGTTAAAGGAACATGTTGCAAAAAAGAGCTATCCGAGTAATTCATAACGTTGGATTTTTGAACCACACAAACTCATTATTTTTAAAATCAAAGATCATGAAGTTTTGTGACATTGTTGAGTTCCAAACTGTACAGATTTTATACAAAGCAAGATACAAACTGTTACCGGGCCAAATACAAAGAAGGTTCCAAGAACGTACTGGTTGTTATGAATTACGTGACGAGTTAAACTTAAGATTCAGAAACATAGCTCAACTTTGAAAAGTTTTAGCCCAACAGTTAATGGTGTACAATTGTGAAATAAACTGGAAATGGAGTTGAAACAAAGTCCAAACATCAACCTGTTCAAATATAAATACAAACAAAAGACTTTAGAAATATATAGAGAGGAAGAAATGCGTTGCCATTGGGGGAGCAATAAGATCAATTATGTGTATTTTTTCCTCAATCAATCAAGGAAGAGTGTTGCTGCTTGGAACGGTTGTCATTCTATTACTCAAATTTACAAATTGAGAATTAGGGTAGGCAAGTTATGGATCTGTTGAGAGGGACCCTCCCAACGGGCTCAAAACCTTGTCTTTTAATGCACCACTCAGCATAGGAACATCATCTACAAAATCAGCTGTTAGGGCAGCTGGGTGGGGGTTTGTTGGTGGGGAGCTACTGCCCTCTGCAACTGCCCCGCTCTACACCCTGGCTTTTTAATGCACCTTACTATGCAGGGCTTACATCATAACTAATCATGATCATCATAACTCAACTAAATAAATATAATAATAAATAATAATAATAATAATAATAATAATAATAATAATAATAATAATAATAATAATAATAATAAAACTGCGCAGCCAGGGGCCGGAGGGTGTCCGGTTTGGGAACCTCAGGATCTCATCTCTGCTGTTTGCAGATGATGTTGTTCTGTTGGCTTCATCAAATCAGGACCTCCAGCTGCACTGGGGCGGTTTGCAGCCGAGTGTGAAGCGGCCGGGATGAGGATCTGCACCTCCAAATCTGAGGCCATGGTTCTCCACCGGAAAAAGGTGGCTTCCCCGCTTCAGGTCGGTGGGGAGTCCTTGCCTCAAGTGGAGGAGTTCAAGTATCTCGGGGTCTTGTTCACGAGTGAGGGACGGATGGAGCGTGAGATCGATAGACGGATCGGTGCAGCGTCAGCAGTGATGCGGTCGCTGTATCGGACTGTTGTGGTGAAGAGGGAGCTGAGTCAGGGGGCAAAGCTCTCGATTTACCGATCGATCTACGTTCCCACCCTCACCTATGGTCATGAGATCTGGGTAATGACCGAAAGGACAAGATCGCGGATACAAGCGGCCGAAATGAGTTTCCTTCGCAGGGTGGCTGGGCGCACCCTCCGAGATCGGGTGAGGAGCTCAGTTACCCGGGAGGAGCTCGGGGTAGAGTCGCTGCTCCTTCATGTCGAAAGGAGCCAGCTGAGGTGGCTAGGGCATCTGTTCCGGATACCTCCTGGTCGCCTCCCTCGGGAGGTGCTCCAGGCATGTCCTATTGGGAGGAGGCCTCGTGGAAGGCCCAGGACACGCTGGTGGGACTATGTCTCCGAGCTGGCCTGGTGTCGCCTCGGGGTCCCCCAGAACAGCTGGAGGAGGTGTGCGTGGATCAGGAAGTCTGGGCATCTCTGCTGAGACTGCTGCCTCCGCGACCCGGCCCCGGATAAAGCGGAAGAAAATGGATGGATGGATGGATAATAAAACTCAAATTAACATTATATTGAGGTAGATCTGCTGAAATATATTATATTAAGGTTTGCCTTTTGTTACCTGCTTTGTGCTAAACATCGTACATGAAACGAGATCGTGGTTGTCGTTGTGCTTCGTTTCTGTTTTCTATATGAACATTTCAAACAATGCTTTGTAATTTGGTCTGTGTTAAAAAAAAAAGCCGCTTTGAAGTGTAACTGGTTCTCCTTTGACATTGATGAAAATCAAAATATGATGCTGCTAATTGTATGATTGATAATGTAATTGCAATAGGACAAAGTTATTATTATAGTTCTGTCATGTAATGTCTTTATGTAGATGCTATATTGTAAATGTTGTATTGATTTTGGGGCGGGGCTTATAAGCTCTTGCTTCAGCCCACTCCTTTTGAGCAGAATGTTTACTGCTCAAATAAACTAATAAACTAAACTAAACTAAACATGCTGCCTCTGTCCTTATGGGTCGAACCTGTCTGCCACTGGATGGCGTTGTCTGGCTCTTTTTGTATCTGTATTTATTTTGATCTCCATTAGCTGTAGTAAGTACAGCTATTCTTCCTGGAGTCAATCCAGCCTGCTGCTCACAAATCAATATTTACACCAGTTTTCAACACCGAGTGATAATATTACCCCCCCCCCCCCCCCCCACACACACACACACACACACACACACTCAAATGTACTAAGGACATAGTGTATGCTATCAGTGAATACATAAGAGATGATGTAATGCCAGCATTAGTAGCGTAATGGTCAAGTTCCTTAATTAGACCACCACTGGTCACACAACAGGTTTTATCAAATTAATACATGAGATGCCTTTTCAAAAGGGCTTTAAATTGGTACTTACTGTTTGCATAAATAATGTCACTTGGCAAAATATTCCAACCAGACATGGCTCTATACATTACAGTACTTTTTCCATTGTTGGTTATCACTTTGGGAAGTTTAAATCTGCCCTCCGTGGCATGTCTGGTTTCATAATTATGATCATCCGAACTAAAATTTAACTCTTTGTACAGTACATTTGGAAGGTTAGTTGTAATTATATTTCTTATTAAATTCATTAAAGAAGCAGTAAATCTCTCTTTTACCTTGAGCCAGGACAGTGTATTATGCATCCAGTTTACATTAGTTCTGAGTGAGCACCGAAGTATACAACGAGCTGCTCTGTTTTGGACGGTTTGTAAAGCTTTTATATTTGTTACGGCAGCACAAGACCAAATCTCTGAGCAGTAGTCTAACTGCGATAATACAAGTGTTTTTATAACATCTGTAATCATACTGAAAGATAACATATGACGACATCTTTTCACCATTGAGAGGCACTTTCCCATTCTACTGGCCACCATACTAATATGCTTAGACCAAGATAGTTCATTGTCAATTTCAATACCAAGCAGTCTGGTCTGTCGCACCTGCTCACCAGTTACATCTTTGACAACAAGACTCAATTTGGGTTCATCCCGCAGCATGTGTTTTGTTCCAAAAACAATACTCTTTGTTTTGCCAATGTTTAGAACTAGCTTGTTATTTGTAACCCACTCAAATACTGAAGTTAATTCTTTCTTTAAAACAATTTGAAGTTCTTCAACCGTACTTTGTGATGAATAAATGGTTGAGTCATCGGCATACATTGCTATTTTGACTTTTGTAACACTAGTGGCAAGTCATTTGTATATATAGAAAACAGGAGTGGTCCTAGGCAGCTTCCTTGAGGTATACCACAGCTAATTGTTTTTACATCTGAGAAGCTTCCATTAAAAAAGACAGTTTGTTTCCTGTTTTCTAAATAATTCTTAAGCCACAGTGATGCTGCTGGACTGAACCCATAGCATTGCATTTTACTCAACAGAAGGTTGTGATCTATAAGATCAAAAGCTGAGCTGAAATCCAACAATACAGCTCCTGCTAACCTTTTGTTGTCTAATGCTATCAACCAATCATTTGTCATCTGAGCCATAGCAGTCGCAGTCGAGTGACCTGCTCTGTACGCATGTTGGAAATCTGTATTCAGATTATTATTAAAAAAAATATTTCTGGATTTGTTCAAATACAATCCTCTCCATAATTTACTCAGAGCAGGTAACAGACTGATTGGCCTGCTGTTAGGGCCACAAAAAGGAACAGTAGCATTTTTTGGTAAAGGCACAATTTTTGCTATTTTCCAAGCCTGTGGATAGACCCCCTCCTTAAGACTTAAATTTAGAATATGAGCAATAGGAACAGCAAGCAATAGGAACAGCAACTAACTTTGCAGACAGTTTCAATAATTTAGAATCAATATTATCGACACCAGACGGTTTTTCTTTACATTCTAATAGTAATTTTTCTACTTGGCCAACAGTAACATCAATAAACTCAAACTTGCAGTTCTTTCCAGCCATAATATTGTTCCTTATTAAATATTCTGCTTTTGAGTTATCAGTTTGTCCCATCTCACTTCTCAGTTGATCAATTTTATTACAGAAATAATTGCTTAAGTGATTGGCTATGTCCAGTGGCTTTGTAATAAAGAACCCCCTGATTCAAGAAATGATGGAGTCGTTTTAGAATTTCTTCCCATAATATTATTTAGAATACTCCATAATTTTTTGCCATTATGTTTCTCATTTATGATCAGATTTTTATAATACAATTTCCTTTTCTTTTTGTTTAATTTAGTTGCATAATTTCTCAGTTTCGGTATACCTGCCAATCTGATTCATAAGTAGAGATAGTTGCCACTTTTTTAGCCTCATCTCTTTGTACCATGCAGTCTTTAGTCAGCATCAATCCAACCCACTCTTACTTTTTTTACTGTTCTCTTTTTTAGAGGAGCATGTTTATCACTCACTTGTGTAAACATCTTATTAAAGACTTCTACTGCATCAGCTAGATTATCAGTCATCAATACATCATCCCAACAAATGTTACGGACATCCTCAATAAAACTACCTTCAGTAAAGTGTTTGTATGACCTTTTCACAATTATTTTATGTCCTCCTTTTGGAACTCTGGTTTCCTCACCATTGCTATTAGGTTATGATCACTACAGCCTACTGGGACGGATATAGCTGTGGTGCAGAGGTCACCAGAGTTAGTGAAGATATGGTCAATCAAGGTAGATGTTTTGTTCCATCAGTTCTACAGCATATCCGAGTTGGTTTGGTCACAAGCTGTGTTAGACCGCATGCCTCAGTAATGGATTGAAGTTTGCTTCTCAAAGGACACTGCAGTGAATTCCAGTCTATATTAAGGTCTCCCACAATATACACTTCATTTTGACAATCACATACATTGTCTATCATGGTACATAAATCATCCAAATAAGCTGAATCTGCATTGGGTGGACGGTAACAACAACAAACCAGTAATGGCTTTAAATATGGAATATGAACTTGGAGCCATAATGCTTCAATATTGGGTAGCGTTAGATCAATTCTTATTTTTACTGGTATTTGCTCCTGTATATAGATGGCCACTCCGCCACCCCTTGCATTTCTGTCTTTCCTATATATGCTGTATCCTTGTATATATAATGAGGAATCTTCAAATGTAGAATCCAGATGAGTCTCAGTGAGTCCTAGTATATGTAAATTACCTTTTGATAGAATATTTGAAATATCAATTACTTTATTTCTCAGACTACGGATGTTTAAATGTGCCAATTTTAGTCCCTTCTTAGGTAAATTTGTAAAAGTCACCATACTCAATTATTGTTAATAATCAAATTTATTGTTTGAACCACTATAGTGCTGTAATCTCTACCTATACATTCATGGTGACTAGGTCCCAACTCAAAAGACACAAAGTATTGAAAACTCATACACACACACTCACACTTCCCGTTCACACCCCCAGAGACTGTAATCATTGTGAAACTAGTGCAATAACGTTCTCCTTATAGTCCTGCTGAAACAGAAATATTCCTTAGTCCATCATTATAACAGAAATCCATATGTTCCCTCTATATCATTTCATAATACAAACATCCATCATTCACTGTCCTCTGTCCTCCTGTAATGTTCTGTTCATGCGGTCACGTGACACACTCACCCAATCAGCAGCGTTCCCAACTTCGTCACGTGACTGGCAGTGTGGAACCAAAACATTCGCTCTCTTATAATCACCAGCGTCTTACTTCGGAGGATTATTATCAGTTATTGGGACATGATGAATGAAAATGGGAACGATAGGGTAGCTGACAATGTGACTGCTTATGTTACATTGTTCTCATTATCGATCTGAACAACTTGAGCCCGCGTCGTGTTTCCAAAGGATTCTTCATTCTCCCGACTCTCGAGGAACTCTTCCAACGTCACAGGATCCTGAAATAGCGTGTGCTCATGGCCTTTGGACACTTTTATAGTGGCCGGATAAAGCAAGAAGGCCTGGTAACCCTCTTGCCGAGCCTTTTCCATGACAGGATAGCAGGATTTGCGACGTGCCCGGGTTACAATGCTGTAGTCAGCCGTGAAGCGGACATCCTTTCCTTCCATAACCAGCGGTGAGTCCTCGCAGCTTTCAAAATCCTTGCTCTGTCGGTGTATCTTAGGCACATGAAAATCATGACCCTCGGTTTTGTCTCCTTGCTCCGGAGAACTCCAATACGGTGCGCTCTCATGATCTCCGGTGGCGTATCTTTCAGCGTGGGGAACCACAGTGGGAGCTGGGCAGTGATATATTGTAAAGCATTAGAGTTCTCTTTTCGCTCACATAGCCCATGCACAACGATGTTATTTCGTCTGCTCCGATCCTCTAGTTCAGCCAGCTTTGTCTCCATTGTTGTCACAGTTTTGGACAAGGCTTTAGACGTCTGCTCCACTCTTGCCGTGCGCGCCAACAGGTTTGCGTTAGCTTCCCTGAGCGCCTTCGTTTCTTCTTTGAGCGATGAGAAATCAACATGAAGTGAGTCCAAGCGTTGCTCCAAACGAGCAAATGCTTCTTCTGATTTGGCCTCGGCTTTCGCAAAGTGTTTCTCAAGTGCCGTTTCAATAAGCAGACCCAAGTTTTTCTACAGATGCCATAGTTTCAGCCTTGGTCTCCAGTGGTGGATTTCCTCTAGTTACACGCGGCATATATATATAATGTCCAGTGAGCCACTCAATGCAGTCAAATGAATGAATTATTACCACAGATTGAAGTCAGCTAATCCAGTATGAGAAAAATAGATGGACTACTTGTATGTTAGATTTATGCAGGAGGAGAGATCAACGCAGCTACCTCCGAGCTGCCATTGCTGTGTTTTAAAATGCTGTGCTATGCAGTGCTGTGTTTTAAAATACCACGACCAGTCGTCATGTCCCAATTAACATGCAGCTACACTTTTACATCACCTGTTATGAACTTATTTGCCGCTTATTCAGAAAACATGAAAGCACTTTGCAAATGCCCACAGCCCAAAATAAGATCGAGTGAAAATTTCCCCGCCGGCTGTTTTGATCTTTTCTCACTTATTGTTATGATTATTAAACATAAATGTAATGATTACCGTATTTTCCGGACTATAAGTCGCACTTTTTTCATAGTTTGTCTGGGGGTGCGACTTGTATGTGCAAATGTTTTAACACTGACAGCCCCTAGAGAGCGCTCTAGGCTTGTGTACCAGTATCTGCTACTCCTGTACGGTTGTATATAATGAAAAATAAAGCATTTACTGTACCACTGAAGAAAAATAATAATAATACAGTATCGAGTAGCAGAAAGAACGTTTGGAGTGAGTGGATTAAAAGGCGATGAAGAAAACAAAACAAGCTAATCTTGGGCTAAAAGCTCGATGGGCGAAAGGATCGAGTTCACAAATGAGAGCTTGAACAACGTGCTGCTGTAAACGGGGCAGTTACTCCAGGTAGGGGCGTGGCCCACCTGTCTCTCTGAGGGCAGGTGTAGGGGGCGTGGCCCACCTGTCTCTCTGAGGGCAGGTGTAGGGGGCGGGGCCCACCTGTCTCTCTGAGGGCAGGTGTAGGGGGCGGGGCTCACCTGTCTCTGAGGGCAGGTGTAGGGGGCGTGGCCCACCTGTCTCTCTGAGGGCAAGTGTAGGGGGCGGGGCTCACCTGTCTCTGAGGGCAGGTGTAGGGGGCGGGCTCACCTGTCTCTCTGAGCGCAGGTGTAGTGGGCGGGGCTCACCTGTCTCTGAGGGCAGGTGTAGGGGGCGTGGCCCACCTGTCTCTCTGAGGGCAGGTGTAGGGGGCGGGGCTCACCTGTCTCTGAGGGCAGGTGTAGGGGGCGTGGCCCACCTGTCTCTGAGGGCAGGTGTAGGGGCGGGGCTCACCTGTCTCTCTGAGCGCAGGTGTAGTGGGCGGGCTCACCTGTCTCTCTGACGGCAGGTGAATCCTCGGGACGATGCTCATCTGGACGTGGTAGAGCGGCTCGAACAGGTAGAAGACGTCCTGGTGTTGGTTCAGGAGTTGCCCGATGAAGGTGGAGCCGCAGCGGGTCGTGGTCAGAAGCAGCACCTGGAGCCTCCTGGAGGAGTTCGACGGGTACTCCTCACACCTGAGGAGGGGAGAGTTCAGTCAGAGGGAGGAGAGTTCAGCCAGAGGGAGGAGAGTTCAGCCAGAGGGAGGGGAGTTCAGCCAGAGGGAGGAGAGTTCAGCCAGAGGGAGGAGAGTTCAGCCAGAGGGAGGAGAGTTCAGCCAGAGGGAGGAGAGTTCAGCCAGAGGAGGGAGTTCAGCCAGAGGGAGGAGAGTTCAGCCAGAGGGAGGGGAGTTCAGCCAGAGGGAGGAGAGTTCAGCCAGAGGGAGGGGAGTTCAGCCAGAGGGAGGGGAGTTCAGCCAGAGGGAGGGGAGTTCAGCCAGAGGAGGGGAGTTCAGCCAGAGGGAGGAGAGTTCAGCCAGAGGGAGGGGAGTTCAGCCAGAGGGAGGAGAGTTCAGCCAGAGGGAGGGGAGTTCAGCCAGAGGGAGGAGAGTTCAGCCAGAGGGAGGAGAGTTCAGCCAGAGGGAGGAGAGTTCAGCCAGAGGGGAGGGGAGTTCAGCCAGAGGGAGGAGAGTTCAGCCAGAGGGAGGGGAGAGTTCAGTCAGTGCTGCTTTATCTAAAGAACAACCCAAACAAAATGGTTCAAATGACTTTTAAGACGAGATGCTGCAGGTGAAAGTACTGATTTCAAAGTGGAGATTTTAAGCTCTTTTTTTCTTTAACGTCTTAGTTTTCATGTCAGAGAATAAAAATGACCAAACTGACCCCGTACGAGGCTTATTTCATGACGTTTTGTCTTTTACCTCCTCATGTCCTGAAGCTCTGAGATGACTATAATCCAAATATGGTCATTTCCTTCTGTGAGCGACGCCGGTACGAAAGAGCAGAGAAATGTGTCGTTACTAAACTTTAGGGCTGGTTTTTGTTCCATTTTAGCTCCTACAGACTTTCATGTGATATCTCTACATTAATTTTTCCCTCTTCACATTCAGCATCTCGCCTTAAAGGAACTCAGATTAAAATCTGGTGACTTCATTGTTTTATTAGAAGTAATAATTTCAACATTTAAAAAAGTAAATGCATAAATATTTTTTATATTTGTTCCTCCTTTTTTTGGTCTGAAAGAAAAATGGAAATGATATTTGTAAATATGTTTATTTATTTGACCTTTATTTAAGAACCTCTGTTTCAGGGGAGTCCTGGGCCCAGGAGGCTATTATACATGTTTTAGTGGTAGGGGACAGAGAGGGAGAACATGCAAACTCCACAGACAGGCTCAGGTGGGAATCGAACCCGTGACTAGCTAGCTGTGAAGCACGAGCGCTAACCACTGTGCCACCGTGCTACACCGTGCTAGTTCTTTGAATCATTTCGTCTCATGTTCCATAAACGAGGAGAAAGAGTAATGACGGGTTAATGCTTGATAATGAACTGATCCTGATCAGGATGAACAGAGGAGCCGCCTTAACCGAGCACATTGTCTACACTTCGACTTTACCCAAATCTAAAAGCTTAAAAAGAAACATCAAAATAGCGTCAAAGACGAGGAGGTAAACACAACAAAAATGTGGGAAAAAGACACGAGAACTCAGAACTGGAGAAAATGTCCTAATGTGTAAACATAAAACATAAAGTTTAAACTAAACCGCTCCAATCATGGATGATATCTGATACTGATATCGGATATCGGAGCCGATACTGGAAAAATAGATATCGGGTATCGGCCACAAATATTCGATACTGAACTGATACCTGTTTTGGCTCTGACGCTTTAAAAACACTAAACCTCAGAGAATACGAACCTGCTGCTCGTTCTGCAGCTCAGGACCGTTCGCTCAGGCTGGGACAGAAACTATAAAGTCATTAAATAAATATTCCACTGTGGAGTGTTTGTGTTTTTAGTTTATGAAACGCTGACAGATTTGTAATGATCAGGTCACTGTCATACTGTACCAAAGGACATTTAGTGAGAAAAGTCCAATGATCCTTTTTTATATTCATTTATTAATAGTTATTCATTAATAATGTGAAGAAATGATCAGACTTTCTTGATCTTGAAGTGAAGAGGATCCTTCACTTGTTCACTCAGAGAAAGACTCTTTTAAGAAAGACTCTTTTAAGAAAGACTCTTGTTATGGGTTAAGGATGAAACATCGACAGGCCGAGCGTTAGACAGTCAAGAACCACCACGACGTGAAGTGCATTGAAACTGTTAGTCCCACAAACTCAAACTGTTTCTCAGTTATTTCACTTTTTAAGATGTTTTACCTGAAACTAGTTCCAGATCAATTGTTTGTCGTTACTATGGAAACAGCTGCAGTGGAGTGATACGGAAGGTTCGCCAGTTCCAGTTCGCCCTGTCGGTACCTATTTTCCCGATAATGACTGGCGTTCTATACATTATCCCGCGTATTATACGGCTGTTTGCCAACTGAACACACACAAATAAACTTCATACACTTTTATAAAGGCCCAAAGGTTTATTTAATGATTTCCGCGGCAAATAGTTCCCAAAAGTTTGCGCGTTGCTTGGCAACGTTTGTTGATTCCAGGCAGTGTGGCGAGGCTAGTAGCAGCACGGCTAGCTACTTATTGCTAGCCTAGCTACTTAGTTGAAGGTGCAGTTGGAGAGGAGGAATGGTGGTGAATCTCTGGGTAAGTTGAAAGTCAGATTCCCGTTAACTTCACGAGCAATTCCCCAAACTTCTCTCTTATGGACGGGGACAGAGATCGTGTCTCTACTACAGCGGAGTGATATGAAAGACCTGACAAGCACAAACTCTGTTGCCATTGGCACCGGTCATTATTTTTTTCAGAGGTCCTCTATTAGAAAATAATGACCGGTAGAACGTTGGAAATCACATTCAAGTCAATGGAGCGTTCTACTTGCATTGTGAAGGGCCGTATAATAAACCAAACTAATGCAGGACAGTTAGCGTTAGAATCATCTGTGCTCAGTATCACGTGAGTTTGTTCATGTTCATGATCTTCATCACGAGGCCTGGGCACCGTTAAAACCAGACCAGTAAAAGGATCGAAAGCAGGAACCCAAAAGAAATATAAAAGTTTTGATGCTGTGGGTCACCAACATTAAAAAAAAAAAAAAAGAAGTAAAAAACAAATTGAAAAAAAAACAGGTGGAAATATTGGGATAAATATGGAAAATAATTATATTTTTTGTTTGTTTTTTTAAAGTGAGGAACATTTAGGGAAACATTTTAAATTTGTGGAAGAAAATAACATAAAGTTGCAAAGTGTTCTTTCTGCCCTTTTGTCGTTAAAGGAAGTTTCTTGGTCGTTTCAGCTCAAATAAATGATGCAAATGTAAATGAAAATAAATGATGAATCTGTTTTAGTATCAAAAACAATATCCTTAAAGTACTGGTATGGAGTAAATGTAAACGTCCCCAGCCCTGTTCGTTACCGGACTGACCTCGGGTCGTCGCGCTCGTAGGCGGGGTCTGCGGCGAAGGGGGCGGGGCTGCTGTTGGAGGGGCGGGGCAGAGCAGGTAGGAGGTGGAGCTGAGCGTCCGAATGGCCGTGTACTGAATGGCCACGGACGCCAGCGCCAGCAGCACCACGGACTTCCACGAGCACTGCATCATCATTGCTCCACCGTCAGGGGGCGGGGTCAGGGGCGGGGCCACGGCACTGCATTCTCCAGGAGAAAAGGCTCACAGCGGCACGGCCCACGAGACCTGAGGAACAGAGGACGATTTAGAAACAGATGAAGAAGAAGCTCACAGACTCACTTTAGATCAGCTTAGAGAACAGGTTCATATTCCACAACATTTCAACTCCAAATCACCTCATGCAGGACTTTAAAAGGACTGGAGCCCTTTTTAATGAGCTGCAGTTTAACGCAGAGCCAAAGGAAACAAACAAACGTCCAAAGTACTTGGACAACCTTTGTGGATTTTCTGCGGTGCAGCCGCAGCCCTAAGTAAATGTAAAAATATGCTTCAGTTTGCAGATATAGTGTGATACAAATTCATACTAATTTTTCTCTGTATAATGTCAAAATTGAGCGGGAGTGCGCGTTAACGCATTCCAAAAGTCCTAAAACTAAGACCCTTGGGAAAAAAGTTAAAAACACACATAAAGGCAGTAGCAATACCGTAATTTTAGATTGAGGGAGACAAAAGGGCGCGATGCACCCCCTGCTTTGGGCAGGGCGGTCGGCGAGGGCCGATAATCGCCGCTTTGCGGCTATATTTGGGTCTTGTTATTGTTCATGAGTCTGATGGCGGAGGGGAAAAACGGTTCAAGTGGCGGGAGGTGTGGGTCTGGATAGACCGTAGCCTCCTGCCTGAGGGAGAGGGGTGAATAGTCCGTGTCCAGGGTGAAAGGGGTCAGCTGTGATCCGACCCACGCGCCTCCAGCTCACAGCCAATCACCTTCTCAGCAGCAGCACAATGCGCTGCAGTCGGTGCCTGTCCCGTTCTTTAGCACCGGGGTACCACACGGTGATGGAGGAGGTGAGGATGGACCACACGGTGATGGAGGAGGTGAGGATGGACCACACGGTGATGGAGGAGGTGAGGATGGACCACACGGTGATGGAGGAGGTGAGGATGGACCACACGGTGATGGAGGAGGTCAGGATGGACCACACGGTGATGGAGGAGGTCAGGATGGACCACACGGTGATGGAGGAGGTGAGGATGGACTCGATGATGGCCGTGTAGAACTGCACCAGCATCTTGGTCGGCAGCTTAAGGCCTAGTCCACACGTAGCAGGGCATTTATAAATCCGCCCTCCGCCTAAAAAAAAAACTTGAGTCCACACAGCCTCGGTTTTTAAAAACCGGCATCCACACGTAACCGCGCATATGCGTTGTCAAGTACATTGATTGTTCAAATCTCTCCACAAGTTTCTGTACAGCACATTCATTATTTTCTATGCAGCTGTATAAACTGTGGTCCCAAATGCACCGTTATAGCTTTACAGACCAATGCAATTGCGAGGCCACATAGGCTATACCTTGATAAACAAACGCATTTCTCCGTCAGATTAACAGTACAACGTGCAAACAACTTCTTGAACAGACTGACCAGTGATCGCATGACAATAGACTGACCTGGCACGTAATGACTCCGACAACGACAGCAGCGAGGACAGTAACATTCGTTTCACCGTTTCCTCCGGGAGGACGACTTCATCCTAAAGTCTGCATCAGCAACCCTCCTGTCTGGTGTAAAATAGTTGTTTCATCTGTGCGCGGTAAGAGGGGGTGCATTTCTCGGCAGTCATGCCGTTTTGGGCGTAACACCTGTCTGAACCAAACCCGCTGTTACTATCTTCGAGGAACATGTCGGATGTGGGACGGTTATTTGCCGTAAAATAACTAACTGTAAAGTGCTCCTTCGTCTGCGCGCTTCAACGTGAAGCAGTACTTGAGCTTTAGCAAAAGTGTCTGAACAATCAACACAGTTCTAAAGGGAACCATGCTGTTTCTGATGTAAACACAGGTCGCGCGTGTGACGTCAGAGCATGCACGCTGGCAGTGACGTACGGCCGAATACTCCCGTTATTTATGTCCACACTCAAACGCATAACCGGAGAATTCCCAAATCTTCACTTTGGCCGGAGTTTTCAGTAACCTTCGTTTTTATGACAGAAAACTCCGGTTTTGTGTGGATGATAGGCCAGATCGTAGGAAAATATCTTCGGTTTGTGAGATACCCTGCTACGTGTAGACGGGGCCTAAGTTTCTTCAGCTGCTGCAGGAAGAACATCGTCGGCTGGGCCTTCTTGATGAGGGAGCTGCTGGTTGGCTCCCATGTGAGGTCCTGGGTGATGGTGAAAGAGTCCACAATGGAGATGGGGGTGGGAGAGTCTGTCAGGGCCATGGGGGATGGTGGGGCTGTGTCTTTCCTGAAGTCCACGATCATCTCCACTGTCTTCTGGGCGTTCAGCTCTATGTTGTTGTGGCTGCACCAGGACGCCAGCCGGTCCCCTCTCTCCTGTAGGCGGACTCATCACCGTCCGAGATGAGCCCGATGAGGGTGGTGTCGTCCGCAATCTTGATCAGTTGGCGCAGTAATGTGTATTCAGACCCTGGGCGAGGGACAGGTTGTTCAGAGCCCGGGGAACTTGGCTTGTAGTTAGTGTTAGCCCTAAGCCCCCCCCCCCCCCCCCCCCCCCCACACACTGCTCCAGAGTCATTAGAGGAGAATTGTTGTTGGAGACGGGCTGAGTATGCTGATTTAGCTTTCTCCACCTCCCTGCTAAAGCTGTATCTTGCCTCCCTGTAATGGTCCCTTTCTTCATTCTTGTGCGCCGCCTCTTTCTCCCTACGCAGCTGTCGGAGTTTGGGTGTGAACCAGGGCTTATCATTGTTGAAACAAACCCTAGTGCGCGTTGGTATGATGCGCGCCTCATTGAACTGGATGTATGAGGTCACGTATATTCATCCAGGTTGTTACCAGCCTTTAACGCATCCCAGTCTGTTGTCTCCAAACATGAGTGCAGCTCCTCCACAGCCTCAGTGGTGAACTTCTTTATTGTGCTTACTATAGGTTTAGCGAGTTTCAGTCTTTGTCTGTATGAAGGGATTAAGTGAACCATCACGTGATCTGAGAGTCCGAGTGCAGCACGGGGGACAGCGTGATATGCGTTGCTTATTGTGGTGTAACAGTGATCTAGCGTGTTCTCCTCTCTGGTGGGCATTTGATAAACTGTCTGTACTTGGGTAATTCCTGGCTCAGGTTCCCCTAGTTAAAGTCCGGAAAGGTCCGCTCCATATGCAGAATCTGCTCCGCGAGCTTGCGCTGAGCTTCGAGTATGTCCGTGCCCGCAGTAGATAAGCAGCCACCAGAATGAATCAAACTATTTCCTGCGGTGAATAAAAGTTAATGATGAGATATTCCATGCCAACGCCATTTGTTTAAAGCTCACACTGTCGCTAAACTGACACTCAGGGTTATTTGTCACACGGGACATAAACGCTGGAGTGTTTTTCTGTTGCGTCTAATGTGTTTTTCTGATCACTTTATTGTAACATGAGCTTTTATACGGGCCGTTTATGTTTGGGTCATTTTACGCCTCAGTATAGAGGAGTTTAAATGAGAGACTGTTTTAAACTCATTTTGTCCTTTTATCTCAAAAAGCAAAAAAAGTCACAAAGGTTTATCAGATTTCATGTTAACAACAAACAATGGCTCATCGTCACAGGACAGTTTCTGTGTTTGACAGTTAGGGATGTAACGATTCACTCAAGCCCCGATTTCGATTTTTTCCGATTTTTTTTTACCTTTAAACTTTTTTTTTAGAAAAGAGTATGACTCATTCATACCAAAGTTTCTTTTGTTTTAACATCTGCATTTTTGTCCTTGTAACAACTGCAACTGTCTCAGTAAGAGAACTTTACATTACAAAAAATTACAAGACATGAAAATGAACTATAATCATTTTGACATGAGTGCTTGTAAATTTACATGTGTTCATCATAAATAAGATGTGTAGCAAAGCAAATATTATATGAGATTATATTTATTTTACCAAACCTTTTTTTTTTTTTGCAGTTTGAACATAATACTACCACTTAGAACTAATTTTACAGTGCGTTTTTTTCACCCTCGAACGCCTCACAGCCTCCTGTGCAGCCTTTGTAATCATAAGGAGGAAAAAGACATGACAGCTCCTGTAGGTATTGGATTAATTGACAAGCGGACATTTGATGAGGATTTCAGCAGAATCAGAGCAGGTTGGTCAGATGTTTGTCAGTTTACGATCTTTGGTAAACTTCTGTCAAAATGCTAAACTCTGCGTTAGCCGCTAACGCTAATCTCGTAGCTGCGTCTGCTGCTTCGATGCCTACACGTGTATGTGTTTACATGGTGTGGCGTGTGTTGGGGGTGAGGCGGGTGGAGGTGTGGAGCTTGTCTTGAGAAAAAGTTAACGTTGTTAGAAACAACGAGCTATGTTCCGGTCTATTTCGGTCGCGCAAAATGGAGTAGCTGAGGGTGGCTTTAAAATCGATTCTTTAATTTTTTACATCGATTCACATTTTACGCATATTAAATCGATTTTAAATCGATTTTCGATGAATCGTTACATCCCTATTGACAGTTATTAACTTTGTATCTGAGGCTGTCATCCTCAGATACAAAGTTCCCCTCCTGGAGCCGCCCCCTTAACGTGGTGGAGGGTTTGAGCCTGAATGATCCTGGAGCTCTGTTGTCGGGGGCTTGGTGCCCCTGGTAGGGTCTCCCAGGGCAAACAGGTCCTAGGTGACGGGTCAGACAAAGAGCGGTTCAGAAGCCCCTTATGAGAGACCAACAGGCCCGGTTAGAACCATGAGGCCGTCCTTCTGTGGACCCACCACCTGCAGGAGGAGCCATAGGGGCTGGTGCAGCTCCAACAGCTGCCCCCACGACCCGGCAACGGACAAGTGGAAGAAAATGGATGGATGACAGAAGACAGGAAGCGACGTCGACTTCATTAAAGCAGCTCTGACTCTTGATGAGCAGAAAACTCTGGATACAAAAGTCTCTCCTACTTTCCTTCTAACCCGCACACCATCAAAACCACCCAGTTATTATTTATCTTTGTAAATGAGTCTGATACAAACATTTGAAACCGTGTAAAACGCCACACTGGTGCAAACTGCATTATATTGTTCTGTTGCAGTTTTACTTCACTGTCAGATAAATAAACCAAATCATTTGCATTTTTCCGCCTCTAAGTTTGCACCTTGTGGCTAAATTGCCTTTGTTGCAGATCGATCAGGACCAGGAGCTAACTTTGTTCTGCCTTTACTGTTTTTTAGACACGCAAATATCAAGCTGCTGTTTGCTCCACTTGAGTCCACTCTGCTGTGTTTGTAAATGACCCAGAGTCTGTACAGTAAAGACACTGATCACAGGAGTGTCTTTGAGCTGATTGAAAGCTGAAGTCTGTCCTGTGGAGGGTTTATTCTAAAGGAAATGTCCATGTCATACAGAGACTGATCAGGTCACGTCTCTTTTGTTTTATCTGGTTCCATTAAACAGATGTGACCTCTTTTAAAGCCCGTAGTTGGACGCTTGTGCTTACAGAAGTCAGACGCTTGTCACAAATGTCAGCGAGCGTCAAGACGCCCTGGCCGCACGTCAGCTCAGAGTGCGTTCGTAGCCATCTTGGAAGCAGCTCTTGCCTGAAAAATACCTGCTGTTTAGGACAAACTAGTCTCCCTCTTTGCTCCTGCCATGTCCTATGGATCTTTAACTATATCCCCATGGTCTACGCAGGATCTCCCTAGTATTTAAGCCTATATCCAGCTCATGTTGTGCCGGTAGCAAGTGGCTATAGGCTAGGTTAGCCCTGTTAGCATGTTACAATCGTCAACAGCTCATTGTTGATTACAATTCTGCAATAAACCACAAATGTGTGAAGCCCGGCTCAGTGTGTGATCATTGTTAAACGGTTCTTTATGTAGATGGTGGTTTATTGACTTATTTGTGCATATTTCTCTCTTTTCACGTGATGACCGGAGATTTAGCTTGTAGCTTTAGCTTTCTCCGTGGTAATGCTACAATAGGCGTCCTCGAGGCCCAAACACATTCCCAGCGCAGATTCAGCCACTCAAATAAGTTTTCTTGTCGCCCCTTTAATCCGGGGTGTTGAGGTCAAAGAAACACTGATGCGTGACTTTGTAAAAGTCCCAGAGCTGCTGTAGCTCCGGTTCACAATGAAGCTAATCCTCCGTGACTTGTTACGTCTGCGGGCCGGGATAGGAACTGCCCCGGTGGCTCAGCTACAACGTACATCACTGTTGGAGAAGTAAGGATTAAACAACGAGGAGCCGTGCATTAGACGGTTATAATGCACTTCGCATTATAACCGTCTAATGCACGGCTCTGAGTTGTTTAATCCGCTTATACCATGGGCCCACAAACGTAACATTTTATAACAAATGTTTTCATTTACTAAACTCGCTAAATATGCCAAACTACAGGGACTATTTTATGTGGGTTTTAGCTGGTCTTGCCCTGTCTGAAGGCTCGTCTCAGAGCGAGCCATTCTCTCTGTCAGGCTCAACGAAACAGAAGCACAGACTCACAACACAACAGGACTAACCTGCACTTTTCCGTGGAAGTAAACACCGATATGTGGCACTGCTGGGCAGGAGTTACAGTATTTCACTTATACACTGTTTAACCTAAAGCTAGTTAGCTAGCTAGCAACCTGTAGCTCAACGAGCTCGACTGAAACAGCTGCAGTGGAGTCGCTTACACCTCGGTAGGGATGGGAATTGATAAGATTTTATTGATATCAATACCATCAATTTTACCTATCGATGCGATTCTTTATCGATTCTCTTATCGATACCTGACTTGTCTGTGTGTTGGGGAAAAGCAAGGAATGAATGTGCTTTTGATAAACTCTATAAAAAAAGACACATTGTTAGTTTTCCTAAGAAAAAATATTTATTAAATAAAGCAAGTTTCCAAATATACTGTGGCTCCTGCTGGCACTCAGCCTGCCTGGCATCCTCTAATATAATGGTAACATTTGTACTTTTCACCAAGTGTCTGTAACTTATAACAGACTGATGCCGTTTTGTAACACCTAAACAACAGGACTCGGTCTCAGCCCAAACCCTACAGATTTCATCTATTTTTGCTTCATCCTGCGCTACATTCTCCTCCCCCCTGTCCGTGTGTTGCTGCTTCTACCGCGGGTCGCTGTGGCTGCAGCCCGTTAGCCAAAGCTGCGAGAGATCAGCCGTTCCGCTCATATAGCGCACTCATAGCGGGGACGGGCAGAGGTAGCCCCGCTCACAGTGCGCTCAGGGCGGGGACAGGCAGCCGCAGGCTCCGCTCTGAGCCCCGGGCCTGAGTGGAGGCTGCAGAGGTGCGCTCAGACCGGGGACAGACAGCCTCGGACCCGCGCTCAGAGCACAGTGGCAGCAGGCGCAGCAGCGAGGCACTGAACCCCGTGTGTCATGACAATAGCGACGTATCGCAAGTTTGTAAAGAAACTCCAAGCCAATACAGCGGAGCGTTCGCAGCAGCAAAGCGAAAACGTAGAACTGACACGTTTATAACAATGGACTGTTTTAATTGACGAACATCTCTCGTGAACGCGTAAAATTGAGATTGGGCCGATGTTTCCCTGCTTACTTCGAAGGAGCATTAACAGACTCGGAGAACAGCATCATTATGCACGTGCGTCTAGCTCCGCGGCGCGCTATGGTGTCCGAAAAGAGGGGGGGGTGTTTTCAGAGCGAGAGCATCGATAAGAGGGATCGATAATGAAGTAGACGTACGGTTCCGATGCTTTGCTCAAACAGAACCGGGTCTACTTGTAGAACCGGTTCTCCATTCCCATCCCTACACCTCGGCCCCACGAACTGAAACTTTTATGTTTGACTTTACTAATCCAGCCAAATATGCTGAAGAGCAGGGATCTTTTTTATGTACGTCTCAAAATAATGAATAGTGTCTTAACCGTTTACAGTAGAAATGGAAAGCTCATATTAATTAACAGTAGGCTAACCTAGCTGCTTGCTCTCCTCTACTTCCCATTCATCAAAAGTTTTGTTTTGGCCAAAAATATTGAAATTAACCACAAAATCCATCTCATTCGTTCATGTCAGTCACTAATTAAGCGTTTGTCTGATTCAGCTGTGTTATGCGTTGCTATGGCGATGCCCACAGTGGAGTGATATCCCAGTGATTTAACTACCGAACTACGTGTGCGGTTATATGAAAATAATGCACGCCTGTTAGCACTCAGCCAATCAGAATCGAGTATTCACCCAGACCATGGTATAAAGCTCTTGATTGGTCGACACTCGCGAATTTCTCCAAAAAGTTCAACATTTCCAACTCTAGTGTCGCACTTTCAGAAGCTTATCACACGCGAAGCTTCAAAATGCGCCGCACAGGAGGCGGGACCTCTTGGCGCTCCCTGAGGCGCTGCCTCCATGTATTTTCAATGTAAACCTGAGGCTTGGCTGCGTTTGGTGTGGAAGCACCTTAAACCTCTGCTCCGAGTTCTGTCGGACCATCAGCCCTTTAAGAGTTTCATATAAGTTTGGATGGTTTATGGAACGACTCGGACCATAAGAGTTCGTCCTTATAATCTGTGACCCAAACCTAACTTTACCCAAATCTAAACGCAAAACAGCGACAAAAAACGGGATTTCAAAGTGACAAAACACACGACTGAAGAGCAAAACAAAAGCAACAAAGAAGTGACAAAAAAATGACATGATAAAAAAAAGTTAACATGAGTTTAGTAGGTCTTGGCTTTCAAATGAGGCGTGACTCTGGTCTATAGGCTGTGAACTTCAGTCCAGAAGCTTTAGATTTGGGTCCATCCATTTTCTTCCTTTATCCGGGGGTGTGTGTAATGTGTGTTGACCCGATCAAATAAATCAATGAAAAGAGACAAAAGCCCTTTCAAAATAAAACAAAACCAAGTCAGCGTAAACATGTGGTTGACCAGACTTAACCTCTTAAGCCCCGCCTTTAACTGAGCACATGTTCTCCACTTCAGCTTTACCCAAATCTAAAGCTTCTGGAGAAAAGCCTCAAAATAGGGACAAAAACTAGGAGAAAAATCCACAAAAAAGTTTTTAAAAAGCGATGAAAGTGAAGCAAAAAAAAAGCACCAAAAATGTGATAAAGTGACGACAACACAAGGAAAAAAGATCAGTTTGGATCAGTTGTGTAGGTCTTAGCTTTCAAATGAGGCGTCACTCTGGTCTATAGGCTGTGAACTCCAGTCCAGAAGCTTTAGATTTGGGTAAAGCTGGAAAATATGCTCGGTGAAGGTCAGAGGTTAAAACATTTTCATTTATTTATTCATTGAGCAGAAGAAAGAAACACAGACTATTGAGCTCAAAAGGAGGAGGAGGAAGTAAAAAGAATTGATAATAAACGTATCCCTGATCTCTCATGATCACACTGTTCTGTGGAGCGCCTGACGCTTTGGGAATAAAGGTCCGAAATTGAAAATTGACATTTTTAGCAGCCTGTAAATCCAAACATTACCTGGAAGCAGAAACAACTCCCTGTTTGTAAAATGTAAAATAAAAATGTGTTCATTGCAGATGTGGAGGAACCATGTGACCCTCAGAGATTTGGATGAGGTGTTTTTTATATATTTGGGACAGAATGACCCTTGAACTTCCCAGGTCTGATCTGAGCCAAACACCTTCATCCTCCTCATCCTCCTCATCCTCCACCTCGCGCCAGTTTCGGGTGAATCCGCAGTGACGCTCCTGTACGTGACCCAGCGGAGCGCCTCGTGCCCCTGTCTGACGCAGCGCGGGGGGGGGGAGTCTGTCCTCTGTGGTCCCCCTCGGAGCCGAGGTCCAGGCCCGCTCTCCTCTCCTCTGGCCCTGGTTTAGACTCGGACTCCCCCCTCTCTCTCCCCTCTCCCTCCCCCAGAGCGAGGCCCACAGTCGGCTCGGTCCGTGTTTGTTCTGGTGTCCGCGTCATGAGCTCGAGCCGCCGCGCGGCAGCCACATCCACCCGCTCCATCCTCCATCCTCCATCCTCCCTCCATCATCCTCCCCCGCGTCCCCGCTCACTCACCTCCGCGCGGACGCTCCTCGCGGCGGTGCCCCCCGCTCCACGCGCCTCCGTTGGTGAATCGCTGGTCTCCATGAGGAAGAGGAGGAGGAAGAGGCGGCGGAGGGAGCGCGGGTCTGAGGCCGAAGCGCAACGGCGTTAGTCCGGTGTGCTCGTGTGCAGCTCCGCGGGGACAGAGCGGCTTTACCGGAGAGAGAGAGAGAGAGAGAGAGAGAGAGAGAGAGAGAGAGAGGGAGAGAGAGGGAGAGAGAGAGAGAGAGAGGGGGGGAGAGGGAGAGGAGAGGGAGGGAGAGACTGCGCCCCCTGCTGTCCACACGTGGCAGTGTTTGGACCAAAAACAGGAGACAATAAACCAGATCAACATCCTCTAAGTCACAGGATAAAAGCATTAAACCCTCCGCAGGTATATTATATATATATATATATATATATATATATATATTATATATATATATATATATATATATATATATATATAAACTCTTCCTCACCCTCCGCGGCGGTCTCTTTTTTCCTCCAAGCTCAGGTCCTGGGAGCTTGAGGGTTCTGCGCAGTATCTTTGCTGTTCCTAGAACTGCACTTTTCTGGACCGAGATGTCTGATGTATTTCCTGGGATCTGCTGGAGCCACTCCTCCAGTTTGGGGGTCACTGCCCCGAGTTCCCCAACGACCACGGGCACTACTGATGCCTTCACTCTCCAAGCCTTCTCTAGCTTTCTCGCATCTCGCCCATTTCCTCCTTGTTCCAGTAGCCCATTTTTCATCGAGGTGCTCTGGTTCCCAGCACCCAGCCGCTAGCTATATATATATATATATATATATATATATATATATATATATATATATATATATATATAGGGAGACCGGGTATGGTTGTAACATGGGGAGAGTTGTAACACCATCAATTCCACCATTCAGGGGTAAGATAGGAGTCAAATGATCATATCAGTGTTTACTCACTTCCTCCCTGATCCCACATGGTGATTGTCAAGGTTGTAAACAGGTTCATGCAGATCATATAGAGAAAAAATTGATTTTGAGGTAAGAAAGTAAATTTTTTGACCAAGACTATATTTTGTTTAGTGCTTATATTATAGCACATAAAACCATATGATTTAGATTAGATTAAATGGTAGTTTCTCAGGCAAAATGTGATGCACATTTCCCTTGCTAATTTCAAACCATTATGCTGATACAGCTCGCTAAACAATGGCTGACAGGGGTGGGGATGGTTGTAACACAATCATGCTCTATATACAGTTAATAACACTTACTTGATTTTAATATTTTTTCAGAATGCCTAGACAGTGGAAAAGAAAGACTGACAGATTTGTGCCAGATAATGTTTTTAAAAAAATCATGTGATGTGGTCAGAAAGAAGGGCAGGTCAGATCAGTTGCAAAGGCACATGTGATCTGCCATTAACACTGAGCAGATACTGTAAAACACTGCAGAAGCTGAGAGACCGGAGTCCAGTGATCATCCCAGTGCAGGTCACACTGAAGGATCAACAGAGTTTCCTCTGAGGTGCAGGAGGAAGTGTTGGCTGATTATTTGACTCAGACCGCAGACCTGTGTTATGGACTGACTCCACCTGAGGTTAAGCATATGACAGGTTAGAGAGAGAGAGACATTGTTCTGGATTGTTATTTTATTTAAATAAACCTCTATTTGAAGTATATCACATGACATGGCCTCTGTTTTCAGTTCTTTTGTCTAACTGTTACAACTTACCCCAGCATGTGTTACAACCTACCCCGGTAGTGGGGTAGGTTGTAACACATGACCACCATGTATTTGGCATCAACTCGCGAGATCTGTGATATTCTTGCAGAGGTTTGAATTGGTGCCATTTGTAGTTAACAAATGTGGGTACAATGTATAAAAGTTTGAGAACTTTAGCTCAAAAATTCAGTGAGTTACATGTGTTGAAGCAAAAGGTGTTACAACCATACCCGGTCTCCCCTATATATATAATTTTTGTTATTTTTTTTGGTGTTGTTAATCAGTTATTTGCATTTGGAAGTGGCACAAAGCTAAAATCTCTCTTTGTCAGTAACATTTACTTGTTCCCAGAGGTCCCGGGTCGTCTTGATCCCGTACGAACAGGGCTTTCATTTGTTTCTCATTTCTCTGTAATTCCTGAGGCCAATTCACATGAAACAAAAACTGCCCCAAAGTTCAAAGGGGTCTCTTCAGCTCATATGAACTGTGGTCCAATTATCAATCCATCCCTCCATTTTCTTCCACTTGTCTGTTGCCGGGTCGTGGGGCAGCTGTTGGAACTGCACCAGCATGAGGGAGGACGAGTGTGAGGGAGGACGAGTGTGAGGGAGGACGAGTGTGAGGGAGGACGAGTGTGAGGGAGGACGAGTGTGAGGGAGGACGAGTCTGAGGGAGGACGAGTCCAGACACTTTAGAACAAACTCAAGCTGAACTGATGAACATCTGGACCTTTGCTCGGTCGTCCTCAGGGCCAACAGAAGAACGTCGCACAAACAGACCGGTCAAGGCGCCTGTTCTGAGCTCCAGTCATGTTTTATTTGATTCAAATCACTTAAAAAACAAACTTCCTCTAATCCGACCAAGTCCGAATGAAAATGAGCAGAAGAGAAGATTTATTGGTTCATTTGGTCGGGACAGTGCATGTTAATGAACATACATGGGTCTCATGCATGTAAACAACCACACCGGATTGTAGCTTTGGGCTGATTTCCATCCGTCGTCCCCATGCGCGCTCTCAAACACACTCTCATTCATCCTGGCCTATTGTACATGTTTTTAGTGGTAGGGGAACGACACCGGTAGAACAATAAAACTCCACAGAAAGGCCCCGTCCAGGTGGGAAACGAACCCAGGACCTTCTAGCTGTGAAGCACGAGTGCTAACCACTGCGCCACCGTTACTTTACATCAGTCTTTTTATTTTATTCATGACAAATACAAAGTGTACAAACAAACATACTGTATAAGACAGACAGTGGTCGACATGAGTTGCAGAAAATACTTCTATTTAGTTACTGAATACTTGCCTTGAAATGTATTTTGTAACGTATTCCTTTGTTTAATCAGAATATTGTATTCTGAATACTTTGAATACTTTTAGACTTCACATTGATTGTCTATATATTTGTGTATAAATATGGAACACCTGTTAAAAACTCACTCGCCATTAATGATGAACTGTTGATCACAGCATCATGTGACACGTGTGGCAGAAGGTGTTTAAAGAGCAACTAAACACCAAATCAAGTTTTTTTTACTGATAAACTGTCTCAATGGGTGTCTCATAGTGTTGTCTACTGGTCCCTGACATTATTCTGACATTATAGCGCAAACGTGTTAAATCCTAACTTTGGCCTGAAAACGAATGTGTTGCGCCCCCTTCAGGGTAAACTCTGCTACTAAATTAGAATTTCCTGATTGGCTGGAGACGTGTCCACGGCCTCCACAGAACGTCATAAGCCGCACCAGCTCCACACATCGTCATCAGGTGCTGCCCATTGTCCTGCCCTGTACCTGTGGTTTATAACCAAGTCCCTCCCACGTAATCAGTCTGCTGTGATTGTGCCAATGCAAAGGCCCACACACTTTTGACTTTTGTTTGTGGGTGGGGAAAGGCTTTGGCACGCCCGTTTAGGTACTCTTTAAATCTTTATTTTATTTCTCAGGGGCTGGATTAACTCACAGGCCGGATGTGGCCCGTGGGCCTGGAGTTTGACACGTATGTAATTAATCCACACTGATGCTCCTTTAAAGTGACGTGTGTTTAGGATCAGCCGCTCCTGGATCCGGCTCAAACTTTCCTCTTTCATTAGAAAATAATATTTTATAAAGATCAGATTTGATCCCGTTTGTTCACCTCTAAAGCCCGCCAGTTCAGCTTTACCCAAATCTAAGAGCTTAGACCAGAGTATCGCCTCATTTGAAAGCTAAGACCTTCAAAGCTGATCAGCACTTTTTTGTCATATTTTTGTCTTGATTTCATCTGTTTCTTTGTGCATTTTGTCCTTGTTTTTTGTCACTTGTTAACTTTGTTTCAAGACGCTTTAAGATTTGAGTAAAGCTGAACTGGATAAAGCGAGAGGGAAGAGGTTAAATCTGAGTGTTTTACGTTGTTACGAGTTTGAATAATGAACATAATGATTCATGGACTTTCAGAAGTGATGACTCTGATTAAAATGAAGAGAACGTGAAACACTGGAGCCAAAGCTTTAACGTAAACATCTGAACTCACGCCTTTAACACGTCTCCTTTTGTTACGCTGAACTTTACGAGTCCTTTTCCAGGTTTAGACAAAGGATCAAAGAAACTGCTCCATAACCTTTGTGTTCAGGAGGTTCCTAAGCTCTTTAGGTGAAACTCCCCTGAACCAACACAAGAATCAGCAACGGAGCCACAGGTGCCTTTCATCCACGGCGTCTTAGATATTGGGAGTTTTCTGCAGTTATTAACATTTTAGATTAAAAAGAGCCAGTCTTTAGAACGGCTCTTTAAAATGAACAGATCCCAAAGACTTGACTCCAGAAAAGAGCCAGCACTAATGACCTCCAGGTTTCAGTAAATCCAGTGTTTTATGTCTCCCTCTAGTGGACCATTGGCCAAACTGCACTATCTCTGTAAAAGAACAGGCCAGCGTTTCTCAATACTGGACATGTGCCCTCAGTCACGCACAAAGACCAGACAGGTACGCATCAACTCGTCTAAGCTCAGGTAAGAACAGATCTCAGTATGGAAACGGTGGCCTGTTCCTTTAACATAAAACTCCACTTGATCTTTATTCTTTAAACTTCTGCCTCAAACCAAAAGGGTGTTGATTTTATTTCCGTGACCTGTGGGTGATTCTTATACTCAGGGTTTATTCAGACAGAAACAAGTCACATGTGATGCTTTTAAATCCTATGATTAAAGCACAGACACTATATTTCATTAGAGATGCACGATCATGGAAATAGTGTGAGGGAGGTCGAGTGTGAGCGTCAGTGTAAAAGTTCTGCCCAAAATGTATAAACTCTAACAACACATATATAAGTGAATAAATATAGATCAAATAATGAGTTTTCCTTTGGGTCTCAGGGTTTCGAGTAGGTCCGTCTCTGCTCGTCTGTGTCACATCTTATTAGATTCATAATAATAATATCATCACTTAGTTTCTTTTTGTTGACATCAGACTAATGAATTCATAATAGAACATACGGTGGACAGCATATTTCCCTGAGGCCTAAGGCGAGTTTACACCGACATGAGGAAAGTGATGCACTGGGCTGATCTGTGCGTCGTGTGGCAGAAACACGAGGCTCATTTAATCAGAGTTAAACTCCTCTCGCTCCTCGCACCTCGATCGTCTTTATTTTCTCAGAAATACAAAGACAATACATCGGTTTAGGACCCGCTCTGTGTTAAACTTAAACCCACTTCCTCGTCTTTTGCTACAGTGAAAATGTTGACGTGATTTAAATACTCTTGGCTTTTTTCAGCTAAAACAGAAGTGGTGTTTGTCTGCTGTTTAACTCCTGGAGCTGCAGGAGGAAGAGCGAGCTGGAGATGCAATGCAATTAGAGCTCATCATTATCAGGCCTAGTTATCGGTGATGGCGTCAAAAAGGCAGATATTAGCGGCTGAAACGATCGAGAATCTCTAATATTTTAATGACACATGTGGTCAGTTTCAGCCCAAACTGAATGTTTTAGATCAATATTTACGGGTTTGCGACAAAATCATTCAGTAGAACGTTTTGAGCAACGTCATGTTCCAATAAATGTAGATTAATGACCTTAAACTCTGAATAATAATGACCTTAAACTCCGAATAATAATGAACTTAAACTCCGAATAATAATGAACTTAAACTCCGAATAATAATGACCTTAAACTCCGAATAATTAACTTAAACTCCGAATAATAATGAACTTAAACTCCGAATAATAATGACCTTAAACTCCGAATAATAATGACCTTAAACTCCGAATAATAATGAACTTAAACTCCGAATAATAATGACCTTAAACTCCGAATAATTAACTTAAACTCCGAATAATAATGAACTTAAACTCCGAATAATAATGACCTTAAACTCCGATAATAATAAAATAATAAAATGACCTTAAACTCGAATAATAATGACTTAAACTCTGAATAATAATGAACTTAACTCTGAATAATAATGAACTTAAACTCTGAATAATAATGAACTTAAACTGAATAATAATGACTTAAACTCGAATAATAACTTAAACTCGAATAATAATGAACTTAAACTCTGAATAATAATGAACTTAAACTCTGAATAATAATGAACTTAAACTCTGAATAATAATGAACTTAAACTCTGAATAATAATGAACTTAAACTCTGAATAATAATGAACTTAAACTCTGAATAATAATGAACTTAAACTCTGAATAATAATGAACTTAAACTCCGAATAATAATGACCTTAAACTCCGAATAATGAACTTAAACTCCGATAATAATGAACTTAAACTCCGAATAATAATGACCTTAAACTCCGAATAATAATGAACTTAAACTCTGAATAATAATGAACTTAAACTCTGAATAATAATGAACTTAACTCTGAATAATAATGAACTTAAACTCCGAATAATAATGAACTTAAACTCCGAATAATAATGAACTTAAACTCTGAATAATAATGAGCTTAAACTCTGAATAATAATGAACTTAAACTCTGAATAATAATGAACTTAAACTCTGAATAATAATGAACTTAAACTCGAATAATAATGACCTTAAACTCCGAATAATAATGAACTTAAACTCTGAATAATAATGAGCTTAAACTCTGAATAATAATGAGCTTAAACTCTGAATAATAATGAGCTTAAACTCTGAATAATAATGAACTTAAACTCTGCCGATGGGGTTTGGAGTTTGAAAGTGAAACATTCTGATGATTCTAACCTTTAGAGCGTGGTCATGGTGACGTCTGTGTGGAGTTTATTCTTAAAGTGTCCAAGAGGTGGCGCTGCGACTGAAGGATCAGACTTTCAGACTTTATAGATTTTATTAGAAAACAATTAAATAGTTTCAGTTTGTGAGAGCGACCAGAGCCTCCACCACGTTCCCCAGGTGCTCCCGGAGCGAGCGCTCGGCCACGAGCCGCGAGATCTCCAGCTCCTGCATCTGAAACAACAGGACACGTCAGAAACAACAGGACACGTCAGAAACAACAGGACACGTCAGAAACAACAGGAACATGACGAGATCTCCTGAGATCTCAGTAAAGCTCGGCTTAGGCTCCAAATCCTGGCTTACGTGAGGCACAACAAGTCAAACTGCGATTACTGGGTTTCACCAAAGGGACACTGAGCTTGGCTAATCTCACTAATTCAAGACAGGTTCAACTAATTAGCACTTGCTGGTACATAAGCAGACCACACTAACGATCACAGAGTTCAGTGAGAAATCATGGCCAAGCGTGAACGCGCAGCAGACTTCACAGGCCGCCAGCTTTGTTCTGCTATGTTGGCTCCATAGGTAGAGCGCAGGGCTCCCAACCACGAGGCTGCGAGATCGATCCAAGCCTCGACTTTTGTTTTTTGGACTGAGCAGCCACTGCGAAGAACATAAATCGGCGCCTATGAATTTCATGAGGGCGGGTCCTGTGGGATAAGGTTCCTTTTATTGAACAAGTTTTTTCAATGACACATAATGTCATTAATGTGTCACACAACTTTGTATTTCACAGATGAGAGACAAACACAATGTTGGTGTATATTTATAATTTATTGCATAAAGTAATTGATTTTGTGATGTCATGTTTTCTTTTCATATTTTTGAGGCCAACATACATTTTGGCCAGATGATGGCGCTAATACCCTGCTTGTGTCATTTACATTGCCCCTTGGTGTCCACAAAGAAGAAACAGCTTGTGCTCAGTCTGCTCTTAGGCTCCATCCGAAAGCAGTAAATTGGTAAGAGGTCTTACGCCAAACCGGATGTGCGCCAGCGTCCGCCATGATAAGTAGCCTCTGAAATGGGCTGTCAGTTAGGGAAAGGAGCCTGTATGCTAACTATCATAGCCACTTTAGCATAGGGACCTCTGGTGGTCCCTTACCGGCGATTAGGAGCCATGTGCCATCCCATAAGCCACATGACACCACGACAAGACCTCAAAAACCGTTAAAGGTGATTTGGATAACTTTTGAAGTTCCACTTCTTAAGATTATTTTGCCCTAAATCAGCTCGTTTAGATAAACAGACAGATTTACGAGCTTTCATCCTCAGTGTAAGAGAATAATGTCGGTTTGTGAATCTCAGCTCAGACTTTATCTGAAACAAATACTCACAATGAGCTCCACGTCCTCCTTTTTAATGGTGACTTTGGCCAATTCCTTTTCCCTGAAACACAAACAAACTGAGCGTCAGCAGAGAAACGAGTCAAACGAGTCCGAGTCGCAGAAACGAGTCCGAGTCGCAGAAACGAGTCCGAGTCAGAGACCGACACCTGAACAATACTTTAATCCAGTGCTTCTCTAAAAATTTCTTCGGCGCCTCCCTTAGGAAGAAAACATTTCGCGCCCCGAAAAAACTGTGAAAATGGGACAAATATTGAGCAAAAACATTAAAGAAAAATTAAAAAGAGAGAAAAAAAGAAATATATAAATTGGGCTAAAAATTAGGGGGGAAATGATGTATTTGAGCTGAAACAAAGTCTCTTCCTTTAATGCTGGACCAACAGCATCAGAACCTGGATCTAAAGACAGAAGGTTCTTTCAGGTGTGGTTTAACCGGACCCACGGGGTCAAACGGAGTTACTGACCGCTCCTGTTTGGCCTTCTGTTCTCTGGAGCGTCTGTCTCCGATCACCGACATGGCCTGAAACACAAACATCATTCATATTATAATAGTATAATTAATATTATAATTATTATTATAATTATAATTATTATTATCATCATCATCAAACATGTACAACAGCTTTACTCTGTGGATCATGTTTCTGTCGTTTCACAAACTAAACACAGAAATAAACCCTCTGAGCTTTAACCTAAAGCTTTAGGTTAAAGCTCACACATGTCACACTATATAACCTCGACATTTCCCTCTACGGACTTTGTCACAAAAACGATCACATGACCCGATTAAGCTTCTATTGCTCTCATTCATTCACATGACTTTTTCTCCTCCTCTCTCTCCCTCGTGCAAGAGGGGAGAACAAATTCAGTGTCTTTCTTCGATCTCCTCTGTAACCGTGTTTATTATTTCATTAGGACTTTATTTCTCAAACGTGTTGCCTTATGCTCACTTTGAGCTCCTCGTGGGGGGTGGAGATGACCGGGGCGGACTGAGGAGGAGACAGTGTGCGGTGATGTCGCTGCAGAGCGGGGTGGAGCTGAGTGAACAGGTGGAAGATGTGAGTGACGGGCTCCTGTAGCCGCCTCGTCACTCACGGACCCCGCGAGCCTTTGCCCGGGAGAGTGCTGGTGCTGGGAGCGTCCGGGCGCGCTCTCTCGCCGTTTCCTTAGAGCCGCTCTAAAACCCTTTCCCCTCAGGCCATGCTCCAAAACCCGGATCGTTCGCGACCGACACATCACTTGTTCCATTTATAGTGAGTTTGTTTATTATTTTTGTTATTTAAAAAAAGAAAATGGTGATAAAATCAGAATCGTGACTTTATATTTCATAAATAGTGATATTCCCACCTCAGCCCTGATGACGCCACAAAAACACAACAACACCACCATAAAAAAAAAGCGACAAAAAAGTGTCAAAAACAGACAAAAACTGATAACACACAACGCAACCAAAAAGTTACGATCAGTTTTGTAGGTCTTAGCTTTCAAATGAGGCGTGACACTGACCAAAGTCTCCATCAGAAGCTGAGCTGGGGAACGTGTGCTCGAGATCACGTGTCTGTGTTTGGCCCTTCACTGTTTATATGAAAAAGGCGTCACTTTGACGTCAGTCCGACCATGAGGATTTCAGAGTTTGGTGTTTGCATCACGTTCCAGTCCCACGTGGAGGTGTAAATGTACCGTGTGCAGGTCTGATCTCCTCCTGTTCCCCGTGTATAGCGTGTATGGAGGTGATAAAGGAGGTGTACATGTACCGTGTGCAGGTCCTCCGCGCTGATCTCCTTCTCCTCCGCGTAGTCCGTGACTCGCTCCAGATCCGCCGCTCCGCTGTCATGTTTGCGCGGCTTGTCCTGGGCTTTGTTCCCGGGATGGAGCAGCTGTCCTCGGTCAGAGAGCAGCCGTCCTCAGGCTCCAGCTCCAGCAGCTCCACGTCTCCCTCCGCCGCCATGTTGTTCATCCGAGACCGGAAGAGAAGTGTCAGGGGCGGGAGTGCGCAGGGTTATGTGTGCGGAGGAGGAGAGCGCCCCCTAAGGCACAGGAGGGTCACCTCTTAACCCGCGCCTGAACCCAATGTAAAAGCGTCAAAACGAGGATGAAGATGAAACAAAAAAGAGACAAAACACGACCAAAAAACTACAAAAATAAATAAATAAAAAACAAAACAACGAAAAAACAACGACAAAGCAACGCTCTCGGACCCCAGACACACTGGCCACGTTTTCTGCGCGTTTATGAACCTGCTCTGTGTAAACACCTTTTGAGGCTGCGGTGAGGCTGCGTTTCAGTTTCATGCAGCTCAAATCTGGAACAGTCTTCATGAGGATGTGAGACAGGCCTCAACTCTGACAATGTTCAAATCCAGGCTGAAAACAGCTCTTTTTACCCGTGCATATGAAAACTGAAAGTATTTTATCTGCACTCTTGCCTTTTACTGTCATTGATTAACTTTATGTTGATGTTTTATTGATTGATTTTATCTGTTTTCTTGTAATTTTTCCTGCAACTGTGAAGCACTTTGAATAGCCTTGTGTATGAATTGTGCTCTACAAATAAACTTGCCTTGCCTTGACGTGAGCTGTGCGTAACGCGACGCCTTCTTCAAAATAAAACCAATGCGATTTTGGGTATTTCCGGGCAGAAAATGATTTAACGTAATAAATAAATAAAAACGCAAATAAACGCTTAATTTTTGTATTTTATTTTTTAGTATGGTCGATTATGAAATACTTGTCTGATACAGGAAAAAAAAAATGAAAATAGGTTTGTTTTATATTGCAACAGTACAGAATATGTAAAAAAAAAAAAACGCAATTCTTGATTATGCATTTTCATTTTAAAATCGAAAATATAATGAACGCAAAAGACCACGGACCACTAGGAGTGTGACAATATATCGAATTTCCGATATATTGCGATATTATGCGGGATGATACGATACCGATACTTTCTATTCCGATATCGATACTTTTGATGACATCATGCATATTAATGAGTAACGTCATGCATATTAAAGAGGCAGCAGTGCTCCACTGTTTTCATAGAGGCCAACAATGATCAAGAATTCAGTCAGACCAGCAGGGGGCAGCACTAGTTATAAGCACTTCGACCAAACACTGTCACACAAATACATACTTACTTTTAATGATAGTTTTTATAATTATAAAGAAAATTAATTTGGGGTTGATTTATTCCTTTTTAAACAGGACTGTGGTTTCTTGTTTATTTAAATGTAAATGAAGTCACTGACGGATCTATGACCCATTTTCAGTGAGTAAGTCAGGGATCATTTATAAAAGTGGTACAAAATGATGAAATGATGAATAATATGTAGAATGTTAAAATAAAGGTTAAAAGTAGCATGTTTCTTTTATCGTGATGTATCGTAGGTTATTTTTGTGCAATATATCGATTATCGCAGTATCGGCGTATCGTGAGATAATCGTTATCGTGAGCCATGTATCGCGTATTGTATCGAATCGTGAGCTACCCAGAGGTTCCCACCCTTAATGTAAACACAGTATCCTGGTTTTTCACCATCACTGATGTACTGAGCGTGTGTGAACTTTTGAAACAGGAGCAAAACTTTCCCACACCCATTTTGTCCGCTCCCTTTAAAACTTTTATCTTCAATAAAACATTGAGTCACTTTGATAGTTCTTGTCCCTGTGCTCGGGAAATGACCGAAAAAGCGAATGTGTCCCTGTGTCATGAGAGTGAAACATACAAATATCAAACGGTACGGGGGCGGCACGGTAGTACAGTGGTTAGCGCTCGTGCTTCACAGCTAGAAGGTCCGGGTTCGATTCCCACCAAGGCTGGGGCCTTTCTGTGTGGAGTTTGCATGTTCTCCCCATGTCTGCGTAGGTTTCCTCTGGGTACTCCGGTTTCCCCTACCACTAAAAACATGTACAATAGGCCAGGATGAATGAGAGTGTGTTTGAGAGTGCGCATGGGGGACAACGGATGGAAATTAGCCCAAGGCTACAATCCGGTGTGGCTTGTTCATTAACTTGCACTGTCCCTACCAAATAAACCCATAAACCCATAAACAGCTTGTCCCAGACCCTGGCCTAACCCTAACCTTAAGGATCTTAATACATCGATGTTCCGCCACTTCTATTGACGGGGAACATAGGGCTGACCCCAAAAAGTCATGCGTTAGCAACACTGCTATTATTTAGCTCCTTACCACATTTGTCATTAGCTCCGGCCCTCTCTGGAGCCTAAATATTCAGGATACTCTAGTGTCCTGTATAAACGGGGATAAGAGTGTCCTGGTAACATCATATCCAGAACACAGTCATAACCAGGATATAACAGTTTACTCCAGTGCATGGTTCTAATGGCCTTCTTGTATTAATATTAATTGTCTTTATGTTCCTTCCCCTTTTGTGCGTCTTGTGTCGGGGAGAGGTTAACCTGTTTTTATTTCATTTTATCCTGTGTTTTTATTTATAGAGTAATCTCCATGTGGATATTGATCATGTCTGTCCTTTCATTTGCTCTGACAGAGACTGATGTCTTTGTTTGACACATGGCCAGGGTCTGAGTCTGTGCCTCGTCCTATTGGTCACGGCGTCACACGAGTCCTTTCTGCATCACATGGCAGAGAAGATCACGACACAGAGACCTCACAGTGACATCACAGTGACATCACAGTGACCTCACAGTGACCCCAGGAGGTGAGTCTAAAGCTGCAGTAAAGCCCATAATAAAGTCTCATTCAGCGTCTTTAAGTCTTCACACACAACACTCTGAACCATGAACTGCTGTGACTGTGTCTGAAACAGGAGGCTTCTATACGGACGTCTTTAGTCTCCACTTTAACTCAGGTCTAGTCCTATTCTGGTCCAGGTCTGGCCCAAGTCTGGTTCTAATCTGGGACAAATCACTTAATCCTGAATTCTACGTTTCTCTGTTTCCCAGGATTGACCTGGATTAGGATTAAGGACTTTCTCACAACATGGACCTCAGTGTCCCGAGCAGATGCTCTTTCTCAGTACTCTCTGGACTCTCTGGACTCTTTCAGACCGGACTCTTTCAGACCGGACTCTTCAGGAGGACCTCAGGAGGAGGTGGGTCGTCGGAATCAGGTCTAAACCAGGAGTAAGCCCGAATTGTGCAGTGAAGTCTGGACCTAATGGAGCTGTTCATCCTGGTTTACAACTGAGCTCCACCATGAGCTGCTTCAGAGCCACCGTGAGTACCCACACTCCCCAGAGAGTACTCACACTCCCCCAGAGAGTACCCACACTCCCCAGAGAGTACCCACACTCCCCCAGAGAGAGAATAGGTTGCGTTCACGTTTTAGGATTCTATTTCAGTTGGAGGGCAGGTGCCAATACAACTCTATGGGAGCAAAACAGTTGAAAGAAATTTCCAAAATGAAAATGTCCAAATGTTTTCCCTGATCATCACTTAATAGTGATTTGATTCACAAACCCGCCATATCTGTTTATGGCTGAAAGTCTTTTCTACCAGCCAAAATCACAAATATGTTTTTTAATATTGTCTCCACTTTTGGACGCCTTTATGAGGAAATATTTAGACCATAGTTCATATGAGCTGAAAGAGAGGACTTCGAACTTTGTGACAGTTTTTCTTTCATGTGATTTGGCTCAAGAATTACAGAGAAATTAGCAATTAAATAAGAGTAGTAATCTGCATTTTGACCGTTACCATGGTTACCGCTATGGAATTTTCAGTTGACCTCCACCTCAATGTTAAACTATGGGCTCTTTAGAATGTTGTGATGTCACATGAACGCAACCTATACCCACACTCCCCCACAGAGTCAGAGTGACTGGTTAGCAGCTCTGAAACGTCTGCCCCAAACACAGGCACCCTTTGCCTTAGAGCCGCCATGTTGGTCTGTCTAATGTTGCCATGACAGTAGTTCAGAGGCGTGCTGGGTAATCGGTTGCGGTGCTTTTGGGCCGTCAGAATAAAAGAATGAATTAATAACAGACTCACAGTTCTATCACAATCTATCAAAATAACGACTGATGTTTCAAAATCAGAATTTTTTTTCGCATCGGACTTTTCATTCTTGTGGCGGGAGATACCATTTAAACTAACTCAGAGGGGTTTAAGGGGAACACCCCTCCGCTTTAGTTCAAGTTGGTTCACTCCAACTCGGTGCTGATTGTATCAGGCTCAGACTGTGAGAGCAAACTAAAGCCCGTGTGAAAAGAGAAATTGTTAGAAATTGTCTAAGTGATATTTGATCCACTGACCTCTTGTGTTTGATCCACTGACCTCTTGTATTTGATCCACTGACCTCTTGTGTTTGATCCACTGACCTCTTGTGTTTGATCCACTGACCTCTTGTATTTGATCCACTGACCTCTTGTATTTGATCCACTGACCTCTTGTATTTGATCCACTGACCTCTTGTATTTGAGACCTTCGCACTATTACGGACCTCATACGGATGAAGTGAGGTCCAGCATGGCCCGACGTAGTTTTTTTCGTTTATACTTTTTAAATGGATAAAAGCTTTGATGCCCTTGTTTATTCTTTATTACGCTGGTTAAAAACCCGACATGGATTCAGACCTGGATCACCTGAGACTGAGGAGTTTGCAGAATGACCTAAAGGGAAATATGATTCACATGAGCACAAACTCTCAGGACGTCAGTAAGATTTACTTTTACCAGAGGTCGTTCTAGACTCGAAATCTGCATAAAGACAGTTACCATAGTTACACCTCAGTTTTAAACTATTGGCTCTTTACACTGTAAACCCGGATAATTTAGCAGAAATTAAAAATGTTGCCACAAAGTTTTGATTTCACAAAGTTAAATTTTATAATATCAGTTCATTAAATTTGTAGTTTTAGTTGAACATAAAAGTATTCATGTTTAGGAGTTGTTACTAATCAAACAATTTGATTTAATAGTACTTAATTTTCATATGTTTATAAAGATCAAATAATTTACTTTTATGCAAACTAAACCTTTTAGTTTTTTTTTACAAATCAAACAATTTGATTTAGTCCGGTTAGATCCTCTGTAGTTTGAAGATAGCACATTTTTGGATGGACGGAGTGATGTTCATGAATACATACCAAATGGATAACATGTTTTATACTGATTCGTATACGTAAAAGAGAAGGTAATTGTGAGGGACAATTTCTCTTTTAAGTGCCAAAACATCCCCAGCTGAGTTCTGTTAGTCCTTAAAGTATTATTTTTACTTGGTTATACAGGCTAATTAACTTTTAACATTGTCATCATTTAACGATTTGCAATAATATTTTCATTTAAAAAAAATTGTTTAAGAAATGTTTATTTGAAATGCACTCAAATGTCCAGTATTGGTAAATGGCCCCAAAAGTATAGTCTAGTGCAAAAATGTATTTGAAAAAAAAAGATTTTTTTTTTCTTTTTTTCTTGAAAACCTGGTGGAATATCCAATTTTTTATATAGTAATATATTTATATTAGTAATAATTAAAATTATTAAATTTCGCTTACTCAAAATAATGTGTGAGACGATTTTAAAAATATGTCTTAATAATAATAAGACATATTATTATTAAGACATATTATATAATCATATAATAAGAAAACCTAAAATGTTTAATTTAGTTAGGCACTTTAACAATTTTTAATTTTCCACAAATCTATTTTTTTATTTCATCTGAGCATTTGGGTTTACAGTGTAGAAGGTTCATTGACCTTTGTTTGGATTTCTGTTTAGAGGAAATGGATAGAGCTGAAACAATCTTTACTGTTTGATCAGTTCAGTTTGTGACTCTGTCCGACTATGTGTGCGTGTGTGTGTGTGTGTGTGTGTGTGCGCGTGCGTGTGCGTGTGTGTGTGTGTGTGTGTGTGTTGTGTAATGGGGACATTCTTGGGGCCTCTCATTAGTCACATCCACAGAACAAAAACAACAGAGCTCTGTGGGTTCAGACCTGCTTCACTTCAATAACAAATATGTGACTCAACGTCGTGTTTGGGACTAAAACCAGAATAAACGACAGTAAAAACTCTTTCCCCGCCTTAACAGAGCTTTGTCCAGTTCACCTTTACCCAAATCTAATAAAGAATATATGTGTGAGTAAACGTCCGTACGAGTAATGTCAAAGTGAACCTCTTACCCCCCGCTTTGACTGAGCCTGTTTTCTCCAGTTCAGCTTTACCCAAATCTAAAAGCTTATGGACTGGAGAGCAACAGTAACGTCTCATTTGAAAGCTAAGACCGACAAAGAGGGTGGTGTCGTCCGCAAACTTGATCAGTTTAACGGACTGGTGACTGGAGGTGCAGCAGTTTGTGTACAGGGAGAAGAGCCAGGGGGAAAGTACACAGCCCTGAGGAGTTCCAGTGTTTGTAGTCCGAGTGTCCGAGACGATCTTCCCCAGCCCGTGCTGTCTCCGGTCCGTCAGGAAGTCAGTGATCCACCTGCAGAGGGATTCGGGCACGCTGAGCTGGTAGAGCTTGTCTCGTAGCAGTCCAGGGAGGATGGTGTTGAAGGCAGAGCTGAAGTCCACAAACAGGATCCTGGCGTAGGTTCCTGGGGAGTCCAAATGCTCCAGGGTGAAGTGGAGGGCCAGGTTCACTGCGTCGTCCACAGACCTGTTGGCTCTGTAGGCAAACTGACTGAACAGACTGAGCGACATTAGGACTTATTCAGCTCCTGATGCAGAAGAATCCAGTTAGTTTCTGTGTCGTGATGAGCTCAGAGTGATGGGACAGAGGATCATCAGACAAACTGCTTTGTTCTCACTTATTTATTGCCTTTTGTCACTTTTGTAAATTTGTGTGTTTGTTTTTTTTGCTACATTTTTTATCATGTTTTTTTTTTTTTTGCTATATATATTGTCACTTTTTGTGGCTTTTTTGTTTGTTTGTTACTATATAGACGCTTTTAGATTTGGGTAAAGCCGAACAGTTTAAATGGGACTCAAACTGTGACTAAAACCTGCCGACACTGAAAGTAAAAGACTCAGTGACAGTTTTGAGTCAGAGAACAAACATGTACACTAGCTCCCAGCATCATCGCATGCGTCGGTGAGACTGAAATGAAGCTGAAGCCACAGACCTGCAGAGGATTAACTTAATCTGCTTTAATCTGCGGAGTCTGTCTGTCTGCAGGGGCGCTGCAGCACACACATGTATGACCCAGGGAGCGGGGATAACGTGAGAATAGAGGTCATGACTGTTGCCATGGAGATCCGCCATGTTTCTGCTGCCGGGCACACTGGGAAGAGAAACATATATTAAACCTGTTTCTGTGAAGATCAGGGACTCTTTTGTTTGTCTTAAGTTTAAATGTTAGACACAAATGTTTACACTTTAACCTCTTACCCCCTGCCTTAACTGACTACATTTTCTCTGGTTCAGCTTTACCCAAATCTAAAAGCTTTACAAAACCTACTAAACTGATCGTAACTTGTTTTGCTGCGTTTTTGTTGTATTTGTTTTTTATGTGTTTTTTTTTTTTTTGCATTTCGTGGTTCTCTTTTTGGCTTTTCATCACTTTGCATGTTTTGTCACTTTTATTGATTTATTTATTTTGTCGCCATTTTTAATTTAAAGTCAAATTTGATTTAAAAAGCCATTTAATTCAATCCAATGTCTGCTTTGCTCTAACTCAAAAAGAAACAGAAAAACAAGTTCATAGTCCCTGATCTTTATTTGGACATTTTAATCATCATTCTGAATATCGGCTCCACTTGGGACGCCTTTATGAGTCACAGTTTTTGTTCCATGTGGAAAGGTCCCGCGGTTTCCATGGTTACCTACAGGCCGTGACATCCTGATGATGTCACTGACCTCAGCGGCCGCAGACACACTGACAGGGTGAGTCCATTATTTTTATTTATTTACTTTTAAAGGTAAAATAGGTGCCACAGTTCCATGACTGTGAGGCTCTGATGGACGACACCATTTCTCTAAATTTAGTCCCCGCGCCGTTGAACATTACAGCCGCCTCTGGACGATGCTCTGGTATTTACTCGATTACAAGGTTTTTTACTTATTAAGTCTGCTAGCGGAGGAGGAGCGAGACCATTTAAAACTTTAAAAATGAGGCAAGCATCCATAAATATTTGATAGCTATCAAGGTCCAGAATATTATACTTCTGGACCTTGATATTATGTGGTTAAAGGGGGAGGGGCTAATCCAGCGCTAAAGCCTCAGGGGGAGGAGCCTCTCAATCCGACACAGATTCAGCTCAGAGACGTTTCAGAGCGAGCGCTGCACACGACGGCAGAGGAGGAGAGGACTGTGGCAAGTACTGCAAAGAGGAGAGAGTACTTTATACTGAGGAAGTACTTTATACTGCAGGACAAAGTACTGTGGGACACAGAGAGGAAAGTACTGCAGAAGTACATGGAGTCTGTGGAGGTTTGTTCTGGTCATGGATTCACTGAAGTCCAGGACATTTGACCGGCTCCTCCAGGAACCTGCTGAAAGTACAGCTCTGACCAGGAGGAGGAGGAGGAGGAGGAGGTGACCAGGAGAACCCTGGAGCTCTGTGAGGAGAACAGGAGAGAACAGGAGACATCAGGAGAACCCACCAGGAGGTCACGGTGCTGTCTTCATGAACAGAGGACCTGCTCTGCTTTGATGCTGTAAATATGCAGTAAATGTACCACTCCTCGGTAGTACTTCTGGGTACTGCAGTAGTGAGAGTACATGAAGGAGTAACTACTACGATGGATCCTCCCTGGACGACTGAGAGCCTCCACAAACATGAAGCTGCTGCTATTGGAAATTTACTTTGTCAGAGGAAGGAGGACAGTGTGAACATGCAGGAGCAGTATTTGTATTTGTAGTACCCGTGGTACTTGAGTACTCGTACTACTCGTAGTACTCTCGTACTGGTCCTGATGGTGCGAGGAGCAGCTCTGGTCCAGGATCAGGAACTGAGCAAAAACATGAGCCACAAAAATGGACGCTGCAGCGGTGTCCTGTACAGCATCAGCCACCAGGTTATTATTATTATTATTATTATTATTATTATTATTATTATATTACTATTAATAACATTAACATTATTAATAACAAACTAAAACCATGTACAGCATCAGCCACCAGGTCTTTATTATTATATCATTATTAATAACAAATAGAGGTCGACTGATATATCGGGACGATATTTCGGCATTTTACAATATCGGATATCGGCCAATCTAATGCCGCTAAAAGCCGATATCTCCGGGACCGAAAATGACACTCAGGGCCTTAAAATGAGTTCCTCCACAAACATCGCGTGCAAAATGCCACGACTATAGCAACAGCATGCTAATGCTAACGGCAGCATGCTAATGCTAATGGCAGCTAATCAAAGCTGGGACAGAAACTATGAACTTGTTTAATGTTTTTACATTATTCATTGATATATTGATAAACAGTAACATCTCGACTGTGTTGATCTGATTCACTTTCACTCAGAGAAACACTTTTAAGAACCCGTCTTAATATCTGTAGATACTCAAACCCTCAGTATCAGTATCTCAAGCAGAAAACCTGGATTGGTGCATCTCCAGAACCAACGAAACAGGAATGTTTTTAATAAATCAGCCCTATGCCCCTAATTATACCTCTAATTATCATAACATAACCCTCTACAGCATCAGCCACCAGCTCATTATTCATATTATTCATCCATCCATCCATTTTCTTCCACTTGTCCGTTGCCCCAATGGAGCTGCCCATATCACATTGCACCAGCCCCCTATGGCTCCTCCTGCAGGTGGTGAGTCCACAGAAGGACGGCCTCATGGTTCTAACCGGGCCTGTTGGTCTCTCATAAGGAGCTTCTGAACCGCTCTTTGTCTGACCCGTCACCTAGGACCTGTTGCCCTGGGAGACCCTACCAGGGGCACCAAACCCCCGACAACATAGCTCCCAGGATCATTCGGGCGCTCAAACCCCTCCACCACATTAAGGTGGCGGTACCAGGAGGGGTATTCATATTATTAATGTCATTAATATTTATAAAACCTGAACTGGGGCCTGAGGACCAAAGAGATTAAAGTATCTGAGAAACATCACAAATGACTGAGATGAATCAAAACCCTCTGAGCTTGGGGCATTTGGTTTGATATAAATGCAAATGTTAGCTGAGGTTTTGGGTTGGGGGCCTGTGAGGGCCCGTTAGTGAGGACATGTTAGAGAGGACCATGTTAGAGAGGACCATGTTAGTGAGGACCATGTTAGTGAGGAACATGTTAGTGAGGAACATGTTAGTGAGGGCCATGTTAGTGAGGAACATGTTAGAGAGGAACATGTTAGTGAGGACCATGTTAGTGAAGACCATGTTATGAGGACCATGTTAGTGAGGGCCATGTTAGTGAGAATGTTAGTGAGGACCATGTTAGTGAGGGTCATGTTAGTGAGGACCATGTTAGAGAGGAACATGTTAGTGAGGACCATGTTAGTGAGGGCATGTTAGTGAGGGCCCCGTTAGTGAGGACCATGTTAGAGGACATGTTGGAGGACCATGTTAGTGAGGACATGTTAGTGAGACCATGTTAGTGAGGAACATGTTAGTGAGGACATGTTAGTGAGGGCCATGTTAGTGAGGACATGTTAGTGAGGAACATGTTAGTGAGGAACATGTTAGTGAGGACCATGTTAGTGAGGACCATGTTAGTGGAGGACCATGTTAGTGAGGACCATGTTAGAGAGGACCATGTTAGTGAGGACCATGTTAGTGAGGACCATGTTAGTGAGGACCATGTTAGTGAGGACCATGTTAGAGAGGAACATGTTAGTGAGGACCATGTTAGTGAGGACCATGTTAGAGAGGAACATGTTAGTGAGGACATGTTATGAAGACCATGTTAGTGAGGACCATGTAGAGAGGACCATGTTAGTGAGGACCATGTTAGAGAGGAACATGTTAGTGAGGAACATGTTAGTGAGGACCATGTTAGTGAGGACCATGTTAGAGAGGAACATGTTAGTGAGGAACATGTTAGTGAGGACCATGTTAGAGAGGAACATGTTAGTGAGAACATGTTAGTGAGGACCATGTTAGTGAGGGCCATGTTAGTGAGGAACATGTTAGTGAGGACCATGTTAGTGAGGGCCATGTTAGTGAGGGCCATGTTAGTGAGGAACATGTTAGTGAGGACCATGTTAGTGAGGGCCATGTTAGTGAGGACCATGTTAGTGAGGACCATGTTAGAGAGGAACATGTTAGTGAGGAACATGTTAGTGAGGGCCCGTTAGTGAGGCCATGTTAGTGAGGGCCTGTTAGTGAGGACATGTTAGTGAGGCCCGTTAGTGAGGACCATGTTAGTGAGGACCATGTTAGTGAGGACCATGTTAGTGAGGGCCATGTTAGTGAGGACCATGTTAGTGAGGACCATGTTAGTGAGGACCATGTTAGTGAGGACCATGTTAGTGAGGGCCCGTTAGTGAGGACCATGTTAGTGAGGACCATGTTAGTGAGGACCATGTTAGTGAGGACCATGTTAGAGAGGACCCGTTAGTGAGGACCATGTTACTGAGGACCATGTTAGTGAGGGCCATGTTAGTGAGGGCCCGTTAGTGAGGACCATGTTAGTGAGGGCCCCGTTAGTGAGGACCATGTTAGTGAGGACCATGTTAGTGAGGGCCATGTTAGTGAGGACCCCGTTAGTGAGGACCATGTTAGTGAGGACCATGTTAGTGAGGCCATGTTAGTGAGGGCCATGTTAGTGAGGGCCATGTTAGTGAGGCCATGTTAGTGAGGGCCATGTTAGTGAGGGCCATGTTAGTGAGGGCCATGTTAGTGAGGACCATGTTAGTGAGGACCATGTTAGTGAGGCCATGTTAGTGAGGGCCATGTTAGTGAGGACCCCGTTAGTGAGGACCATTTAGTGAGGACCATGTTAGTGAGGACCATGTTAGTGAGGGCCATGTTAGTGAGGACCCCGTTAGTGAGGACCATGTTAGTGAGGGCCATGTTAGTGAGGGCCATGTTAGTGAGGGCCATGTTAGTGAGGACCCCGTTAGTGAGGGCCATGTTAGTGAGGGCCATGTTAGTGAGGACCCCGTTAGTGAGGACCCGTAGTGAGGCCATTTAGTGAGGACCATGTTAGTGAGGACCCCGTTAGTGAGGGCCATGTTAGTGAGGGCCATGTTAGTGAGGACCCGTTAGTGAGGCCATGTTAGTGAGGACCATGTTAGTGAGGACCATGTTAGTGAGGGCCCTTTACTTTGGCAAAAGACAAAAGAATTCCATCAGAGTTTCTGAATGAGCTGTTCACTGGAGCAGGACCAGGACTAACCCAGGAAGGGCATGTGGTCATAGGGAGACATGTATCAGAGGCACCGTGACCATCCCCCACCAGAGTGAACTCTAATACCTCTATATTTACATGTTTTCATTTTATTTATTCATTGAAATAATTCAGAAGTGACTTTAAAATATAAACTTTAAAATACAACAAAACCCGGTCAATGCAGTTTGAATGGAAAGGACAATGTTATGATAACTGTTAGTTCCGTCAGGTCCAGATTTAATTTAGTGCATTTTGGAAAAGGAGAGGTAAGTTCATGTTATTGTTGGTTCAGGTTAATCATGTGGAACCTTGGAAAATGAATTGGTTTTAGAATGTGATGATGTCATAATGTCAGGTGGAGCAGGCTGGCTGAAAGTCCTTTCTACTGAACATCACGAATATGTTTTTGAATATTGTCTCCACTTTAGGACACTTTGATGAGGAAATAACTGGACCTTAGTTCGTCCGTGCTGACAGAGGAGACACTGAACTTTGAAACAGTTTTCGCTTTATGCTGATTGTCTTAGATATTCGCCAAAATCTAAGACAAAAAAATCAGCAGTTCAACAGTTACCATGGTGACCACAATAATCAGCTGCTCCGCTTCAGTTTACACTATAGGCTGTTTAGAACAATTACCCACCTCTGTCAGAGAGACCGCCTCAGGCCCAAAGTCACTGGTGAAAGTGAGTTTCCGTGGTTACAGTGTAGTTAAGTGAGTTTATGTGGTTACAGCTGTAGTTAAAGTGAGTTTATGTGGTTACAGCTGTAGTTAAAGTGAGTTTATGTGGTTACAGCTGTAGTTAAAGTGAGTTTCCGTGGTTACAGCTGTAGTTAAAGTGAGTTTATGTGGTTACAGCTGTAGTTAAAGTGAGTTTATGTGGTTACAGCTGTAGTTAAGTGAGTTTCCGTGGTTACAGCTGTAGTTAAAGTGAGTTTCCGTGGTTACAGCTGTAGTTAAAGTGAGTTTCCGTGGTTACAGCTGTAGTTAAAGTGAGTTTCTGTGGTTACAGCTGTAGTTAAAGTGAGTTTCCGTGGTTACAGCTGTAGTTAAGTGAGTTTCTGTAGTTACAGCTGTAGTTAAAGTGAGTTTCCGTGGTTACAGCTGTAGTTAAAGTGAGTTTTTTTTTTTTTTTTCCGTGGTTACAGCTGTAGTTAAAGTGAGTTTCTGTAGTTACAGCTGTAGTTAAAGTGAGTTTCCGTGGTTACAGCTGTAGTTAAAGTGAGTTTCTGTGGTTACTTTGGTGAAAGTGAGGGATATAGGTCAGGCCTCAGATTAATGCAGTATTTCTGTCCTGGAATAATCTGATCAGATTATAAGTGACTCTGACGCTCTCAGAGCTGCTGACCGAGCTCATGTGACTGTGGACGGTTTTTAATATTATTAAACAGACTTTCTGTCATTATTTGGCTTCAAGATTTAAACTTGTATATTCACATTTGCTGCATAACATTTAATTATGTATTACAGGACTGTGTAGATTTACATCATATAAATGCATTTTATCACAGAACATTAGGGAAAGTTTATCTCCAATGAAGGTTCTTGAGTCATCGTCTGTACTCTGTAGTTTAAAAGATTTTCACGTCTTCATCCAAAAGGCTTCATCAGCAACACTAAAAGCAACACTAAAGTTAACTAAGTTAAAGTTAACTGTTCACTTTAGTTCGTTCAAAGTGTCATGTTGAAACCATTAAAGAAATATGGGTTTAATAACTGCGTGAATGTGAGTTATAACTTCACAGCAGCCACTGACGAACACGGGGACGTAAATCCAGGTCGTTCTGTTTATAATAACATGAACTCATTTTATCTGAATCCTACAAATGAAGGAGAAACATCCCAGGATGTAAATAATACAGACATGACATTAATTAATACAATTGCATCAATTATCTAAAATAATTGAAACGTTTTCTTAGACTTATATAAATACATGTTTGAATAAATGATAAAAACATTCTGCAGGGATCTGTTCTTGGACCTAAATTATTTATTCTCTATATCATTGACCTAATGTCAGCTCTGCTGACCATCTAAACCAGCTCCTAGAAATGGTGCAGAGAGACTTAAATAAATTGGCTTTAAATTTGAAGAAAACCAAATCGATGATTTTCCTTGGAAAATTGGCAGTGAAGTAAACTTGAGGCTTAATAATAGGCCATTAAAACGAGTCTAACTGAATGTAAGTTTTGTGTTAATAAACTATGTAACAGAAGAAGCATCCGATAAGTACAAACAGGTCAGAGGTCCGAGCCAAAGCTGGATGAGCGTCAGCGTCAGCGTCTGCTGTGATAAGAAGCGTCTAATAAAGCTGTTAGTGAGGAAGAGGAGCTTCCTCTCAGATCTCCATTAGGATAGGGACCTCTGGAGGTTCCTCATGAGCGAGTAGGAGATATATACCATCCCATAAGTCACCGCCCCCGAGTGATTCCGGACATTGTCGACCTGTAGATGATTGACAGACGCACATTTAATTCAATTTAAAAATCTGCATGAGCCAAACTTTATAAAAGGGACAAAATAAATGTTGTCAGTCACAAGTCACAGTTTTAAAGCGCCGCCTCAGTAAACGGCCTAAATGAAGGCAGTTTGTGCTTTTGCACCAGTGTCAATGGGCGACAGTGGTAGAGCGGGCCGTCTCATGATCAGAAGGTCAGAGGTTTGAATCCCTAACCCTCCTGAAATGCACAGTGTCGTTGTGTTGTGACACCCTCGATACCTCCAGTGTCTGTGTCCACTGGTGTGTGAATGAGAGGGAATGGCTGACTGGTTCCTTACTGTAAAACGCCTTTATGTTTTTATTCATACAGGGACAGGGCACAATTTAACATTGACCAAAAGGAAAGATACTCTGTACCAGGTTAGAGCAACCTGTCGTCCCGGGGCAGGTTGATGTTACAGAAACTGATTTTAAATGTAGATGAGTAAGTTACCATGGATTCATACATTTTAAAATCATTAACACACATTTAATTTAAATACGTTTCAAATATTATAAACTTTTCCACCAATCCTTTTTCCAGGTGAACAGTCACTCCCTCATGATGTCATTACTGATCATAAAGTTTCATTTTGTAGAAGCCATTTTGGAGTTAAATGTGCAAATGTTTTGAATGTAGTACGTTAATAATCTCTGTTGGCCGTGTGTTCCACTGACCCAGTGCGATTACAGACAGATTTACTAAAGCAGTTTTACATTTTGGGAGGCTGCATTCTCCTCTAGAAGTAGATCGAGGAGTTCGAGCCGTTTATCAGGACATAAAGGTACACATTTTCTCAGAGGAGCTGCAGTGACGCCATGAAAGTTAGTTAGTTAGTGTAGAATATTAGGCTGTTAAAATGCAGGACTCCATAGTTAGTATTTGACAATGGTGACAGCACCTGGGTTTCTTATCATGGATCTTGAGCACATATTTATATAATAATATGCACCGAATGAAGGAAGAAAAGCCATGTACCATTTTACTTTAGCTCGAACCAAAGGACAGGATTTGTTGGAATATTTGACCAGAGCATATTTTATTTCTGTGACTGAGGGCTGTGAGTCTGAAACAGCTTTTTATCATCATCTGTTTTCTGTGGCTTCTTCTTGTTACTGTGGTTCATGTTTGAAACTTTCTGAGTGAAGCTCTTGTTCCTAATGGCCGAGGGACTTTAGGGTTGACTTTATCACGTGACAAGGGGACAGGAATTCGGATCAGGACATAGGAACTGTTATTGGAGGAATTCGGACTTACCCATACACTGGTTTGAACTTCACATGGAAACGTAAAGAGTGACCGGCTGTTTAACCCCTAAACCCCCACCGTAACCAAGAACATTTTCACCAGTTCAGCTTTACCCAAATATCACAGTTTCTTGACCTGAGCCTGTAGGTCCTACAAAGGTCACCTACTCTTCCTCGTTTTTGTTGTGACGTGTGGGTCGTTTTTGCTGTTTCTTTTAAATGCAAAGAAAATGTGACGAAACTGTAAAAACGCAAAGAAAACGTGAAAGAAAACGAAACGAAAACGTAACAAAAATGCGACAAAAACGACGAGCACATGGCAACAAAAGCAAGGAAAGGTCTCGGCGTTCAAATGAGGCATTACTCTGGCCTATAGAGGCTCCAGTTGAGACGCCCCGCCCCGTGCTCTGTCTCACCTTTACCTGTGGTCTTTACCTGTGGCCCCGCCCTATGCTCTGTCTCATCTTTACCTGTGGTCCTGTGGTCCTCAGGTGTGCTGCTGCTGTGGCCCCGCCCCTGCTCCCTCTGCTGTCAGTTCTGTCCCGCCGTCAAAGCCTCGACCTCGACCCGGGCCATGTACACGCTGTTCCACGTGTTCAGCTGCACGCTGTCCTGCCTCATGCTGTCGCGGACCGTCACCGACCTGGTGCGAAAGAACGTGAGTATGACCAACCCTGAGCCGACTGACCCTGAGACGACCAGCTCCGAGACAACTGACCCTGAGCCGACTGACTCTGAGCCGACTGACTCTGAGACGACTGACCCCTAAACCAACCAAGCCTTAAATGTTTCGTTAAAAGTTTAAAAAGACCACATTTTAAAAGCTACGGTTAAATCTTTAATTTAAAAGAGAAATACTAAAGCAATAAATAGGACATTTCACAAAGTTAAAGGTGGGGGTATTATGTAAAATCGACTTTTTCAAGCTTTATATCATGTTATTATGTCATTCCCTCATTAAACACATGCCTGGAGTGTTGCCTTGGCTCATTCACATATTTTTGAGTATCAGTAAAAACTTAGACGGCAGCCATTTTAGGTGTAGCTATGCCTCAGTCCTCCTAGGAACGCCCCCACCTCCTGGAGACGCCTCTGGACCTTTGTCACCAGCCAAGCCACCAACCACTGCTCCTCAGCTCAGCAGAGCCCCCTCCCCGCACAGTAGTGTTGTTTAGATGCCACAGCAGTGTGCTGAAGGGGGCGTGTCGGAAAGCTTCTTAAAGAGACAGAGGCCTATTTCAAGACGTTCAGTACAGCCATTTTGAGAGAGCAATTTTATTCAAGGCAGTTATTTTAATTTACTGCATATACAGACCAACAGAAGGTTACGTCATCATTGTAGTATGCTATAGACTGGTGCTATGTGATTGAAAAAAGCATAATACCCCCTCTTTAAAACCAGTGAAAACTAAACACATTCATAATGTTCAAAATGTGGTTTAAAAACAGTTAAAGAAGTGTGATCTAAGAGGGACTCCCTTTATTTAGACGCCTCTGATGTCAGTTTGGAGTTGAGTTCAGGTTCGGGAGCAAACAGAGTTTCTACCTGTGGAAAGAGACTGTGATGATGTTTGTTTTGTTAATAAATAAACCTTTCCCATCTGGCTCACTGTGGCTGAAACTAATTTAAAATCGTATTCATTTTGAACACTCACTCCTTAATCTGTACCATCAGAAACTTTCAGGATCATTTTCAGAGTGTTTCCTGTTCATGACTTTATCTTTTGTTCCATAAGTTCACAGTCGTTTCTAGTTGGTGCACTCTAACCCTGACCTCTGTGCTCCAGGTGCCCTTCCTGAATGCGCTGTGCCTGGAGGCCTCGGGGGACTGTGAGGTGCTCGTGGGTACTCTGCCGTCTACAGAGTCTGCTTCGGCACTTCCTGCTTCCACCTCATGATGGCGCTCTTCCTCATCGACGTCCGCTCCAGCCAGGACTACAGAGCATCACTGCATAATGGGTCAGTATTCGGCCCAATCTCAATTCTCTTTCTACCCCTTCCCTTTCCCTACACCTTGAGACGAGGACTAAGGGTGAGGGTTGAAAAGACCGCCCTAAGAAATGGGACAGCCCTACATTTGACTGCATTTACAATTAACTTGTAAACACACTCACAGTGCGCTCAGGGGGCAGACAGGAGACGCTCAGGCGCTAGGGAGACAGACAGAGATAGACCGCTCACAGTGCGCTCAGGGGGACGCAGAGTAGACCGCTCACAGTGCGCTCCAGGGCAGGACAGACAGAGATAGACCCGCTCACAGTGCGCTCAGGGCGGGACAGGCAGAGGTGGACTCATTCACAGTGCGCTCAGGGTGGGGACAGACAGAGATAGACTCGCTCACAGTGCGCTCAGGGCGGGACAGGCAGAGGTAGACTCTCTCACAGTGCACTCAGGGCGGGACAGACAGAGATAGACCCGCTCACAGTGCGCTCAGGGCGGGACAGACAGAGATAGACCCGCTCACAGTGCACTCAGGGCGGAGACAGGATGTTTCGGACCCGCGCTCAGAGCACACCGGGGAGACTCCGGGCGCAGCAGCGAGGCACTGAACCCCGTGTGTCATGACAATAGCGACGTATCGAAAGTTTGGAAAGAAACTCTAAAGTCAGGCAATACAGCACAAATAAATGGAGCGATCGCAGCAGCAAAGCGAAAACGTAACATTGTCACGTTTGTAGCAATGGACTGCTCTAATTGTTGCGCAAAGCGAATAAAGTCACGAACGAAGAGTTCTGCAACTTTATAAATGTTGTAAGAGTGCTTACTGAAGATGTTCGTGAATTCATTTCGCAGCTTATTTCCGTGTTTTGTCAAACTCCTCCTTCCCCTCGTCTGTAGTGTGCATCTAAAAACCCTCGCTTTTAGGGCTATGTGGCCCTCTCCCTCACCCCTACCCTCACCGCAAAATAGAATTGGGACACCCCTTCGTCTCACGTGAACGCGCAAAACGGAGGGAAGGGCTAAGCGGAGGGCTAAAGGGGAGAATTGAGATTACTACAGAACACCCCTCCACAACGGGTCAGTCCTAACTCCCTAAGGGTAATCCCACTGATGATTACTTCCTTAGAGTAATGGAACTACTGATTACTGATTACTCCTAAAAGTACCTTTCTCCTGCAGGTTCTGGTTGCTGAAGTTCCTGACGTTGTTGGGAATTTGCACCGCCGCCTTTTTCATCCCCACAGAGTCGTTCCTCCACGGTGAGAAACACACACATAAACATCACCTAAAACATCACCTAAAACATCACAAACACAGGCCTATCAGATTTGGGGTCAGTTTTTGAAGTCGGAGGAGAAATGAAGCGCTAGAGAGGACAGACGCGCTGTGTTATCAAACATCAGCTGTTTGACAGAATCGTGTAGTGTGTTCGCTCTTACGATTCTCAGTCGTTAAGTGTGAACCCCCAGACGTTCTATAATCACACTAAATCCAGTCGTGTAGTGTGTGCTGACCTTTAGCTGTGAGTCTCGCCCGGATACCTCCTCGTTTGTCCCTCCCTTGTTTCCTGTAGCTCCTCTTGTGACGCCTCCTCTGTGCTGCAGGGGGGGCTCTTGGTGCCTCTTCAGTGTCTCAGAAGAAGAATTATGTCGGTTTAGTTCATAAGCTGCTGTTTGTTTACTTCTAAAAAGCTGCTTCTTCAGGACCATTATGGACTCTTTGCAGTAAAAAAAAATCCACCGAACCTCCACAAAGAAACAGCAAAGACGCACAAAAGTATCCAGTAAAACAATGTGGAACAGAAACCAACAATGCAGTTCCCAGAAAAAGGCAAAACATTCAGCTGTACCAAGAGAGAGGGAAGTTGCCACTCGTTTTCATGTCACCATGACGTCGTAAGAAGGAAAGTGATACGTCCAGCGGTGTTGAAGGACGGGTCAAATGCACAGGACAAATTTCGGCAAATAAAGCACACAAAATCTGTATTTTTATTGGTTTATTTGGTAACCGTACATGTTAATGAACATACTGGGTCTCATTCATGTAAACGAGCCACACCGGATTGTAACATCACCAAACCAGAGGCTCCTCCTCTTCAGCGTTCAGTCTTTTATTCTCAGGCTGCAGTTCCCTCAGTGCCCATGCAGGGGCGCTGCTGTCTGTCTTTACATTAAAAACCCTGATCTATGATAAACACATTCATGATGGTTTTAAATACTCCCTTTCTCTGTTTTTGTGGTTTTGATCTGAGTTTATATTCCACATGTTGCTGGGGGTATGATGATATATTCACATGTTGCAAGGGGTATGATGATTATTCCACATGTTGCTCGGGATATGATGATTATATTCCACATGTTGCAGGGTATGATGATTATATTCCACATGTTGCTGGGGTATGATGATTATATTCCACATGCATTTGATTATATTCCACATGTTGGGGGTATGATGATATATTCCACATGTTGCAGGGGTATGATGATTATATTCCACATGTTGGGGTATATATTATATTCCACATGTTGCAGGGGTATGATGATTATATTCCACATGTTGCGGGGTATGATGATTATATTCCACATGTTGCTGGGGTATGATGATTATATTCCACATGTTGCTGGGGGTATGATGATTATATTCCACATGTTGCATGGGGGTATGATGATTATATTCCACATGTTGCTGGGGTATGATGATATATTCCACATGTTGCAGGGGGTAATGATGATTATATTCCACATGTTGCTGGGGGTATGATGATTATATTCCACATGTTGCTGGGGTATGATGATTATATTCCACATGTTGCGGGGGTATGATGATTAATATTCCACATGTTGCTGGGGGTATGATGATTATATTCCACATGTTGCTGGGGTATGATGATTATATTCCACATGTTCTGGGGTATGATGATTATATTCACATGTTGCTGGGTATGATGATTATATTCCACATGTTGCTGGGGTATGATGATTATATTCCACATGTTGCTGGGGGTATGATGATTATATTCCACATGTTGCAGGGGGTATGATGATTATATTCCACATGTTGCTGGGGTATGATGATTATATTCCACATGTTGCAAGGGGGATAATGATGATATATCCACATGTGAGGGGGTATGATGATTATATTCCACATGTTGCTGGGGTATGATGATTTATTAATTTGCATATGATTATATTCCACATGTTGCTGGGGGGTATGATGATTATATTCCACATGTTGCTGGGGGGTATGATGATTATATTCCACATGTTGCTGGGGGTATGATGATTATATTCCACATCAGGGGTCACCACGTGGTGCCGCGGGCACCCAGGTGCCCTTTGGGGCATGCCCAGTAGCCTTGAGACTTTTTCTAAGGGTGTAAAACACCTGATTTTCTTTAATCTGATTCTTAAAAATACAGTCATTTCTGTTCTTGTGAGTTTAAAATAAATCTATTGATATAATATGGGGTCAATAACCTATAAGTAAACAGTGTACGTTCAGTCTTTAGGATTTGTTTTTAACTGGTAGCTCTCGAACAACTTAATGCTCTTGAAGTAGCCCTCGGCTGAAAAAGGTTGGTGACCCCTGTTCCACATGTTGCTGGGGGTATGATGATTATATTCCACATGTTGCAAGGGGGGTATGATGATTATATTCCACATGTTGCTGGGGTATGATGATTATATTCACATGTTGCTGGGGGTATGATGATTATATTCACATGTTGCAAGGGGTAGATGATTATATTCCACATGTTGCAAGGGTAGGATATATTACATGTTGCTGGGTATGATTATATTCCACATGTTGCTGGGGGTATGATGATTATATTCCACATGTTGCAAGGGGTAATGATGATTATATTCCACATGTGCGGGTATGATGATTATATTCCACATGTTGCAGGGGGTATGATGATTATATTCCACATGTTGCAATAATTATATTCCCATGTTGCTGGGGGTATGATGATTATATTCCACATGTTGCAGGGGTATGATGATTATATTCCACATGTTGCAAGGGGTATGATATAATTCCACATGTTGCGGGGTATGATGATTATATTCCACATGTTGCTGGGGGTATGATGATTATATTCCACATGTTGCAAGGGTATGATGATTATATTCCACATGTTGCAAGGGGTATGATGATTATATTCCACATGTTGCTGGGGTATGATGATTATATTCCACATGTTGCTGGGGGTATGATGATTATATTCCACATGTTGCAGGGGTATGATGATTATATTCCACATGTTGCAAGGGGTATGATGATTATATTCCACATGTTGCTGGGGTATGATGATTATATTCCACATGTTGCTGGGGGTATGATGATTATATTCCACATGTTGCAGGGGGTATGATGATTATATTCCACATGTTGCAAGGGGTATGATGATTATATTCCACATGTTGCGGGTAGTGATATATTCCACAGTTGATGGGGTATGTATATTCCACATGTTGCGGGGGGATTATAATGTGGGGTATGATTATTATGTTGCGGGTATGATGATTATATTCCACATTTGCGGGTATATGATTATATTCCACATGTTGCAGGGGTATGATGATTATATTCCACATGTTGCAGGGGTATGATGATTATATTCCACATGTTGCTGGGGGTATGATGATTATATTCCACATGTTGCGGGGTATGATGATTATATTCCACATGTTGCTGGGGGTATGATGATTATATTCCACATGTTGCAGGGGTATGATGATTATATTCCACATGTTGCAGGGTATGATGATTATATTCCACATGTTGCTGGGGTATGATGATTATATTCCACATGTTGCTGGGGTATGATGATTATATTCCACATGTTGCTGGGGTATGATGATTATATTCCACATGTTGCTGGGTATGATGATTATATTCCACATGTGCATGGGGGTATGATGATTATATTCCACAGTGCGGGGTAGATGATTAATTCCACATGTTGCGGGGGTATGATGATTATATTCCACATGTTGCAGGGTTGTGTTATATGCTGATGATTATATTCCACATGTTGCGGGGGTATGATGATTATATTCACATGTTCAGGGGGTATGATTTACCACAGTTGCTGGAAATTATATTCCACATGTTGGGGGGATGTTTCACATGTGTCCTGGCCTACGTGGCGTGATGGGCGGATTCGCCTTCATCCTGATCCAGCTCATCCTCATCACGGCGTTCGCTCATCAGTGGAACAAAAACTGGTAAAAGATTCATTACCCGTGCAGCCTGAAGGGGGCGGTAGACTGTGTGTGTGCCCTATGTTTGTGTCATACGTTCGTGTGCAAGTGTGTGTTTAGTCTGACCTGTAGTTCCGTTCCCAGGCTGAATGGGCCGGCAGAGAGCAGCACCACAAATTTAAGGCTTTTATTTTGAAACACTACAAATTTAGGACTTTTATTTTGAAAACGCCATTATTTTAAGGCTTTTATATTGAAAACATCACAAATTTAAGACTTTTATTTTGAAAACGCCACAAATTTAGGGCTTTTATTTTGAAAATGCCACAAATTTAAGGCTTTTATTTTGAAACACTACAAATTTAGGACTTTTATTTTGAAAACGCCATCATTTTAAGGCTTTTATATTGAAAACATCACAAATTTAAGACTTTTATTTTGAAAACGCCACAAATTTAGGGCTTTTATTTTGAAAATGCCACCAAATTTAAGGCTTTTATATTGAAAACATCACAAATTTAGGACTTTTATTTTGAAAACGCCACAAATTTAAGGCTTTTATTTTGAAACACTACAAATGTAAGGCTTTTTTGGGGGTCGTGTGTATTATGGTCTGAGATGTAATTCCGTTCCCAGGCTGACGGGGGCGGCAGAGAGCAGGCGCTGGTACGTGGCGGTCGCATGTGCCACGCTCCTCTTCTACCTGATGGCGGCGCTGGCGTTCCTGTTCATGCTGAAGTACTACACTCACGCCGAGTTCTGCCAGTCCAACCGCGTCCTACTGTGGTGCCACCTGTCGCTGTGCGCCGCCATGGGCCTGGTGTCCATCACGCCCTGCGTCAAGAGCAGTGAGTACCACACGTGCACATGTATCGCTCACGTGCACATGTATCGCTTACGCATCGGTCAGGTGTCGATGCTGCAGTGGAAGCCATTGCCGTTATGACCTCTCTCCCAGGATGGACATACTCCCCACACCTAAAGGGACACCTACTCTGTCTCCTCACCCTCTCCGCCTCCTCTTCCTCTCCTCGTCTTCCTCTCCTCCTCCCCCTCTCCTCCTCCTCTTCCTCTCCTCCTCACCCTCTCCTCCTCCTCTCCCTCTCCTCCTCTCTCCTCCTCACCCTCTCCGCCTCCTCTTCCTCTCCTCGTCTTCCTCTCCTCCTCCCCCTCCTCCTCCTCTCCTCCTCCTCCCCCTCTCCCTCTCCCCCTCCTCTCCTCTGCTCAGGTGAGATTCCTGTCTGTCATCGGCTGCTGTAAAAACATGGACAGAACAGATATCATTAAACCAGTCCAGACCTGCATCAGTCTGAGCAGCTCCACTCCACACTAACCCCAACACTAACCCCAACACTAACACCAACACTAACGCCAACGTCAACGCCGACGCTAACGCTAACCCGAGCACTCGGGACAATAGAAGTGTGTTTTATTTGTATCTGGAGCCGATGGAGAAGCTGCTGAAAAAGTGCAGCAGAGAAAACGAGTTTTAAACTTGTATCAAAAGATGAGTTTTTAGAGACACAGCCCAGTTCAGGTTACTACAGACCTGCAGTACATAATGCAGTACAATATGCAGTACACAATACAGTACTAATACTTGTACTTCTACCCACAGAGCAGCCGCGCTCAGGTTTACTGCAGGCCTCCATCATCAGCTGCTACGTCATGTACCTGACCTTCTCCGCCCTGAGCTCCAGACCTCCAGAAACAGGTACAAATACTGCAAATACTGCAAATACTGCAAATACTGCAAATACTGCTGCTATCAGAGGTCGTAGAGTCACCAAATTATAACGTTGCTTTCACATCATTTTACTCAAGTAAAAGTAAAAAAGTACGAAAGTGTTACTCGAGTACTTTGGGTAACTGAGCAAAAAAGTCCGATTTATTTTCAACGACGCCATAAATTGTGAGAAACAAAACATAAAATCCTGTGGAAATCGTGATATTTACAAAGAAAATGATCAGAAAACATCAGAAAATACCGGAAAACTAAATAATTCTGAAGAACAAGGAGCACGAGACGAACATCTGTTTTAGATCTGATCAAAATGAAGCTTAAATATTTACTCACAGTAGAAAAAGTAACTATTATTTTTACTTGAGTAAGAAACTGATACTTCATTATAGAAGTAAAAAGTACTGTATGATAAAACTACTCTCAAGTACAATTTCATCAAACAGTTCTTCAAAAGTAAATGTAACTGAATACTACTCACCTTTGGCTGCAACTACAACTACAACTACAACTACAACTACAACTACTGCTGCAAATATTACTACTACACCTGAGCTTCAGATATAAATGTGTCCGAGCAGAATCTATTTTATAATTGAGTGATTATAGATGTTTCTCTTTAATGGTGTTTAATGTACATGTTTATTTTATTTATTTATTGGTTTATTTGGTCGGGACAGTGCATGTTAATGAACACACATGGGTCTCATGCATGTCTCATTTCCATCCGTCGTCCCCCATGTGCACTCTCAACAATGTATCTCCTGCTCAACGCTGGAGCATTTATATTTATATTTATATTTATAGATGTTTCTCTTTAATGGTGTTTAATATAAATGTATTTCCTGGTCAGCTCTGGTCGACGGCGTGAACTCCACAGTGTGTTTCCCGAGTCTGGGCCCGAACGAGATCAAAAAGGAAGGAAACGCCGTAGCGATAATCGGAGCCGCCATCATGTACTGTTGCGTCCTGTTCGCCTGGTGAGAATTAGCTCCTCCCTCCTGTCCGGTTTCCGCGGGAACGTGGTTTTTTCCGTGTTGACTAACCCATGTTTTGTCTCCGTTTCCGCAGTAACGAGGCGTCGTATTTGGCCGAGATGTTCGGTCCATTCTGGATGATTAAAGTTTACAGATACGAGTTCCAGAAGGCGTCCTGCTGCTTCTGCTGCCCCCAACAGGACGAAGGTGGGACTACGTTCGCTCAAACATTGTAGCTTCAGCCGTCTGTGTTTTGAATTTAAATGTTATTTATTTGATCAGGGACAAAAGGATAAACAAAAGACATTAATCTAAAAAGGAAGAGCTCTCATGTGCAGGTTATAGCAACAAATGCACATTTCAGGTTGACAGGTTTATGTAACACTTACAAAAGAAACATCAGTATTTCATTCATATAAACACTTATTTCAGAGGAGGAGCCGGATGTTTAGTGTAATTTGAATATATTCTGATCATATACTAGTGTATATTTCAGCGGAGGAGGTGATCATTGAGGAGGAATCTCGCGGCGTGCAGCGCGTCCTGCAGAATGAGACGCAGAGACTGTCCTACAGCTACAGCTTCTTCCACTTCGTCTTTTTCCTGGCGTCACTTTACGTCATGATGACCCTCACCAACTGGTTCAGGTCAGTCCTTTCGCTGTCGTCTGTGACTGTACCTCCATGACAGCATTTACCCCAGAACTGTCTCCCAGCGTTTCTGAACAGACTGGACGTCCTTTATACATTTATCACACTTGTCCGTTTGCAGCCCCTCCTTCAGTAAACTCTACAGCGTAAAGAGTGTGGGGGTCAGGACACAGCCCTGTGGGACTCAGTCTGTTCCTGCTTAGACGTTACAGCAGTTATTAATGTACTCTGGTCTAGATGTTATTACATACGGCTGATGCAAAGCTCCGTGTTTGAATCAGTACGTGATGTTTGTTTCAGTGATGACTCTGTTACAATATACATTACTGATAAGAGAACGTGTTTATTTCATCGACGTTAATATTAATATATTTTTCAGTTATGAGTCTGCGGAGCTGGAGACCTTCACCCATGGCAGCTGGTCCACCTTCTGGGTGAAGCTCACTTCCTGTTGGGCATGTGTGGCGCTGTATCTCTGGCTCCTATTGGCTCCTCTGTGCTGTCAATCAAAGCCCCGCCCCCGACGAGCGCGAATCAAGCGCCGGAGTCAGCGCCATGTGTCGGTGAGCGTCTGAGAACGGACTCTCAGACTAAGAGCCAATGACGGACAAGGAACTCGTCAGCGAAGGGTTAACGCCCAGTCGCCGGGCGGATTTCACTCCAAAAAAGACACGTTTGATTTTCAGATGGAGCTGAACTTTTCTCAAAGAGAAGAGTCTTTCTATCGGGGAGCATCTGGATTTTGTTCATGTTTCTCTTGTTGCCGGGCGGATTTCAGGTCCAAAGGTTCAAACCATATTTAATTGGTGAAAACATGAAGTGTATGAACTGTTGTTTGACACCGTTAGGACCCAGTGAAGACACTGTGAGGACACTTGGACTCCTCTGGACCATTTATTTAAAAACTGAAGCAGCTGGACATTTGTAGAACCTCTCACAGGATAATTCTGGGACAATTTCAGCAGAAAAGTCCTTCTTTAAATGAGCTCAGAGTCGCCGGGCGGATTCTGTAGATGAACTAGTTCTTTTCTGTAGGACTTTTTAGCTTTAGGAGAATTAAGCGATTAGCCTGGCTAACGCCAGACTGCTGTGTGCGCTCGAATCTTTTCGAACTTCACAACAGCCTGGGGACCATGGCCGACATTTTTCCATGGATTTGGACCAATCACAGAACGAGGAGGGACGGTAAGACGATGACGCGCTATTTGACATACGGAAGCTTGTAGTTTGTTTAGGGATAAAAAAAATAAACAAATATTTACGGATCCAACATGACAGCAGCAGACGCGATGCCATCTTTCGATCAAGCTTTAGAACGTGTTCTAAATAGTTTAGCTCAAAAGTTTACAGCAGGTACGTCATACGTCATCTGATACCATGATACGATTGGCTATGGCTACGTGCAGACGCATGAGAGACATTCGTAGCGCCCAATAAACGGCTATGGACAATCGTAAACCACACCTCTCCTACGAGAAAATGAATTGGTGATCCCCAGACTAAATATCACTTGTGATTTTAGTCTGGCGTTAGCCAGGCTATTAAGCAATAGTTTTAGAGCAGATTTTACTTCATCACATCAGAGCAGACGCTCCTCTCAGGTCAAATGTGTGTGAGCTCTCAGTCGTACAGGAGTTTAGAGTCAGGTAAATGTGCTACCTCTGGACGGCCTCCTGAAGGATAAACAAGAGCCTATCGGGTTTATTGCAACGCACCTGTTAATGCTAACACAGCTAGTGCTAACGTGGCGAATGCTAACACAGCTAGTGCCAATGCGGCTACTGCTAACATGGCTAGTGCTAACACGGCCAGTGCTATCGCGGCTAGTGCAAACATGGCTAATACTAATGCGGATAGTGCTAACGTGGCTAGTGCGGCTAATGTTAATGTGGCTAATGCTAACACGGCTAGTGCTCACGTGGCTAGTGTGGCTAATGCTAATGTGGCTAATGCTAACACGGATCATGCTAACGTGGCTAGTGCGGCTAATGCTAACGCAGCTAGTGCTAACGCAGGAAATTCTAACGCGGCTAGTGATGACACAGCTATTGCTAACGCTGCTAGTGCTAATATGGTTAGTGCTAATGCGGCTACTGCTAACGCGGCTAGTGCTAATGCTATCTCAAATGTTGAAATATAAATCAACTTTTATGTTATATTCTACTTGAGCAATTACTGTAATTTATTCCATTTATTTTTCCCAAAAGTCTGAATCTGTCGGAGGTTTGGCCCAGAGGCCGATGAATCTGAAACATCAGTAAAACTGTTCAATAGTTTAGTTTATGGTGACTGTAACGGCTGAACCTTTCCACATGAAACAAAAACTGTCCCAAAGTCAACGAGACACAAATGTGCAACAGATTTCACTGAAGACGGAGCTTTTAGAACTTTTCACTGAACACTCCTCATGTCTCCTTCCTCTACTTTCTCTCCTTTCCTCCTCACTCCTCGTCTCGTCTCCTTCTGTAATGACCTCCTGATGGAACGAACAGATTTTATTTTGAAAGGCTGATATTGAGTGAAATAAATGCTTTTATACTGAAGTGTCTTTGTTTCTGTAAAGTTAATTATTTGTTTTCAGTCAAATCAATAAAAGTCAGAGTCACAGATTTAAAGTTATTTAATATTTAATATTCTTAAGTATCTTTTAAGAATAGAATCTCTTTGGCACAAAGTTCAAACCTTTACTGATGTGAAGGTAAGTGAAGCAGCGGGAGGGCATCAGGTGTAAACAGTTAAACAGTGGTTCAAACATGAGCAGTGTGTTAAACTGAGCGTTAGACCAAAGTATCAGAGTCACAAACACAAAGAAGGAGGAGCCTGATGTTTGACTGTGAGGTCTCGAGTTTGAGTCTGGAGCTGAAGGAGCTGCTCAGGTCAAAGTTCTGGACGTTTCAGGAAAGATCAGCTGCATTTACTGAAAAGAGCTGCCGTGTAAACGCTTTATATTAAACACAAAACAAAAACAGAGATACACATTTCTGACTTTAAGGCGAGACACTGCAGGCAAAACTCAATGTTTTCAGTTTTCGGGCCAAATTGGTCTCTGAACATATAAACTTTCACCTTGAAATTTAAATTATACCTAATCTTCACAATAACATGTTTAAATATTGCACTGATGGGTAATTGTAATTTCAAGGGCAATTTCCTCAAAAGGCATTTTTCCCTCATTGGGGCAACAGCATCTCGACGTCAGTAGATGCTACAGCCTTGGATTGAACGATATTTGGAAGATTTTTTTCAAAGGGATTTTTAATATCTAATTCCTAGCCTGATTTATTGAGTTTGGAATGTTAAAAACAAGGTTTACATATTTATTTTACTAAAAACTGTTTATTTTCAAACTAAACAAGATTTCCAAAATCCCGTCTGAAAAAGTCGTTGTGACTAATATTATATCAACAAAATAAAACCATAAATTTGAATCTGGCTCAAACCATTATTCAGTTTTCATTCATTTTGGGCATTTTTATATGAACACAGAAAATGACAGAAAATGTGCAATACATTTTTTCTTCCTATTTATGCCAGTGATCTACAGCAGAAGTTTCAAATCGATATGTTTAAATATTTTAACATTTTAAAAAATCCCTATTCCATATTCCTATTTCCATTTCCAGGTTTTGGTCCAGTTTGTTCTGAACACTTAACTTTCACCTGGAAACAATAGAATGATCTAACTTTTTTCAAAAAAACATGTTTAAATATACAATTATCGGCCCTCTCCGACCGCCCAGCCCAAAACAAGGGGGCGCTGTCGTGCCGTTTGTCTCCCTCAATCTTATGTCACAGTATTATTATTACTGCCTTTGTTTTTTGTTAACGCGCCCTCTCCACACCTGACAAAGTGAAAAGGTGTTTTTGACGATGCTCCGCGCTCAGTTTAGATTAACCTTAGACTTGTATCACCTTAATTTGTATCACTGTCTTTGTCCTCATTTTCCTCATATTTATATCAGTCTCTACAGAAGGAGTTATTTTTCCCTGTTTCCCTGCAGCGTCTCACCTTAATATCCAAACTAGAACCTAATACACAGGTTCACACAGCGCTGAATGATCCAGTCATGTGTTCGTCCTCCTGCGGCCTGTAGGGGGCGCTGTGTCTCCCCTGTTATTGCAGCTCCTCTGTAGCGTTCTCATGTGCTTGTCCTCCTGCGGCCTGTAGGGGGCGCTGTAGCTGTGCGGCTCCAGCAGGAGGCGGTTCAGTGTGAGCTCGTGGTTGATGTGGCGCCGTGGCATCAGTACATACTGGCGTCCGGGCTCCAGCAGGGGCAGCAGGGGTCCGGGGCCCACAGGAACTCTCGACTCAGCAGCGGAAAACGGTTCCTATAGGACTCCACGATCTGCACCTCAATCCGAGCTTCAGAGCCCCACGGGCGGACAGCCAGGACCCGCGCCCGGACGACTGAGAGTCAGACAGAGAGAGAGAGAGTTACAAAAACCGCCCGGACGACTGAGAGTCAGAGAGAGAGAGAGAGAGAGAGAGAGAGAGAGAGAGAGAGAGTGTGTCAAACCGCCCGGACGACTGAGAGTCAGAGAGAGAGAGAGAGAGAGAGAGAGAGAGAGAGAGAGTGTGTCAAACCGCCCGGACGACTGAGAGTCAGAGAGAGAGAGAGAGAGAGAGAGAGAGAGAGAGAGAGAGAGAGAGAGAGAGAGAGAGAGAGAGAGAGAGAGAGAGAGAGAGAGTGTGTCAAACCACCCGGACGACTGAGAGTCAGAGAGAGAGAGAGAGAGAGAGAGAGAGAGAGAGAGAGAGAGAGAGAGAGAGAGAGAGAGAGAGAGTGTGTCAAACCGCCTGGACGACTGAGACAAATGTGGGAATAAAAGCCGTGTCTGTATTACTGGTTTGGTTTACTGGTTTATTTGGGACAGAACATGTTAATGAACATACATGGGTCTCATGCATGTAAACGAGCCACGCCGGATTGTAGCCTTGGGCTCATTTCCATCCGTCGTCCCCCATGTGCACTCTCAAACACACTCACATTCATCCTGACCTATTGTACATGTTTTTAGTGGTAGGGGAAACCGGAGTACCCGGAGGAAACCTACACAGACACGGGGAGAACATGCAAACTCCACACAGAAAGGTCTCGTCCAGGTGGGAATCAAACCCGGGACCTTCTAGCTGTGAAGCACGAGCGCTAACCACTGTGCCACTCACTGTAACCACTACATGTTATTGTCCTGATGATTATTAACCTGTGTCCGTAAACAACACAACTACATGTGAATATCTGCTCCAACCTGCAGGGGGCGCTGGCGTGCGTCACAACCAGCATCGAACAGTCCTGACGGGCAGATACTCCCAGGGCATCGCCGTGGCAACAACGTACAAAATACTGTATGAGTCCCATCAACTATTTTTCTGCCAAATCTCATCATTTCCGAGAGAGGGTAACGGGTCAATAAAGTGTAGAGTTTGACTGTGCGAATGGGAGCATTATCTGAAACCGAGTGAGTTTGTGGAGAAACAAACCGAAGTCTTTGGAGCAGAACTGTCTCCGCCTCTCGCCACGCCCTCGGACTCTGGGACACGCCCCACAGCTCCCTGAAAACAACAGGATTATATCAGACTCAGGTTTAAACGCCGTCCACACGAGGAGTCAGTGAAAGGAAACGCTCCAGAACCAGTCTGTCCCAGTCTGTATTTGGGTCAGTGACATCTTCGGCTGCAAATTTTTTTTTTTTTTTAAACATCAATTATTTCCGATAAAATACTATAAATCTGAGTTGTGCAGACTCTGACTGAATGGTGATCTTAAAAATATGATTGAATTAAAATAGCAAGTACGAACATATTTGAATACGTGAATGGGGTTGGAGCTTATAAGATTTTTTATTCATCCTACTCCTGTACTTCTCATGGGATGTATTATTGATGTGTTTGCTGGACTAATTTTATGTTGCATCACCATGAAAAAATAATAAATAAAGTGAAATGAAATGTAAATCACAAAAAATTGTCATATGGTTCGACAGCCAGATTAAACTGTAAAAATCCAATTTTCTATATCTTTTTTTAAATCAAAATCACTAACTGCATCATGATATTTTATCCTTAATCTTTGAAATGTTCCTTTGCAAATTAAACATTTTAGTATATTTCATGCATCCCATTTTGCAAACTATGCTATGTAAAAAATGTTAAAGTTATTCTTAATTATTTTTGTCATTGCCTCTTGATTTGATAAAAATCCTGGATCTGATAGACGAGACTACTTTTTTTAATATGCCATACACAAATTAGCATTTTTTTCCTCTATTCATAATGTTGCACCATATGACATGACGTCGTGCCATATGATGAATCCCTATTACTGCTTGGTTCTTTACTCCAACAAAATGTTAAACTATACTTTATACTTTATTTTCATTTAATTATTTGTTTATTTGGTCGGAACAGTGCATGTTAATGAACACACAAACACGCCACGCCGGATTGCATTATGCATAATTTGCATCCGTTGTCCCGCCCTCGCACTCTCAAACACACTCTCACTCATCCTGGCCTGTTGGAGGGGCCGATCAGTGTGGAGTTTGCATGTTCTCTCCATGTCTGCGTAGGTTTCCTCTGGTTTCTCCACTAAAACATGCCAGAATGAATGTAGTGTGAGTTGTCATTAAAAATCAAGAGGCAGAAGTCACTCCCAGGCATCTTTCAACACTAATGATCTCTTTATAATTATAGTGCCTGAAATATGGCCCATTCAGAAAAACTAAAATGAGTGTCGAACCAAATTACATGCAGAAAACGGACAAAATATATTTTGACCACTTTTGAAAAAAACCTTTCCAATGAATTAACACCTTTTAGATTTTATTTAAACAAAAAAATTGGCAAATATACTGAAATTATACATTTGATAAATACTGTGAAGAGTCGAACCATATGACATTTTTGATATTTGGAAAGAATTTCCATGGGATCATTTTTATGCCTCGATTAAACACTTAGTATGTGTTAAGAGAACCCATATCGAAATATTTTGTTCTAAATTAGTGTTTGACATCATTGACGATAAAAAAGCAGATTATGTCACTGACCCATTTACAAAGACTGGACTCAGTAAAGTCGGCAGAAACGATCCGTCAGCAGATCTTTACTCCCAAAGCGTTAAAGCGGAGGAGGAGAGAGAGACTGACTGTGGGCGGGGCTCCGGGGAAGCTCCTGGTCCGGTCTCGGTCCAGTCCGAGTCTTCAGTCTGGTGGAGGACGTTTGCCGCGGAGGCTTCGCTGAAACATGAAGATCAGAAGGATTCAGACGGAGCTGAGCGAACAACGAAACAACAAGAGACAAACACCTGTCCAGTTTAGTCCAGTCTGTTTTAGTCCAGTCCGGTTGACTCCAGTCCTTGTTTTTACCTCGCGGCGGTCGGACGGCGGCGGATCTTGTTGTCGTGGAGACAGATGCAGACGTTGCCGTGGTGACGGAGGCGGTGTGGGGGGCGTGGTTCAGCGGGCTCTTGGGGCCATGGATCAGGAAGTACCGATCCGGAGGCAGCCAATAGGAAAACTCGATCCCAGAGTTCGGCTCCGTGGACAAAACCTGCTCCGACACAGAGACACTGGGAGTAACCGCCATGAGGAGTAACCGGCATGAGGAGTATCTGGCATGAGGAGTAACCGCCATGGGGAGTAACCGCCATGGGGAGTAACCGCCATGAGGAGTAACCGCCATGGGAGTAACCGCCATGGGGAGTAACCGCCATGAGGACCCACAGCATGTGTAGGAATGTGAGGAAAGAGTAGATCTGGGAAGTAAATCCTCAGCCATTCTCAGAGCCTGTGACATTGCAGCCACGCCCAATAATAATAATTTTCTGTATTAACACATTGAGTGCCAAAAACGAAAAAACATTTTCTTTTGTTTTGTTTATTTGTTTTTACAAAACTAGACACTAAAACACCTTATGTGTGGTTTGGGAGCTCTGTGATGACCTGAACTCCCCCCCGCGGGCCGGACGGGGCGCCTGTTCCGTCCTCCTTCAGCCCTCTGTCCATCAGTCTCATGTCTCTCTTTCTGCTACTGGACCTTATTGGACTCATATCTGATAAACTGCGAGTGCGTTTAGACTCTTCTTTGCTCTTGTGATGTGGTTCGTGAGGTGCTTTCTTTTCCACGCAGATTTTTCACGTCATTGCTGAACCGGGAGCTGAAGCTCATTTCCGCAGAGCAGCTCGTTCAGTGTTTGATCAAACCTGTGTGGACTCAGAGGCTACAGCCACTCTAGTGTCTCTGAGTCTCTGGGTGTCCGCTGTGCCTGCATGTCGGCGCCGCCCACTTTCCCCGCTGGGCGGAGACAGAAGATACTGATTTGTTTAACTGAAGATACAGCTACTTCAAAACACCTCCTTTTCATATTCCCCAAATCCTCTATTGCTGTCAAATGAAAACAAATGTGTAAATTTAATGTATCTGATTATTATTCTGTTTGGTTCATATTAACCCCCACCTGAACCCAGCACATTTCTCCAGTTTGGCTTTACCCAAATCTAAAAGGCTCAAATGACACATGTTTCATAAAACACGTGTTACCGGTATCTCCATTTCTAGAAAAAAACAGAAATTTTGATCAAAACTAGCCTCTGTTTAGCTTAGGATTTCTCAGGTACCGAGGCACGTAGAGTTAAACTACAGAGAGCTTAGAGTCTCACCTTTCAAACGAGCCATAGCACGGGTCCATAGCTATAACATAGAATACGCTGTGGTGCTACGAATATTGTGAAAAACGGTCTGGATTGTTGGCGCTAAATCCCCAAAACAGTGCAGCACTCAATGTGTTAAAATGAATTTCTTATTATTTTAAAGCTAAAATTACATAAAAAGCAACAACACAATTGTAATACTTTAAACCAGTATTAAGCCCATAGTCATGCGGGACCCCGCTTTGGGAACCACTGCTCTACAAGTTCATCCAGAAGATCTGCAAATTTATAGTATTAAGTTTGTCTCCAATGTCAAGAAATGTGGGAAAATGTGTAAAGTATTCTCTCTGCCCGTTTGCTCAGGACAATTGTCTTTTTGAGCGACACAGAAACGTAAATGTAAATGTTTGCAGCACATTTTTACAAAAAATATCATTTCATCATCGTTATTGAGAAAGTCCCACAAATATTACTCATTTTTGTCAATATTACCCAGCTCTAGTGAAGAGAGTACCCACCATGAGGTGCAGGTCCTCCCTCGTGGGCCCGCTCAGCTCGAGGCTCTCCCACTGATCCGCTGAGCGCTTGTACAGGACTTTGGTTCCTGCGACCGGGTACTCCCCGGGACGACTGATGGTCCAGTCCCCGTTAATGACGTACTCTGAGCGCCTGTTCTGCAACACTGGGTTAAACGATACAGGTACTCTCAGAGACAAACCATAATGTTTATAAGTTTATTTCTGAGTGTGTTAAAGGTTAAAGCAGGGAGTACCTCAGGGCTCAGGACTTGGCCCAAAGTAGTTTTTTGCTGAACATAAATGATCTCAGTGAAGTATTTAATTCACGACGGGGGAAACTAAAATTATCTGGACTTAAACAACGTGAGAAATGAAGGATGAAGTGATGAAGGTCAGACAGTATATTATATATCCTTTAAAAGGATAACAGAGAGAGTCGTCTGGACGGAGTCTTCACCTGCCTCTTTGGGAACGTTGTTATGAAGGTATATCAATTCATCTGTGACTTTAACAAATCAACATAATAAATAAATATAGGGACTTTCAAAGACAAGACTACTGTGTTTAGTATGCAGTACAGCCCGAGGTACTCTCTGAGTGACACAGTAGTACTGGTGCAGTAGTACTACAGTAGTATTGCAGTATTGGTAAAGTACCCAGGTAGTTTTTGCTGTTGTCAGTGACTCTGATGTGAGTAGCCCCTGCAGGAATCATGGCCACCTCCGAGTACCCCAGAACTGTTCCTATAACACAAATACACAGGGTACTCCATAAACACACAAAGTACTACTTTGCACTGCATACACCGAGTACCTCCGAGTACTTCAGAATGCCCAGAACTGTTCCTGTGATAAACCCAGACACTTCTATTATCCTCCAACGTCGACCAATGAGACGAGCTTTTCCTGTGAACCAGCCTGTCAGGTCCAATCAGGAGGAGGGGGAGGAGCTTGTTCCTGCTCTCCTCATTTTGCAAACTTACAGACTATCACTTTAAGCAGTGTTAGGGAGGTGTAAAGACTCCATTGGAATCCCTTTTCCGGTGTTTCTCACACAGACCTGGAGGGTCTGAGTGTGACGTCACTCACAAACATGTTTATGGTTCATAAAATTATCAAGGTTAAATAAGTTGTTGAGCACTTCCAAACAAAAGGTTCCCATGAAAAGTTCCCGAGTGAGTCCTGTGACTTTCAGACAAAGATAAATGTGGTAAAAAACCTGTACCTTTGGGTTTGAAGAGCTGCTGATGGTGTAAACAGCTCTGGTTGTTTCCTCCACAGATCATACAGGCGTCTGCAGAGAGGCCGAGCCCAGGATCAGGTCACAGCCCGCCGTCTGCACAAAACACTATCATTAACACATTATATAAAGACCTATAAACAACTATCATTAACACTTTATATAAAGACCCATAAACAACTATCATTAACACATTATATAAAGACCTATAAACAACTATCATTAACACTTTATATAAAGACCTATAAACACAATCATTAACACTTATATAAAGACCTATAAACAACTATCATTAACACTTTATATAATGACCTATAAACAACTATCATTAACACTTTATATAATGACCTATAAACAACTATCATTAACTTTATATAATGACCTATAACACTATCATTAACACTTTATATAATGACCTATAAACAACTATCATTAACACATTATATAATGACCTATAAACAACTATCATTAACTTTATATAATGACCTATAAACACTATCATTATCACATTATATAAAGACTATAACAATCTATCATAACACTGTTATATAAAGACCATAAACAACTATCATTACACTTTATATAAAGACCTATAAACAACTATCAGTAACACTTTATATAAAGACCATAAACAATATCATAACACTTATATAAAGACCATAAACAACTATCATTAACACATTATATAAAGACCTATAAACAACTATCATTAACACATTATATAAAGACCTATAAACAACTATCATTAACACATTATATAAAGACCTATAAACAACTATCATTAACACATTATATAAAGACCTATAAACAACTATCATTAACACTTTATATAAAGACCTATAACACTATCATTAACACTTTATATAAAGACCTATAAACAACTATCATTAACACATTATATAAAGACCCATAAACAACTATCATTAACATTATATAAAGACTATAAACACTATCATTAACACAGTATATAAAGACCTATAAACAACTATCATTAACACTTTATATAAAGACCCATAAACAACTATCATTAACACATTATATAAAGACCTATAAACAACTATCATTAACACAGTATATAAAGACCTATAAACAACTATCATTAACACTTTATATAAAGACCCATAAACAACTATCATTAACACATTATATAAAGACCTATAAACAACTATCATTAACACTTTATATAAAGACCTATAAACAACTATCATTAACACTTATATAAAGACCTATAAACAACTAATAAACAATAAACAACTTAAAAAATATAAAGACCTATAAACAACTATCATTAACACTTATATATAAAGACCTATAAAAACTACATTAACACAGATATAAAACCTATAAACAACTATCATTAACACTTTATATAAAGACCCATAAACAACTATCATTACACATTATATAAAGACCTATAAACAACCTTATCATTAACACTTTATATAATAAAGACCTATAAACAACTATTCATTAACACTCTTAATTATAAAGACCTATAAACAACTATCATTAACACTATTAATATAAAGACCTATAAACAACTATCATAACACTATATAAAGACCTATAAACAACTATCATTACATTTATATAAAGACCTATAAACAAACAATATCATTACACATTTATATAAAGACCTATAAACAACTATCATTAACAACTTTATATAAAGACCTATAAACAACTATCATTAACACTTTATATAAAGACTATAAACAACTATCATTAACACTTATATAAAGACCTATAAACAACTATCATTAACACTTTATATAAAGACCTATAAACAACTACATTAACACTTATATAAAGACCTATAAACAACTATCATTAACACTTATATAAAGACCTATAAACAACTATCATTAACACTTTATATAAAGACCTATAAACAACTATCATTAACACTTTATATAAAGACCTATAAACAACTATCATTAACACTTTATATAAAACTATAAACAACTATCATTAACATTTATAAAGACCTATAAACAACTATCATTAACACTTTATATAAAGACCTATAAACAACTATCATTAACACATTATATAAAGACCTATAAACAACTATCATTAAACTTATATTAAACACTATATAAACTTATATACCTATAAACAACTATCATTAACACATTATATAAAGACCTATAAAACAACTATCATTAACACTTTATATAAAGACCTATAAACAACTATCATTAACACTTTATGATATAAAAATAAAACACTATATAAAGACATACTAATCCATTAAACAACTTTATATAAAGACCTATAAAACAACTATCATTTAACCACTTTATATAAAGACTATAACTATCATTAAACATTTATATAATGACATAAACAACTACATTAACACTTTATATAAAGACCATAAACAACTATCATTAACACTTTATATAAAGACCTATAAACAACTATCATTAACACTTTATATAAAGACCCATATACACCTAAACTATCATTAACACTTTATATAAGACTATAAAACTATCATTAACACTTTATATAAGACCCATAAACAACTATCATTAACACTTTATATAAAACTAACAACTATCATTAAACTTTATAAAGACTATAAACAACTATATTAACACTTTATATAAAACTTTATTAACACTATCCTTTATATAAGACCTATAACTATCATTAACACTTTATATAAAGACCATAAACAACTATCATTAACACTTTATATAAAGAATAACTATCTTAACATTAAAGCTAAACATATCATTAACACTTTATATAAAGACCTATAAACAACTATCATTAACACATTATATAAAGACCTATAAACAACTATCATTAACACTTTATATAAGACCTATAAACAACTATTCATTTAATATTTATCATAAAGAAAAAAAAAAACAAATATATATATACATAATAAAAGAAAAAAGAAATAATAAACTTTAATAAGCCCAAAAACTATATAAACACTTATATGACCCCACAACTATCATACACTATATTACATTTATATAAAGACCTATAAACAACTATCATTAACACTTTATATAAAGACCCATAAACAACTATCATTAAACTTTATATAAAGACCTATAAACAACTATCATTAAACTTTATATAAAGACCATAAAAATATCATTAACACTATATAAAACCCATAAAAACTATCATTAACACTTATATAAAGACCTATAAACAACTATCATTAACACTTTATATAAGACCCATAAACAACTATCATTAACACTTATATAAAGAAAAACAAAAAAACTAAAAAAAAAAAAATTAACATTTATATAAAGACTAAAAACAACTATAACACAATTATAAACTATATTAAACATTTATATAAAGACCTATAAACAACTATCATTAACACTTTATATATAAAGACCTATAAACAACTATCATTAACACATATATAAAGACCTATAAACAACTATCATTAACACTTATATAAAGACCTATAAACAACTATCATTAACTTATATAAACTATAAACAACTATCATTAACACTATATAAAGACCTATAAACAACTATCATTAACACATATATAAAGACCTATAAACAACTATCATTAACACTTTATATAAAGACCTATAAACAACTATCAATTAAACTATAAAATATATATAAAAGACCAATAATATAAGACAAAACTATCATTAACACTTTATATAAAACCTATAAACAACTATCATTAACACAGTATATAAAGACCTATAAACAATATCATTAACACTTTATATAAAGACCTATAAACAACTATCATTAACTTTATATAAGACCTATAAACAACTATCATAACACAGTATATAAAGACCTATAAACAACTATCATTAACACTTTATATAAAGACCTATAAACAACTATCATTAACACGGATTTTAGAGACAATTGTGGTGAAAAGGTCTGGGCTCATTTTACACATTAGGACATGGCTGGAACATGAAGGGGGAGGTAAATACATAATTAAAAAAAAAATTAAACTCCGTATAGTCCCTTTAAATGTGTTCTTTTATTTTGTGACATATTAGTTCAAAGATTTGCACAGAGGGATTTGGAATCTTTTTAGTTTTGGAATAAACTAGTTAAATTTCTCTTTGTTTTTGGTTCAAAGTTCAATAAATCCATCAGGAATTAGATCTGTAAAAATCCTTGTGCGAAAAAAACCTTCCAAATGTAGTTGTAGTGTGGAGTCTGTAGGCGCGACTAAAGTGGAGATGTTGTTGATTGGAACAAAGTGAGAAAATGGCCTTGAAAAGACCATTATTATTTCCCAAATAAATCTGAGAGAAACATTGAATCAGTGAATATTTAAACATGTTTCTGTGTTTCTGTGTTTCATGTGAAGATCAGGGACTTTTTTGTTTTCAGATGAAAGTTATTTGTTCGAGAATGTGGTCCCGACCCTCCCTTTAGGAACCACTTTAGATAAAAGTCTCCCCTCTGATCCGTGACAGAATAATATGACCCTGATCCTGGTTCTATCTTTAATCGGACCAATCAGAACGGAAGAATGTGGCTGTCGCCGGGCGGACTCCACAGCAGATAACGGTCTCCACAACAGGAAGTAAACATCTCTGTCGCCACGGAAACCTCCATCCACAACACGCCTGTGGACTGAGTGCTTTTACATGAAGTGTCCTGCCCAAGGACACGATGTCAGAGATAACCACTGAGCCACCAAAGCCAAAGAACAACTGCCTCTAAACACACACACACAGACACACACGCACATGTTTATATACACACAGGGGGAGGAGGAGCTGACACTGTGCTGCCAAAGAGTCTGAGGATAAAGTTTAAAAGGGTCTGAATGGGCGAGCAAACACACAGACAGTAATAGGAGTGAGAGAGGGCTGTTGCCGGGCAGATTTCAGGAATGTTCTGTGTATTTTACACTTTAGGGACAAATGTAAATGTTTTGAACCTCAGAGGCCTCCTCAGGTTTGGGCTCTGCTGCAGGAAAGTACTGTAGAAGTACTACGGCAGACTGCAGTATACATACAAGTAAAAGTACTCAACTGACCAGAGTACTACTGCAGTATAAGTACAAAGATAAGTACAAGTATAAGAAGTCGACTGACCAGACAGCGGCCGCTCACACAGACTGATCCAGGGTCAGATCCACACGGCGTCCCGTCCAGAACTTTCCCAAAGTTCAAATAAAACCTGTGTCCCACGGCCAGACACGAGAGAACACAGGGGTCTGAACCTGAGACACAAGAGGGCGCTGTTAGCAAGTCATAAATATCATTATATTTCAGTGAAGCAGCAAATTGAGGAAGAAAAGTTATTTTTATTAGAATATTTAAGCTGCTGACAGGAAGTGACATAGATAGTGGTAAAGTTTGACTCATTTCCCATCGACATAACATGGTCGGCATGGCAACAGTTTGAAACTGCTCTACCTATGTCACTTCCTGTCAGTGTCCGATAAGGAAGTGAAACTATAAACATCACAGAAATAACTGGATCAAACTTTCATAAAATCTTAAATATAACTGTCTTAAAGCAGTACTAAGTAACTCGTGCACCTAGAGGCCATAAGCGCCACTGCAGGTGTCGTAACATGTTGTGTATTTTCACTTATTAATAGTTCATGAGAGTAAATACTACGCTGACAGAAAAGACAAAGGGAGAGAGATATTGTACATTTGTATTTTTTAGTATTTGTATTTATTTATTTAAAAGGGACATTTACAAAAAGTACAATATACTTAAAATGCAGGATTATTGCTAAAGATAACTTCCATCCTCTGTCCCCAACCAGACCAGGCCCGGCTACACAGCACACACCACTCACTCAGCAAAGCGTCAGTCAGTCGTCAACTATCTCTTCTGCACATACAGTGGTCCCTCGCTATAACGCGGTTCACCCTCCAACCAAACCAGTCTCCTAAAAGTGTAATAATTCTAATAATAAAAGGTCACTTCTATCTAACATACACTCTCATACTACAGATACTGTACAATGTGTTAAAACATAAAGTAAACATTTCTTTGCCAGACTCCAGTCTATGCCAGGTTGTGTGGGCAGTTTTGATTGTCCAATATCCATGACTTGACTTGAGGTGTTTTGTGAAAGAGCTGATGGTATGCATCTCTTTCATGCTCGTTGGTATGGTATTCCAGGTTTGAGAGGCACGGTAGGAAAACACTGCCTGTCCAAAGACAATCACCTCTGGAACCGACTCTTGTTGATCTGTTCTGATTCTTTTTAATAAATTCTTGTAAAGGGGGTGGGGTTAGTCCTTTGAAGATTTTTTACACAAGAATAGAGTCCACATATTTGATAAGGTTTTCCCAGTTCAATATCTCATACCTTTTCAGAATTTTACAATAATAATAATAATGTCTTTGGTTTTCTATCCAAGATCTTGAGCGCTTGCTTGTATGTCGTGTCGATAGGTTTTAGAGTGGTCTTACCCGCAACCACCCAACTCATCATGCAGAACATCATGTGTGAAACAATCATGGCATTGAAATAAAGCTTAGCTGATTCAAGTGTTAGGTTATCTCTAATAAATCTAAAATTTGAAAAGTTAAATTTCATTTTATTCACTGTTTATTTTACTTGTTGTTTAAATGAAAGTTTTGTGTCCACAATTACTAATTATTTAAATTCATGAACTGATTCAATTTGGGATCCCTGTATCAATACAAGAGGATTTGTATCTTCAGCAGAAGCATATTTTGAAAAAAAAACATGCTGACCGTTTTTGACACGTTGAGTACAAGTTGCGACTTTGCAGCCACCTTATGCATTGCCGATGACCGTTCTTGAGCTGCTTGATGTTTAGTTTTGTGGACACAATGGAGATCATTTCATTTCAGTCAAACTTGTTTAAGTGGCGCTAGCCCGCAGTTAGCTTTGCCCGTTAGCCTGTTAGCTTCTGTTTCGTGATTCCATTAGTGTGTATTAGTGACTCCGACCCGGAGGCAAGAAAGCTGCAATTGTGGTTTTCTGGCCAGAGACACCAGGGGGAGATGAAAGACCCCCCAATCATCCCATTAACACTTGTATTACCCCCAGAGGGACGACGGAAAGGATTTATTAAGGTAAACAAGTTACTTAGTACTGCTTTAACCATGTTTTAGCAAAAGTTGAGTCTAATGTGTCAGATTCCCTTTAAAGGCTTGTGTGGGCAGTGTTTCATCTTCTTCATATGAAGTTAGCATCATAAGCTACGTTCAGGAAACTGGGATAAGCCTCAAACATCACAGATTATGATGGATCCAGATGTTTTCAGCTGCTGTCCACCATCAGCCACATTTAAGGTCGTTACCTCAAAGGTCAGTCTCATAGTGTCTCAGAGCTAAATGCTAATGATGGAGAAACCACAGGAATTACATAAATGCCATGAAAAGTTCAGTTCAGTTCAGTCAACTTTATTCATCCCACATGGGGGGATGAATAAACAATATAAAACAGCCACACAAACCGCACACAAACGAACAAGCAAGTGGAGCTCACAGTCTGTCTGCATAACAGGCAGGAGACGAGCTTAAATTAAAGAGAGGCAATGCATAACAACGTCCTGAAGGCAACAATGAAAATCCACCATATAGGACCTGCTCTGAAGAAGCTAGAATTGTCTTGGCTCCCAGAGATCTGCAGGTCACAGAAAGCAGACAGGTCCCTGAACTGAACTCCAATGATTTTAGAGCATGTTTTTACATCTCGATTCAGACTATTTTTGTCTGCGAGTGAAAGGTTTTTAAACCAGAAAAGGACTAAACATATATCCCCATACATTACTATGGGAGCCGGGCTTACCTATTCATGTGTGGGGCGGATGGAACGTTCAATTTAAGCGGGTCCGGGATTCGACGGGAACAAAATGTTGCAATGTTTGTAGGAATAAGCTCCAAGATAAAGACATTTCTGTGATTGTTATGGCTACAACAGTTAGCTACTAACGTAATATGATGTTAACGTAATATGATGTTTCTTCAACAGATACATGCTAATGCTGCTAATGCTGCTAATGCTGCATTCGAGTGGTCGTCTGGAAGTGGGGAAATGCACATGAACGCAACTGAGGGAAACGACTGGGAACTCAGGTCAAAACGAGCTTCACGACTTCCAGCTGATGCAGAGATTAGCTGATCTGTTCTTTTATTCTCGACTTAAGTGTGAGCTGTCGTCTTCCTCAGAGAAACACAACTCTGAGAGAAATGCCCGACCTCAGTGCAAGCAAAAACTTTACGGGATATTTTATAAAATCAACAAAGCATATGTGCCGATAACCGTGAAGCCACAAGATAATTGGAACCTGTCAGGGCAGCATGATGCTAACTTCATGTAGCTAACGCCTGTTTCCTGAGATGATCAAACCTTTAAACAGTTTGATAATCTCTGAAGCTAACGGCTAACGAGAGGAGGGAGGGGCTCACCTGAAGCTAACGAGAGGAGGAGGGGCTCACCTGAAGCTAAGTAGAGGAGGGAGGGGCTCACCTGAAGCTAACGAGAGGAGAGAGGGGCTCACCTGAAGCTAAGTAGAGGAGGGAGGGGCTCACCTGAAGCTAAGTAGAGGAGGGAGGGGCTCACCTGAAGCTAAGTAGAGGAGGGAGGGGCTCACCTGAAGCTTAGTAGAAGGGAAGGGTACTGAAGCTAGTAGAGAGGGAAGGGCTCACCTGAAGCTTAGTAGAAGAGGGAAGGGCTCACCTGAAGCTTAGTAGAAGAGGGAAGGGCTCACCTGAAGCTTAGTAGAGGAGGGAAGGGCTCACCTGAAGCTAAGTAGAGGAGGGAGGGGCTCACCTGAGTTGAAGGGCATCCAGGTGAAGGCGGAGCCTGAGACCAGGGGGCGGTTGTTAAAGGCCTGACACTGCAGCTCCCTGAAGTCCACAGCGCCCGGCGGACAGGCCTGGCACAGAGGCAGAGGGCATGTAGTGAGTGTAGTGGGAGGGGCTGATAGCACAGATTGGGCAGCTGTGGCTACAACAGTAGCTTACCATCAGGCAAGGCAAGGCAACTTTATTCATACCGCGCATTTCGTACACAAGGCAACTCAATGCGCCTTACAAAAGAAGATATGCGACATTACAATCAGGTTAAGGCAAAGCACATATAGTAACATCAAGACATGGGAAATACACAGCACACGAGGTCACGTGCGGAATTTTTTCTTGGGGAGGGGAAGGACGACTGGCCATTGACCAGGGGGCGGGGCTGAAGAAACGTGTTGAGGCAGAACGACGGGGGCGTGGTTAGGGAGGGAGTATGTGTGTGCAGTTATTTACAGTCTGAAAGTCAGTGTTTTGCAAAATATGACCCAGAGAGCTCGGTCCTTATCAGGTTTAGCTCCGTGGCTTGGCCTTGAAGGGAAGTGTTGACAGCGTAGGAGAGATAAGCGGTCCAGCTGCTTCAAACCTCCTCTCAGGAGGAAGAGAATTATTCCAGCAATAGTTCATACATTTATAATGAATTTGCTTTTTTCTTGGTCTCAGCTTTAGTTCAGTTCTCCAGAGCAGGTAGTTCCCTTCACAGTTCAACCCTTTCCTCCCAAAATATAGTCCGACTATTGTCCGACTACACAGCGAGCTGCCAGGTCGTACATAACAGTTCATCGCTGTGCGTTACTTTCCGGTGTAATTCCATCACTCGGTCACTCCCTGCTCCAAAGTGCTTGTTAATTTAACGGACAGCAGCGTGGGCCGATTGCAAACTGCTGTCATTCCAAATTTCCGATAATCCAGGGCCGTCCGTCCAATAAGAAGGTGCCCTGTTTATTATCAAGAGTCCAAATAAGTAAATATCTTTGACGTCTCCGACCGACAGGACCGCTGGGCAAACGACATCCATCGCAAACCGAGCTGTGAAAATCCGGTCAGGGAAGATGACCTCCTCCGTGGCCTCACTTTATGAAAATAACTTATCAATTGCGCTGAGATTCCAGTTAATCAATTCCATAGTTTAGCGGTTCAGGAGGACAGTGAGCAGGTGGTCCAAGAGGAAAAATAAAATCAGACAAGACACTCACAGAGGCAGGAAAAAGAGTCAAGAGTATGGAGTAACTGAATAATGACGACAGTGCAGCGCTTTGGGAAACACAGGCTTGTAGCGCTATACAAGTGTAAGCTGTTATTATTATTGCAAAGCATTGTAGCAGTTAGTAGTAGTAGTAGTAGTAGTAGTAGTCGTAGTAATTTGAGGTTCCTTGAAATGTAAAGTGCAATATAAATAAAATATATTATTATTATTACCTTGGTGTTGCAGATCTTGTATTGTCGAGGTTCTCCTGAACACGGCCGTCCCACTGGGCTCCTGTCAGACAGAGAGACCCTCATGTACATGTTTTAGATCACCTAATGTGCATGTTTTAGTTAACCTAATGTACATGTTTCAGCTAACCTAATGTACATGTTTTAGCTAACCTAATGTACATGTTTCAGCTAACCTAATGTACATGTTTCAGCTAACCTAATGTACATGTTTCAGCTAACCTAACGTACATGTTTAGTTAACCTAATGTACATGTTTCAGCTAACCTAACATACATGTTTCAGCTAACCTAACGTACATGTTTTAGCTAACCTAACGTACATGTTTTAGCTAACCTAATGTACATGTTTCAGCTAACCTAACGTACATGTTTCAGCTAACCTAACGTACATGTTTAGCTAACCTAAGTACATGTTTCAGCTAACCTAACGTACATGTTTTAGTTAACTTAATGTACATGTTTAGCTAACCTAACGTACATGTTTTAGCTAACCTAACGTACATGTTTTAGCTAACCTAACGTACATGTTTTAGCTAACCTAACGTACATGTTTAGCTAACCTAACGTACATGTTTTAGTAACCTAAGTACATGTTTTAGCTAACCTAATGTACATGTTTAGCTAACCTAATGTACATGTTTTAGTAACCTAAGTACAGTACTACTAAGTACATGTTTCAGCTAACCTAACGTACATGTTTTAGCTAACCTAACGTACATGTTTTAGCTAACCTAACGTACATGTTTTAGCTAACCTAACGTACATGTTTTAGCTAACCTAACGTACATGTTTTAGCTAACCTAACGTACATGTTTAGCTAACCTAACGTACATGTTTTAGCTAACCTAACGTACATGTTTTAGCTAACCTAACGTACATGTTTCAGCTAACCTAACGTACATGTTTCAGCTAACCTAACGTACATGTTTTAGCTAACTAACGTACATTTTAGTAACCTAAGTACATGTTTAGCTAACCTAACGTACATGTTTCAGCTAACCTAAGTACATGTTTTAGTTAACCTAATGTACATGTTTCAGCTAACCTAATGTACATGTTTCAGCTAATCTAATGTACATGTTTCAGGTAACCTAATGTACATGTTTCAGCTAACCTAATGTACATGTTTTAGTTAACCTAATGTACATGTTTCAGTTAACTTAATGTGCATGTTTTAGTTAACCTAATGTACATGTTTTAGTTAACCTAATGTACATGTTTTAGTTAACCTAATGTGCATGTTTTAGTTAACCTAATGTACATGTTTCAGCTAACCTAATGTACATGTTTCAGCTAACCTAATGTACATGTTTTAGTTAACCTAATGTACATGTTTTAGTTAACCTAATGTGCATGTTTTAGTTAACCTAATGTACATGTTTTAGTTAACTTAATGTACATGTTTTAGTTAACCTAATGTACATGTTTCAGCTAACCTAATGTACATGTTTCAGCTAACCTAATGTACATGTTTTAGTAACCTAACGTACATGTTTTAGTTAACCTAATGTACATGTTTCAGCTAACCTAACGTACATGTTTCAGCTAACCTAACGTACATGTTTTAGCTAACCTAACGTACATGTTTTAGCTAACCTAATGTACATGTTTCAGCTAACCTAACGTACATGTTTCAGCTAACCTAACGTACATGTTTTAGCTAACCTAACGTACATGTTTCAGCTAACCTAACGTACATGTTTTAGTTAACTTAATGTGCATGTTTTAGCTAACCTAACGTACATGTTTTAGTTAACTTAACGTACATGTTTTAGCTAACCTAACGTACATGTTTAGCTAACCTAACGTACATGTTTTAGCTAACCTAACGTACATGTTTTAGTTAACCTAATGTACATGTTTCAGCTAACCTAATGTACATGTTTCAGCTAACCTAATGTACATGTTTCAGCTAACCTAAGTACATGTTTCAGCTAACCTAACGTACATGTTTAGCTAACCTAACGTACATGTTTAGCTAACCTAACGTACATGTTTTAGCTAACCTAACGTACATGTTTTAGCTAACCTAACGTACATGTTTAGCTAACCTAAGTACATGTTTTAGTTAACCTAATGTACATGTTTCAGCTAACCTAACGTACATGTTTCAGCTAACCTAACGTACATGTTTTAGCTAACCTAACGTACATGTTTTAGCTAACCTAACGTACATGTTTTAGCTAACCTAACGTACATGTTTCAGCTAACCTAATGTACATGTTTTAGTAACCTAATGTACATGTTTCAGCTAACTAATGTACATGTTTCAGCTAATCTAATGTACATGTTTCAGGTAACCTAATGTACATGTTTCAGCTAACCTAATGTACATGTTTTAGTTAACCTAATGTACATGTTTCAGTTAACTTAATGTGCATGTTTTAGTTAACCTAATGTACATGTTTTAGTTAACCTAATGTAATGTTTAGTTAACCTAATGTGCATGTTTTAGTTAACCTAATGTACATGTTTCAGCTAACCTAATGTACATGTTTCAGTAACCTAATGTACATGTTTAGTTAACCTAATGTACATGTTTTAGTTAACCTAATGTGCATGTTTTAGTTAACCTAATGTACATGTTTTAGTTAACTTAATGTACATTTTTACTTAACCTAATGTACATGTTTAGTTAACCTAATGTGCATGTTTTAGCTAACGTAATACAGATTGATGTGTGTAAATAACTGATTACTGATATTATTGTTTGTTGTGATCTGCATAGTGACTCATTTCACACTGATCCGTTTCTGTCTTTCGAGCTCCATCAAACTGTTCTACGACTGTTTTATGTTTGTTTTCTACACGTCCTGAAGTGGGCCGGACTCACCTGGTGATGCAGGTGCGAGAGCGAACTGAAGCCCCGCCCCACAGGAGCGAGAGCACACAGACCACACCCCCCAGGATCCCCACTCATTCAGCCCCCGCCCAGGACCGGACCAGGGACGGGGCCAGAGGCGGGGACCAGAGTTCTGCAAGAAACATGTGAGTGTTATTAAGAGACGGGGCCAGGATGGAGCTCCACAGGGCTGTGTTCTGGGTCCAGAGCTTTTCCTCAGGCGAAGAAGAAATAACCTTTTATTCCTGATGTGACGAGTGAAAAAAGGTTCTTTGACTAAAACATGAGACTTTTTGGGAGTTTTCACTGATGAGATGAAAATGGTGGAAACTAAAACTGGATCAAAAGAATGAGAAAAACAACAGTGTTTCAGGCCAAGGAGGCTGATAATGATTGTAATGGAAATATTTTAAGTGAAACAACATTGTGGCTCACAGCCGTTCCTCACACCTCTGCCTTTTGTTAATTAATCAACAATCATGGCCCTGACTGAAATGTATTGTGTATTGAAGACCTCTGTCACAGATTAACACATGAGTACCTCACACCTCTGTTTGTATGTATGTATAAAAACCCTCAGTTTCGATCATTAGGGACAGTCATTTTGTGAGAGGCAGCCATGATGTCAAACTGGGGGTGGTCATGTCTTTTTAGAGATGCCCTCCCCAGGCATGTGCCTCATACCTTTTCCCTAAACTTTCAATAGACCGGACTTTTATTTCATAAAACTCATCAGAGCTCCTATGGAGCAGTTATTTTTCACACTCCCCTCTCTCCGGTTCTGTTGTTTTCAGGTGAAACTGAGAGAATGGCTGCGGCTCATTAAAGTCTAACTCTGTCAGGATTAGAGCGGATTAAAGAGGATTAGAGTCGACTCGTGACCTGAGCCTAAGACCAGCCCAAACAAGGACTGGTCCTAGATCCGTGTGAATGTTTAAGGCTTTACCTATCATACTGTATATACTGATCGGCCTATCACAGACACAGGAGGTGTGTCTCTGGGGCGGGGCTTACCTGTTGGCAGGAGGCGGGATTAGCAGCAGGAAGGAGGTCAGTAAAATGGAGGTGAGGTCAAAGGTTGTCCGCCTAAAACACAGTGGCAGAATGGTTAGCCTCCGACACATGAAGCAGCCATTCTCAACCCGGGGCCAGACTTTAAAGATTCGTTCTTTAAAGGGACTAGATGGAAGATGCAATTTCTATACTCTTATTTTTCTTCTTTTTTTTACCACATATTATCTCGGGAAATGAGATATTATGTCAGGGAATTACATAATTATCTCATACCCCGGGGGTAGACGGAGTTTAAAAATGTTAAAATTATGGAAGTGACATCAAAAACATTTTGGGGGTGAAAAAATATATATGAGATATATTATTGATGTCAGTGATTCAAAGAGCCCTGAGACACGACACCATGCATGAGTTTTATTGAAAAAATATTAGTTTTTTTTATCTTTTTGACACTGAAATACAATTTGCATAATAATTCTAAACGCAGTGTAAAAGCTTCTGGACTGGGTCAAATGAGGCGTTACTAAGCACCAGCACATTACCCCAGCCCTCCGCGATCTCCACTGGCTTCTGATCAGTCAACGCATCAAATACAAAATCTGCATGCTCACTTATTATTTATTTATTATTTATTTGAGCTGTTTACATTGATTTAGTTACAAGAGTCATATCATTCCACAGTAATGGAAGCTCAAAAGGAGTCGGCTGAAGCTGGAGCTCATGTGCGCCTACCCCTATATTCAGTATTCTCAGTACTCGTGCATTTCACATTTGTATTCCCATTGGGAACTCAATAACAACTGTAACAATTCACATTATATTGTTATAATTTACCATAAGAATATGTTAAAAAAAAGTGTACAACCACAAGCGTGTACCTGATTATGAGTTACTTTTTCCTATTACAATTACTGTTTCAACAATACAGTCAGTGATATAGACCTTACAATCTGCAGCATATGACCTGGTAAGATCTAGTCTACATTCCACATCAAACGTATATTGTCACAAGGTATAAAGATGACTGTACATTATTTGAGCTATATATCTATAACACAAGCATCAAGACGACTTCTGTGTTAAGAAGTTCTTCCATAAGGCATTTGTGGTGAAGGATGACGTTATCACAACATCCTGCATACGACTAGACCGTGGTAAACAGAAATACGAGAAAGTTCAATATATTAATCCAAGTATGATCATGTCAAAAGTCTGTATGTAAGTGGTAAGTGGTTATTTAGTAAGTTTACACTTGATGTTAGGAAATACCAATTATAACTGACATAACTGATATGACCAGACTCCATCTTTAGTTGTTACGCTTTTTCCAAGATTTATTATTCTAGTAATGGTTGGTTAACCAAATGTTATGTTGTTATGCAATTAGTAGGTTCAATAGATTCATCATTATTAACATTATTATGTAGGAATTACATTTTCCATTTACATTTTTATCTTGGTTATTACCTTATTGTCATTATTATTTCCACAGCAACTGTGTAAACATTTACAACAAGCAGCTTGCCCTGAAGAAGGCCTAGAGCTGAAACGCGTTGGCAATGATTTGATCTCATCTAGCCATGTATTAATAAAGGCTTTTAATATTTCTACTTTTGGAGTGCCTCAGTTTATTTGATTTTTTTGCTGATACTGATCCCTGCACTGAAGAGCACCCAAAGGACAAAGTTTCATACTCTTTTACATCCAAGTAGCACTCCAGCCTCCCAATTTTTCAACTATTTACAACATTCATTTTGATTACGATGTGAGCCCTATCTTGTGTTGTGCGTTAAAAGCCAGGGTGTGGGCCAGTTGGGAGGGGTCTTAGCCCCGCCCAGCTATGCTAAGTAATTGTCTTGGTGGGCGGTGCTTGCACTCATTGCTGTGTGATGCGTTAAGAAGACGATGTGTCATGAGCCAGTCGGGAGGAGGGGGCCCGTCACCCGAAAGGCCCAGGTCTCGTCTGCCCTAATTCTCTTTTGTTTATCATGTGTAGCAATAGTAATGACAATGGTAATAAGCAGCTCTCGTTTAACTAATTACTAATTTTAATTATAAGAGATCATGTGGAGACATTGGTGACAGTAGTTGTATCAGCTTTTATCCTATACTCACATAGTAGTACTAGACAGCGACAGAACAGAAGTCACGCTTAGTGACTACCTTTGGCATATTGCATTAAGATACTCGTCTTATACTGTTTTTTTAAATTGATATAAATGTATAGCACTTTTTAATTCATCCTTTAAGTCGTTCCATAAGTTCACGCCTCTTCGAGTGACACATTGGCTCCTGAGGGTCGTACGAACACACTGCACCTTAAACTTAAGTTATATCCGCCTTCTCTGTTGATAAATAATTTTTGGATGTTGTTTGGAAGTTTGCTAGATCTAGCTTTAAATACAATCAATAGTACTTTTAGTTTTAGTAGGTCTTCAAGTTTTAAAAGGTCAGATTTTATAAACAGTGTGTTAGTATGGTCCCTGAACCCAACATTGTGCACCATCCTAATGGCTTTTTTTTGTAGTTTAAATACAGTATGGCTACTGTAGGTATTTCCCCAAATCTCCGAGCAGTAACTGAGGTAAGGAAGTATGAGCGAATAGTACAAGATGAGGAGAGCTTGTTGGTCCAATTAATATCTACACTTGCCCATGATATGTCTGTGTAAGTTCTCAGTCGTACAGGAGTTGTCCATCTTCAAAGAAGGTACTTGAGTCATCTTCTGTACTTGGTAGTTGAGGTCTCCAAACGTTTCGCCTCTCATCCAAAAGGCTTCGTCAGTGAACAAGATTACACTCAGCACCCAGCGTAGATAAACACCAGTTGGAGGAGTTGGGGTTGGCCCGGCTCCTCCCCTCTAATCACAGCTACTCTCACCTGTGGGTAAACACCTTTGAAGTAGAGCGTCTGTAACGACCTGCTCACCCCAGTATCGGTCAGTCCTGTCCTATTCATAGATGATCACTGCTAATTACCTGCCTATTGTTCTTTGTTAGCTGAGGTATCGTCTTCTTGGACTGGCCGTGTCCTGTCTGTTTTCCCCGAAGCAGATTGGAGTAAAAAGCAGAAAGATTAAATCTGAGTCCACCATTTCGGTTCATGGAGGGATTTTCTTTTCTGACAAAAATAGCTTCTTTTACTCCTCTTTCAAACCAACGTTCTTCTTTAGCTAAAATTTTGACCTCCCCGTCCTCAAAGGAGTGATTGGAGGCTTTAAGGTGAAGGTGCACAGCCGACTGAGGGCCGCTTGTGCTTTCTCTTCGGTGTTGATAAAGTCTCTTCTGTAAGACTTGTTTGGTTTCTCCAATATAATGTTCTTTGCATTCTTCTTCTTTGCATCGAATAGAATAAACCAAATTGCTTTGTTTGTGGCTCGGAGTTTGTCTTTGGGATGAACTAATTTTTGTCTCAGTGTGTTCACAGGTTTGTGATACACTGGAATCCTGTGCTGCCTAAAGATTCTCTGAAGTTTCTCTGATACCCCGGCTACATACGTGGACCCCAGCATTAAATTTACTCGGGAGGACGCTAAGGAGAAACAACTTGCCTTTTTAGATTGTAAAGTTATCATAGGGGAAAACGGACACCTGCAGACAGAGGTTTACAGGAAGGCAACTCATACTGACCAGTATTTGATGTTTGACTCTAACCATCCACTCCAACACAAAATAGGGGTCATTAGGACACTCAGACATAGAGCTAAAGAGGTGCTTACCAGTGCAGAAGGAAAGACCAAAGAGGAACAACATGTCCAGAGAGCCCTCTCAGACTGTGGCTATCCTAACTGGTCCTTCACTAGAGCACAAAGGGCAAGAAGACCCAAAGAGCAGGACAGACAGACTACAGAACCCAGAAGAAAGGGAGTTGCAGTGCCGTATGTAGCCGGGGTATCAGAGAAACTCCAGAGAATCTTTAAACAGCACAGGATTCCAGTGTACCACAAACCTGTGAACACACTGAGACAAAAATTAGTTCATCCCAAAGACAAACGCCGAGCCACAAACAAAGCAATGTGGTTTATTCTATTCGATGCAAAGAAGAAGAATGCAAAGAACATTATATTGGAGAAACCAAACAAGTCTTACAGAAGAGACTTTATCAACACCGAAGAGAAAGCACAAGCGGCCCTCAGTCGGCTGTGCACCTTCACCTTAAAGCCTCCAATCACTCCTTTGAGGACGGGGAGGTCAACATGTTAGCTAAAGAAGAACGTTGGTTTGAAAGAGGAGTAAAAGAAGCTATTTTTGTCAGAAAAGAAAATCCCTCCATGAACCGAAATGGTGGACTCAGATTTAATCTTTCTGCTTTTTACTCCAATCTGCTTCGGGGAAAACCGACAGGACACGGCCAGTCCAAGAAGACGATACCTCAGCTAACAAAAGAACAATAGGCAGGTAATTAGCAGTGATCATCTATGAATAGGACAGGACTGACCGATACTGGGGGAGCAGGTCGTTACAGACGCTCTACTTCAAAGGTGTTTACCCACAGGTGAGTGTAGCTGTGATTAGAGGGGAGGAGCCGGGCCAACCCCAACTCCTCCCAACTGGTGTTTATCTACACTGTGTGCTGAGTGTAATCTTGTTCACTGACGAAGCCTTTTGGATGAGAGGCGAAACGTTTGGAGACCTCAACTACCAAGTACAGAAGATGACTCAAGTACCTTCTTTGAAGTTGCCCATGATAGCAATATTTTTGGCCAATTTAGTACATATACTGTTTATTTGTGGTCTCCAGCTCATACTGTGACTGAGAATCACTCCTAGGAATTTGTACTCTTTTACTCTTTCTATTTCGACATTGTTAATTTTGATATGAAGCTGTACATCCTCCTTACGTTTACCAAATAACATCATTTTTGTTTTCATTATATTTAGTGATTGGTTTATTCAAAATAAACTATCTTTAAGTTTTTCTAACTTTTCGCCTGAATACAAGATTGTGGCGTCATCGGCAAATAATATAAATGTAAGACATGGCACAGATCATTTATGTACAACAGGAACAATATTGGTCCCAATACTGAACCTTGAGGGACTCCACAAGTGATGCTCCTCCATCTTGACCTTTGCTCATCTACCTGTACAAATTGCTGTCTATCAGTTAAGTAAGACTTCACCCAGTTATAAGCAATTCCCCTTATCCCGTTTTGTTGTAGTTTCTTTAAAAGTATTTCGTGGTCTATAGCAGTGGTTCTCAACCTTTTGGAGTGGCGACCCCCATAATAACAATTAATGGGCTTCGTGACCCCCGCCCACCGCCGCTACCCCCACGCACGCACGCACGCACGCGCACACACACACACACACACACACACACACACACACACACACACACACACACACACACACGCACGCACGCACGCGCACACACATAGAAACATAGAAATATATACTGTAACACTGGACTGTATCATTTATCCACAATAATAACAACACTCAGATCTGCTCAACTAAACAACTCATGAAGACAGACCAATGCAGAGATAATACGCTTTGTGAACATTCATCTTCATAATAATGAAAGCTCAGTCTTACCTGTAGCAGACAGACTGTTTTAGCTGAACTCTTACAGATGGATGTTTCTGCAGCTGTTACAGAGGTGATTCTTATACAGGCTAATGTCCGTAAATGCATGTTCTGGAACTTGTGCTGTCATTGTAGTTTGTCAGGCATCATTCTGTCTGAAGTCCGCCTCATCTCAGGGCACAGAAGTTTGTTTGAATCCATATTTACGCCTTTGTTTTTATTGCATCTACGAGGCCAAATGGCCGGGGCACAAGCCAAAGCTGAATGTGGCGCTGCTCGCATTTACTCCCACCTGCTAAAAATAACCAATGGCCGTGCGAGTAAGGCGGGACTTGCTAAACAGCAACCGAAGAGAGTGACGCTGACAGGCAGGAAGAGCAGCCAATCAGTGTTCAGAACAGAAGCCCATGCTCGAACCATGCACAAACAGCGTGGTGTGTGTTTACAGCGGAGAGAGAGAGGAGAGAGAAGACACAGATGAGCACAGGTCCTCTGGTCTGCGCGCCGTGTCCTGGTACTCTACAGGAGTTCTAACATATTTTTCGGGAAATTTTTGGCAAAATCTAATAATTAAGAACAAATAATACACCTTTGATAAAATACCACACACATGCTACAATAAAATAATATTTTGTAATTGATTTTTTTTTCTTCTTTTTTACTAGCCTGATCTGGCGACCCCACGAATTTTTTTCGCGACCCCGCGGGGTCCCGACCCCCAGGTTGAGAACCACTGGTCTATAGTATCGAACGCTTTTTGAAAGTCCATGAATATACCTACAGAGTACGCTTTACTGTCTATCTTATCACTTATATATTCTATTAGGTCTATCAATGCAAGAGCAGTTGACCTATTGTTTCTAAAACCATATTGACTATCATGAAGTAAGCTATGCTTACTAATAAGCCATTCAGGCGTGCAACTAAAAGTTTTTCTAATATTTTTGATAATTGCGAGAATATAGAAATAGGTCGATAGTTTGTGAACTGATGATTATCACCGTTTTATAAATTGGAATGACCTTTGCGATTTTCATGAGCTGAGGAACTTCCCCACATAGAAATGATGCAGATACGGGTTAGAGGTGTTGCTATATTACATATTACTTTCTTAATTATGGTCATGTCAAGGTCATTCCAGTCTGTGGACTTTTATTATTACAATCATTGACTATTTTGATGATTTCATTCTCATTAGTTGCAGGCAGCAACAGTGAATGTACCATTTTATTTGTGTAGCCAGCAACATTATCTGTGATGTATCCATGGAAACGCCCTGGACAATCTCACTGAACTCCTCCCTCCTCCGCCCATAACCACAAACACCAACCTCCTCTCCATCCCCAGAACTAAACTCCGGACAATGGGCGACAGAGCGTTCCAGGCAGCTGCTCCTAAACTGTGGAACTGTGGCCCAGCAGAGGATGTTCTTCCTGCGGCAGCTGAGGAAACTTAAACTGCCAACCAAGATGCTGGTGCAGTTCTACACGGCCATCATCGAGTCCATCCTCACCTCCTCCATCACCGTGTGGTCCATCCTCACCTCCTCCATCACCGTGTGGTCCATCCTGTCCTCCTCCATCACTGTGTGGTCCATCCTCACCTCCTCCATCACCGTGTGGTCCATCCTCACCTCCTCCATCACCGTGTGGTCCATCCTCACCTCCTCCTCCATCACCGTGTGGTCCATCCTCACCTCCTCCATCACCGTGTGGTCCATCCTGTCCTCCTCCATCACCGTGTGGTCCATCCTGTCCTCCTCCATCACCGTGTGGTCCATCCTCACCTCCTCCATCACCGTGTGGTCCATCCTGTCCTCCTCCATCACCGTGTGGTCCATCCTCACCTCCTCCATCACCGTGTGGTGATGGAGGAGGCTTATTTTTATCTTAACTGTGTTATATGTTCTATGTCGCACGTTTGCACCGAGAAAAATTCCTAGTTTGTGAACCTGTTCTCAAACCATGGCAATAAAACCCATTCTGATTCTGATTCTGGAACGTCCCACCACCACACCTGAGGCCCCACAGTCTCTGGAGACCGGGCAGCACGGTGGCACAGCGGTTAGTGCTCTCGTTTCACAGCTAGAAGGTCTCGGGTTCGATTCCCACCAGGGACGGGGCCTTTCTGTGTGGAGTTTGCATGTTCTCCTCGTGTCCAGGTACTCCGGTTTCCCCTACCACCAAAAACATGATGGCCAGGATGAATGATGTGTGTGTGAATGCATGGAGGTGGTCAGAGGGACCGTTGGTGCAGATGTGTGCAGTCGTCACAGCGCTTCTGTCAGTCTCCCCCAGGGGAACTGAAGCTACTAAGGTAGTTTACCATCACTGAGTGTGGAGTGAATGTAAAATGCTCTCATGTAAAGAGCTTTGTGACCATGTCTGTGAAAGGCGCTTTATAAATAAAGATCTTCTTCTTCTTTAGAAGAAGACTTCAGACTTTTCTGTTCCCTTTTAATCTTTGTGTGCTATTGTTGTTGTTAGTTTTCACTTGTGTTGTAGCACTTTGAGATTTTCATGTAAAGTGCATTACAAATTAAAGGTATTATTATTACTAAGTCTGAGTAATGTCTAATTTGAAAGCTAAGACCTACCTGTCCTACCTGACTTTGTCACATTGATGCTGTTTTTTTTTCATGTTTTCGTCTTGTTTTTTGTCATGTTTTTGTGGTTTTCCACTTCTCAGCCATGTTGTTGTCACTTGTTTATTGTGTTATTGTTGTTTTTCCGGCACATTTTTGTCACTTTCTCATCCTCGTTTCGTTGCTATTTTGACGCTTTATCCAAGAAGCTTTTAGATTTGGATAAAGCCAAAGTGGAGAAAATGTGCTCATAATGTGGTTTGTGTCGTGCGTTTTTGGTTTATATTTCCCTAAAAAAGGTTCAGCTGCTCTGAGTCACAGGAACAGGTATTAGTTTAAATAAAGACTGATGCTGTTTATCAGCGCGCGTGGCCTCAGGTTCAGAGTAAAGAGTAAAGGCTGCAGTATCAGAGCGCGTGGCCTCAGGTTCAGAGTAAAGAGTAAAGGCTGCAGTATCAGAGCGCGTGGCCTCAGGTTCAGAGTAAAGAGTAAAGGCTGCAGTATCACAGTAAAGTCCCGCCTCTCGCCGCTGGAACAGACATAATTACAGAAAATAGTTTCCCTTTGACTCAGCGCCAACAGCGGCTCATCAGGGTGCGGGAGCGCGCACGCACACACACCTACACACACACACGCACACACGCACGCACAGCACACGCTCACACACACAGAGGAAAGAGACACTTTGAGACACTGAAGTGTCCCGGAGGTGAAGGCTCTTCTCTGAGTCTAAACACTGCGATAAGACTGAACTTTGTGTCCGTGCCTCACCTCATGGCGCAGCAGCTGCGGCTCAGGAGCTCCGCGCGCGGCAGGAGGAGGTTCTGACCCCGGCCTCAGGAGCTCGGAGCGCGGCAGGAGGAGGCTCTGACCCCGGCCTCAGGAGCTCGGAGCGCGGCTGGAGGAGACTGGGTGCTCCCTGAGGCCCGGGTCCCGCGGCCCCCCGCTCATTCTGGGTCCCCTGGCGTCTCCAACTCTGTGCGTAAAACCAAAGCGCGCGCACGGTCACGGTCAAGATCCACACACGCACGCGCCGCAGGTAAACAGTGCGCGCGCGTGCTCCGTCACAGCCCGGGCCAAGGCGCGCGGTCCCCGGGGCGGTCTGCGGAGTGAAGCCCGGGTCCTGGTGCTCAGAGCGCGGCAGAGGACAGACTGAGGCCGCGCTGAGGAGCTCCTTGTCCGGCTGCGCTCAGAGGAACGTCCCGCTGCTTCTGAAGCTTCACCTGAAACAGATGCATTCCTGGCGCCAGCGGCAGCCAATCAGCGGCCGCGCCTGGAAAGGTGGAGTTTACGAGGCTCCGCGTGAACTTAAAGGGCGAGAAGAGTCCGAGCAAAACATCTGGGGGACACTGCGTTTACATGGACAGAGAAACCAGATCACTGCAGGAATCAGATTACCCCAAATCAGATCAGATCTGTTTACATTCTCTTCAGTAATCTGATCAGGCAGACGGGCACATTTGTCCCACTTTAGTTTTCAGCGTTTTCTGCTCATCAAGAATCAGAGCTGCTTTAAATGAAGCTTTAACCGTTAAAAACACAAATAAATCCGCTGTGTGTCGTTTTAATGGAGTTTTCATCTTAACATGAAATTTAATAAACATCTGTAACTTTTTTTGCTTTTTGAGACAAAAGGACAATACGTTTTAAAACAGACGCAAAGCCAGATGTTCATGACTGTTCTATAATGAGGTGTAAAATAACCCAAACATAAAATTAAATACAAACATCATAAAAACAAATTAATAGAGGCCCTCGTCCTTTGGGGCAACTCCCTCCCACGCTCCCGGCCCGTCCCGCTCTCGCCCACAGCTTGCAGCCGACTCTGGAGGATCATTTGCAACTGAACTCTCTCCCCTCCCTTCAGCTCCACCTGCAGAACCAGGTGAATGACTGAAAATGACTGCGCCTCCATATTTGGACTGAGCCCCAGGTTTAGGATCAACTGGAACAAAAACATGAAAGTATCGAAAGCAGGAACCGAAAATAAATATAAAATCTTCATATTCAAGTGTTGATGCTGTTGGTCGTCAACACTGAAAAAAAACTGAAAACAAATTTGGAAAAACAATTGTAAAAATTTGAGGAAACATATAAAAAAATGAAAATTGAACATTTTGGAAAATTTAGGGAAATAATTTGGAAAAAAATAAGAAAAACTTGAAAAGTGTTTTTTCTGCTCTTTAGTCGTTAATGATGCAAATTCAAAAGAAATGAAATGGAAGGAAAAGGAATAAATTAACATGGATCTGTTTTATGGTTCTATAAGAAATAATTTTGTATCGGCCTCAAAAATCGTTAAAGTATCGCTATCGAATGAAATCAGACGGTCAACCATGCTTTATTATTCCTAATCGTACTGATCTCAGCAAAGTTAAACAAACTGCGCTTTGACTTTTAACAGGGATGTAAGAGAAGAGCTGTACATTTAGTAAAATAAAAAGTAGTAAATATTTACAGTTGGGACTAGACATTCTGCACATGTGCTGCAGCCCTAACCACTCGACCATCACCTGCACTGTTTATTTCATGGATAACTTTTGTGATATTTTTCATTCAAAATGTTTTTAGTCTTTTTTACTTTGTGACGTTAGTTTGGCCTCTTTAGTTTTATTTATGTGAAGCTGAAGCTCAGAAAGTTTAAATCTGATCTGATCCGTGATGTCACTGAAACCCATCAATAGATCCAGACTTCAAGTAAAAACTGTTTATTTTACAACAAAGCTTTACAGACACAATATTTATCAAAACATTTCCATCGTTTCAGATCCAAATATTTACACAAACCAAGGAAGGGCATCCGGCCTGAACCCCACGGTCATCCAAATATGTGCAGATATAACTTACACAGGGGCCGACGTTACCGAAAATATGATTATATGAAAACTTTAAATATTTATGTCAGTGTTTCAGCCCGAAAGCCGATATTTAGGCGGATATTTTAAGTATTTTAATTTTATCTCTCAATATCCTTGAGTTAAACATTATAGTAAAGGTTTCAAACATAGAAATATATAGAAATATGTCTAACAGGTCGATCTGCTCTATAATCCTGTGTGTGACAGCAGGGGGCGCTGTACACTCATGTTTAGTCGGTTCTTCAGCGGGAGCTCGATTAAAGACAAAAATCAGCGGATTCTAAAACAGTAAGTTTCTGTCTCTTATGATTCAAAAGTCTGAGACATAAAAATATATGAAATACGCCTTCAACAACTTTACTGTGGGGTCCTCCTCCTCAGACCTTCCTCCTCCTCAGACCTTCCTCCTCCTCCTCAGACCTTCCTCCTCCTCCTCAGACCTTCCTCCTCCTCCTCAGACCTTCCTCCTCCTCCTCAGACCTTCCTCCTCCTCCTCAGACCTTCCTCTTGCTGACGCTGGGCCGGTCAAACATCTCCTTGTTGCTGGAGCTCTTCTGTTTGATGAACTTGATGCTCTGCAGGCTCTGCTGGGACCAGGCCGAGTTAAAGGACGTGGTGTCCTGGTCCACCAGGTGAGTGTACTTGGTCCTGCCCGAGCGTCCGAAGTTCTTCACCTGCGGGAGACGAGGGGGAGGAGTTAGAGAGGCGAGGGGAGGAGTTAAAGACAACGAGGGAGGAGTTAGAGACAAAGAGGGGAGGAGTTAGAGAGAGGCGAGGGGGAGGAGTTAAAGACAACGAGGGGGAGGAGTTAGAGACAAAGAGGGGAGGAGTTAGAGACAAAGAGGGGGAGTTAGAGAGAGGCGAGGGGGAGGAGTTAAAGACAACGAGGGGGAGGAGTTAGAGACAACGAGGGGAGGAGTTAGAGACAACGAGGGGAGGAGTTAGAGACAAAGAGGGGAGGAGTTAGAGAGAGGCGAGGGGGAGAGTTAGAGAGACGAGTCTCACCTGCATGACTTTGGGAAGGACGGTTTGTCAAATGATCCTCCAGAGTCGGAGCGTTAAAGTCCCGTTTGTAAACTTCATCCTCTTCGTCCTGAAACACAAACACAGTTATAGTACTACAGTAACAGTAGTAGTAAAGGTAGTAGTATTTGTAGAAGGTTGTAGTAGTAGTAGCAGTGTAGTAGTAATAGTAGTAGTAGTAGAAGTAGTAGTAACAGTACGATGTAGAACGCCCCCCGGTGGTCGGTAGTGGTAATAGTAATAGTAGTAATAATATAGTAGTAATAGTAGTAGTAGTAGTAGTAGTAGTACCATGTAGAACGCCCCCGGTGGTGGGTAGTAGTAGTAGTAATAATAGTAACAGTACCATGTAGAACGCCCCCCGGTGGTAGTACTTCTGGAGGAACTTGGACTTTCCTTTAGGAGCTTTGTTGGTCACAGCTCGACCCTGGACCCGGAGCTCAGAGCGACGCTCCTCCTCCGTCAGACTATGGAACCGCTCCACCTCCGCCTTCTCCCGCTCCATCCTGATGAGAGGTGTGGGCGTGGTTAGACAGGTGTGTGGGCGTGGTGTGGTTAGACAGGTGTGTGGGCGTGGTTACAGACAGGTGTGTGGGCGTGGTTACAGACAGGTGTGTGGGCGTGGTTACAGACAGGTGTGTGGGCGTGTTACAGACAGGTGTGTGGGCGTGGTTACAGACAGGTGTGTGGGCGTGGTTACAGACAGGTGTGTGGGCGTGGTTACAGACAGCGTGTGGCGCGGTTACAGACAGGCGTGTGGGCGCGGTTACAGACAGGTGTGTGGGCGCGGTTACAGACAGGTGTGTGGGCGCGGTTACAGACAGGTGTGTGGGCGCGGTTACAGACAGGTGTGTGGGCGCGGTTACAGACAGGTGTGTGGGCGCGGTTACAGACAGGTGTGTGGGCGCGGTTACAGACAGGTGTGTGGGCGCGGTTACAGACAGGTGTGTGGGCGCGGTTACAGACAGGTGTGTGGGCGCGGTTACAGACAGGTGTGTGGGCGCGGTTAGACAGGTGTGGGCGTGGTTACAGACGGGTGTGGGCGTGGTCACTCACTGCTCCCGGATCTCGCGGTCCCTCTTGATCCTCTTCAGCTCCCGTAGTTTCCAGGACTCATATTCCTCCTCCTCGTTCTCGGGGTCGGTGTCTAAACCGTCCAGCGCTGCCACGTTCCTGCGGTTCTCCTCGAACTCTCGCTTGGCCTCCTCCTCCACGATCTTCAGCGTGTACCTCCTGCGCTCCTCCACCACGCGGCGCTGCTCCTGCTCCACCTGCACAGAGGGTAACAAGGGTTTGGCTTTTTCAGTTCGTCTTCACTGTTCTACAACCTACTCTCATGTTTAAACATAAAACACCAACCATTTTGTTATTTACCATTTATTTCACTAGTGTAAATGTGTACATAATAAAACACATCTGTTGGGTATAACCTTATTTTAATCTAATAATGGATATACAGTATGGTTATTAATGCACTATTTCTGACCCTCCTAACGAGTAGCATATATATATAATATTTTTAAACCATGAAGTCATTTGAGATAAACATGTCCTGGCTACAGACTGACTGATGCAACTCAGCAGTGACTACGAGGTCAAATCCTGTATAGACTGAGTAGGGCCCATCTTTGTGAAGCTATAACTCAACGACCCTTTATCAACATCCTGCTTCTACTGCAGCAAGTTTATATCCTAATAAACTAAACCTAGGATATGAAAAAGATGTCTTCAATACACTTCTTTTGTGGAGACCCTGACATTTTGGGATTTTTTGTGTGTGCCATTTTTTAGCAGCCTATAAATCCACAGGTTTACAGTGTAGCACATGTTTGATGATTGTTCCTGGAACTATCTTTAGTGGAGACACGGCAGACAAAACTTAAACCCTATACATGTTTCCATTGCTGAGCTACAGGTCTTTAAACGAGCACACAAACGCAAAAATCACCCACGAGCAGAACAGGTGGTTACAACACCCTGTTTCATAAATTGTTAAAAAAAAAAAAAGTGACAAGAAAGTGTGTCTTTATGAGCCTTTATGAGCCGTAATGAGCCTTAATGAGCCTTCTCTTATGCACTTGTTCCAAACAAGAGATGTGCGAAGGAAACCGTCTAAAAATATCTGAAACATAATAATGACCTCTTTCTGACGCAGCTCCTCCATCTCCCGCTCGGCCACTGTCACACGGTCCTTCCTGAAACGCACGAAGAGCCGAGGTCAGACACAAACAGAGACGAAGAGCCGAGGTTCAGACACAAACAGACGAAGAGTCGAGGTCAGACCAAACAGACGAAGAGCCGAGGTCAGACACAAACAGACGAAGAGCCGAGGTCAGACACAAACAGACGAAGAGCCGAGGGTCAGACACAAACAAGACGAAGAGCGAGGTCAGACACAAACAGACGAAGAGTCGAGGTCAGACCCAAACAGTCGAAGAGCCGAGGTCAGACACAAACAGAGACGAAGAGTCGAGGTCAGAACCACAAACAGGAAACGAAGAGCCGAGGTCAGACACAAACAGACGAAGAGCCGAGGTCAGACACAAACAGAGACGAAGAGTCGGAGGGTCAGACACAAACAGACGAAGAGCCGAGGTCAGACACAAACAAGACGAAGAGCCGAGGTCAGACACAAACAGACGAAGAGTCGAGGGTCAGACACAAACAGAGACGAAGAGTCGAGGAGGTCAAGACCCAAACAGAGACGAAGAGCCGAGGTCAGACACCAACAGAGACGAAGAGAGCCGAGGTCAGACACAAACAGACGAAGAGCCGAGGTCAGACACAAACAGACGAAGAGTCGAGGTCAGACACAAACAGACGAAGAGCCGAGGTTCAGACACAAACAGACGAAGAGTCGAGGTCAGACACAAACAGTCGAAGAGTCGAGGTCAGACACAAACAGGTCGAAGGAGTCGAGGTCAGACACCAAACAGTCGAAGAGCGAGGTCAGAACACAAACAGACCGAAGAGCCGAGGTCAGACACAAACAGAGACGAAGAGTCGAGGTCAGACACAAACAGAGACGAAAGAAGCGCGAGGTCAGACACAAACAGACGAAGAGCGAGGTCAGACACAAACAGAGACGAAGAGTCGAGGTCAGACACAAACAGACGAAGAGCGAGGTCAGACACAAACAGAGACGAAGAGCCGAGGTCAGACACAAACAGACGAAGAGTCGAGGTCAGACACAAACAGAGACGAAGAGTCGAGGTCAGACACCAAACAGACGAAGAGCCGAGGTCAGACACAAACAGACGAAGAGTCGAGGTCAGACACAAACAGACGAAGAGTCGAGGTTCAGACACAAACAGAGACGAAGAGTCGAGGTCAGACCAAACAGACGAAGAGCCGAGGTCAGACACAAACAGAAGAGTCGAGGTGACACAAACAGACGAAGAGTCGAGTCAGACAAAAACAGTGAAGAGCGAGGTCAGACACAAACAGACGAAGAGTCGAGGTCAGACACAAACAGACGAAGAGCCGAGGTCAGACACAAACAGAGACGAAGAGTCGAGGTCAGACACAAACAGAGACGAAGAGCCGAGGTCAGACACAAACAGACGAAGAGTCGAGGTCAGACACAAACAGTCGAAGAGTCGAGGTCAGACACAAACAGAGACGAAGAGCGAGGTCAGACACAAACAGACGAAGAGTCGAGGTCAGACACAAACAGAGACGAAGAGCCGAGGTCAGACACAAACAGACGAAGAGTCGAGGTCAGACACAAACAGAGACGAAGAGTCGAGGTCAGACACAAACAGACGAAGAGTCGAGGTCAGACACAAACAGTCGAGGTCAGACACAAACAGACGAAGAGTCGAGTCAGACACAAACAGAGACGAAGAGCCGAGGTCAGACACAAACAGTCGAAGAGTCGAGGTCAGACACAAACAGAGCGAAGAGTCGAGGTCAGACACAAACAGAGACGAAGAGCCGAGGTCAGACACAAACAGGACGAAGAGTCGAGGTCAGACACAAACAGAGACGAAGAGTCGAGGTCAGACACAAACAGACGAAGAGCCGAGGTCAGACACAAACAGACGAAGAGCCGAGGTCAGACACAAACAGAACGAAGAGCGAGGTCAGACACAAAACAGACGAAGAGCCGAGGTCAGACACAAACAGACGAAGAGTCGAGGTCAGACACAAACAGACGAAGAGTCGAAGGTCAGACACAAACAGAGACGAAGAGCCGAGGTCAGACACAAACAGACGAAGAGCGAGGTCAGACACAACAGACGAAGAGCGAGGTCAGACACAAACAGAGACGAAGAGTCGAGGTCAGACACAAACAGAGACGAAGAGTCGAGGTCAGACACAAACAGGAGGAAGAGTCGAGGTCAGACACAAACAGACGAAGAGTCGAGTCAGACACAAACAGAGACGAAGAGTCGAGGTCAGACACAAACAGACGAAGAGTCGAGGTCAGACACAAACAGAGACGAAGAGTCGAGGTCAGACACAAACAGAGACGAAGAGTCGAGGTCAGACCAACAGAGACGAAGAGTCGAGGTCAGACACAAACAGTCGAAGAGTCGAGGTCAGACACAAACAGAGCGAAGAGTCGAGGTCAGACACAAACAGACGAAGAGTCGAGGTCAGACACAAACAGAGACGAAGAGTCGAGGTCAGACACAAACAGTCGAAGAGTCGAGGTCAGACACAAACAGTCGAAGAGTCGAGGTCAGACACAAACAGTCGAGGTCAGACACAAAAGACGAAGAGCAAGGTCAGACACAAACAGAGACGAAGAGTCGAGTCAGACACAAACAGAGACGAAGAGTCGAGGTCAGACACAAACAGACGAAGAGCCGAGGTCAGACACAACAGAGACGAAGAGTCGAGGTAGCACAAACAGACGAAGAGCCGAGGTCAGACAAACAGTCGAAGAGTCGAGGTCAGACACAAACAACGAAGAGTCGAGGTCAGACACAACAGACGAAGAGTCGAGGTCGACACAAACAGACGAAGAGTCGAGGTCAGACACAAACAGTCGAAGAGTCGAGTCAGACACAAACAGAGACGAAGAGTCGAGGTCAGACACAAACAGAGACGAAGAGCCGAGGTCCGACAAAGAAACCCACAGAAGCCATTTGATCACGTTTCTGTGGTTTCTCTGGCGTGAGGACCACCTGTGATGAAGCTCTGAGTTAGTGTTAACTGTTACAGGTGTGACTCACTTCCTGATGAAGACGGGCTTCAGCCGTGGCTGCGCTTCGTCCTCTGAGTCTGTGTATTCTTCGTATTCAGACTCAGACTCTGATTGGTCGGATTTTCCCTCCTCCTCCACCTCCATCACTTCCTGTTCCTGCTCGATTTCCTGTCCTGAGCTCGCTGCCGCATCATCGTTCTCCGCCGCTCGATTTCCTGAGAAAGACATCAGAGCGTTACGTCCAGCAGTGATGGGATATATTCAGTGATGGATACAGTATATCAGTGATGGATAACATATATTCAGTGATGGATACACAGTATATTCAGTGATGGACACAGTATATTCAGTGATGGATACACAGTATATTCAGTGATGGATACACAGTATATTCAGTGATGGATTCAGTGATGGATACACAGTATATTCAGTGATGGATACACAGTATATTCAGTGATGGATACACAGTATATTCAGTGATGGATACACAGTATATTCAGTGATGGATACACAGTATATTCAGTGATGGATACACAGTATATTTAGTGATGGATAACAGTATTCAGTGATGGATACACAGTATATTCAGTGATGATACACAGTATATAGTGATGGATACACAGTATATTCAGTGATGGATACACAGTATATTCAGTGATGGATACACAGTATATTCAGTGATGGATACACAGTATATTCAGTGATGGATACACAGTATATTCAGTGATGACACAGTATTTCAGTGATGGATACACAGTATATTCAGTGATGGATACACAGTATATTAGTGATGGATAACAGTATATTCAGTGATGGATACACAGTATATTCAGTGATGGATACAGTATATTCAGTGATGGATACACAGTATACAGTGATGGATACACAGTATATTCAGTGAGGATACACAGTATATAGTGATGGATACACAGTATATTAGTGATGGATACACAGTATATTCAGTGATGGATACACAGTATAAGGATGGATACACAGTATATTCGGTGATGGATACACAGTATATTCGTGATGTATGTATGGATACACAGTATATTCAGTGATAAAGTAATTCTATAACAGTTTCGATGATACCGAATTCGTGAGTTCACTCACCTCCTCGTCCAGCTCCTCCTCCTCCTCCTCTTCCTCGCTGCTCTCCTCTCGCTCTCGGACTCTGGGTCTGGTGTGGATGATCTCCTCCTCTGACTCCTCACTGCTCTCCTCCTCCATCACCTCCGGCTCCACGATGGCCCTGTGACGCTCATACCTGCGAGGACCAGGAGACACACGTCAGGAGAGACTCAGAGGAAGGCCGGGTGCAGAGCCTCACATTTGGATCAGAGTTCATGTCAAATTTAATGCCGCGTATTTCATTGTGTAAGATTTGTAAACATTCACTCAAACAGGGGAATGATGAGAGTCTGAACTGCAGCTTAAGACCAGAGTTTTAATGTTTTGCCAGGAAATATTTGAGTGATGTCATAGAGCGGGTTCCGTCTCGAGGGAAAATAAGAGTTTGGAAGAAATTTAAAAATGTGAAGCCAGTTTGAACCCAGTTTAATGTTTTTGCCCCGTGTGTGCCTGTCCTCGCGGCCCGAAGAGCAGACAGAGCGGGCGGCGCGTGGAGCAGCTTCAAAGACACACGACGTGAACTGCTAAATACTGTCCCATTCACTCACTAAGCTCCGATTTACATTTGTATTAGTGAAATATGAACCTTATATTGAGGAGCGGTTCATTCGTCAGGCAAAACCTAAAACAATCATCAGCAAATATAAGTTCAGATGCCCCAACAGAAAGTTATTGGGCTGTAGTGTCTCTGGAGCCGGACACAGCGGAGAGAAGGAAGGAGCAGAGAGAGACGGCGCCGATACATCTGCGTCTGGGTTAAAAATAACTAACACTATAGGTTGCGTTCAAGTTATAGAATTGTATTTCAGACGGAGCAGTGCCAATACAACTCTATGGGACAGAAACAGTTTTTGAAAGAAATTCCAAAAAGAAAATGTCCAAATGTTTTTCCTGATCATTATTTGACAGTGACTGCATTCACAAACCTGACATGAATTTTATGGCTGAAAGTCCTTTCTACTGGCCAACATCAAGCACATGTTTTTGAATATTGTCTCTACGTTTGACGCCTTTGTGAGGAAATATTTAGACACATGTTCATATGTGCTGAAGATATGACTTTGAACTTTGTGTTCATGTGAATTGGCCCAGGAATTAGAGATATTAGCAATGATTTAAGACTAGAAATCTGCATTTTGAGCGTTACTATGGTTAACGCCATGGAATTTTTTTAAACTACAAACAGACGGTCTCTCTGGAATCGCCCATATATGGTCATGTTTGAAAACAGTTAAGAGGGAAACAATTGAGAAAATCAAAACTTTCTCTAATTATTCAAAAACTACTTTAACAAATGCTGAACAGTTTTCTACTGAATAAAGATACTAAGACATGGGGAGGAGGAAAGTGGTTCAACAGCCCATAATTACATACATAACGGAGAATGCTAATATGATGCTTCATGTCAGGTAGAATGTTGTGATGTCACATGAACACAACCCAATAATCACCAACTGGATTCTGATCAGTCATGAACAGAGCTGTGGAGATGACAAGCCACGGGTCATGTGTGTGTGGTCAGTGTCTGGTCAGTGAGTCGTACCTGTCCTCTCGGTCCTCATTACTCCTGTTCAGCAGCCTCTTTAACCTCGGGTCTGACACCTCCGTCTCCTCGGCCTCCGCCTCTGGTTCCGCCTCTCGGTTCTTCTTCACAAACTGAAAGTCCTGCTCCTCTTCGTCAGACGACTCCATGGGGGCGTAGTCCGGACGCTTCCCCGAGATGTAACGTTTCACCTTCACCTTCTCCATGGACAGCTCTCCTGCAGGGCGTGCACATGACGTCACACCGGCACATTATTAGTCTTTTGGAACTCGCTCTGTTCATACATTTAAACACAAACATTCATAATCTGTGATTCACCAAACTGTGTCCAAACGACTCAACAGTAAAGCGGCTCAAACCGAGGCTAAAATGAACTAAATCAGGAAAAGCAGGACTAAACCTGGACTTAGTGTTTTCTGTCTGATCAGATTAGAGACACAGAGATGATCATGATACAACACTTTAAAGCCATATCTGGTACAGCTTTATTGTATATCACAGATACGTTTCTATGATCTTACAGCACGATGTATTATCATTATATTATTATAGGGTAATACAGTATCTGTATCACAACATCACTAAAGTCTTCATCTGAATGACATCAACACATTTCCTGCAAACTCTGCCGAAAACAATGAACAGAATTTATAAATGTGTAAAAGTTAAGTTTTAGTTAAACATTTACTAACTTAGTTCAGTGTTACCCTTGTTTTGATCCTGATTTTGTGTTATGTGAGGACTTCTGCCGTGTTCATTAGAAAAGAACATGTCGTGTTGAAATGGTTTGGTAAAATATCACAATAATGTTGTTATTACTTCAATATTGTGCAGCTCTAGTCTCAATCGAGTGATTGCGACGTCGTCACATCCGGAGCTGTGGTTGGTAATTTAATGTTTTCAAATAATAATAATAATAGTCCTGTGAGAGACGATGTTCACAAACAGGACAGTGCTTCCCTCGCGCTAAAACAGTGTTGTTTTTGGCAGCCCTTTTAGTTTTAGTTTAGTCTTAGTCTTTGGACGAAAATGCTTATAGATTTAGTCACATTTTAGTCATTTCTAAATGTGATAGTTTTAGTCACGTTTTAGTCAGACGAAAATTTAAAAGGTTTTAGTCAAGTTTTCGTCAGTTTCATTATAAAAGTTATAATTAATTTAGATAACTATTGGAAATTGGGATAAATAATAGTTATCTATTGGCTTTATAGCTTTTGACAAACCGATTACACCACAGGCAGTAGTAGAAGTGTTTTTGTGAACAAGACTTTCCCCAAAAGCGCCCGCTCTCCTCGTCCTCTGATCAACAGCGCTGTCTGCACATACGTAGCCACCTCAACATGCGTTCAGCGTTTATACGCTACGGTATTTAAAACTGTCCTGAGTTCGATGTCCCTGTGACATCGATGTCAGACGCGCTCCGTGGAGGATGTACACTAGCAGTGCACTGCACGCCACGGGGAGAGTGGTAGAGAGAGAGAGAGAGAGGCGCTGCTGCCCGGCAGCATCATGAGAGCTGCGGCGCCGCTCTGTGTCACGTTTACCGGTGTGTTCTCCCGCTCCGCGTATAAACTCTGTTTGTGTTTGACGAACCACTTTCTCCCATTTAGTCTCGTCTCGTCTCGTTGACGTAAACTCATAAACGTCTCGTCAGGTTTTAGTCCCCAAAGAGCTATTTTTAGCTCGTCATCGTTACGTTATCGTCATTAAAAAAAGGGGCGTCAACGAAATCATATCGTTATCGTCTTCGTTGATGAAAACAACACTGCGCTAAAACACAGAGTCATTTTAAAAACAGCGACAGCGGCCTGGACAGTAGGAGTAAAACAACAGCGATCGCTCAGGTTCTGGGTAAGATCGTTTCAGGATCTCGGATCAATTAACAGGGTTTATAGAGTTCGGGGAAATTCCACAGTTCCCATGGAGATCCGCCATCTTTGCAGCTGTAGCCTACATTTCCATTGACTAACATTAGCTAAAAACAGTATAAAAAGTGGAGAAAAAAGTCGTGGAACAGCTCCGTTAGCTGCTGAATTACTGCTGGTAAATACATCTAACACACTGTGTGTCCAAGTGTTTTAATGTGAACAATAACTCCAGTAATTTAACTTTTAAAATCTAATTGCTGCTAATCCCATAATGCTTAGCGATATGGCATCACATTCCCGAACTCTATACAGTAAACATTAGGGCTGGGACAAAATATCGTATCGTATTGACTACAATACCAAGTATCGATATCAAGTATCACAATACTTTCAGTACTTGAGTTTGGAGGTGTTTTATCATCACTCCTTGGTTTCCAGTTACATCACTTTGTTACATTTAGTGTTAATGGACTTTTCAATCCTAACACTTCAATAAATCTAATTGTGAAAGTTGAAGTGTCTTAAAGCAGAGCTGCCAGACACAGGGATCATGAACCGGGAAGAGGGGCATATCTGCTGTTTAAGTTCACCTCTTGACCCCACCTTAACCAGTTCATAGAAAATGTCACTCATATATTGCCCACACAGAAATTACCTTTGGCCTTTCAACTCGACAGAGCAACGATATGTTTTTTAGCTGATTATGATAAAGCTAAACTGTTTATTTATTTATTTATCTACGTAACTTTTCTCTTTCCACATAACGATCCTCCTTCTCCTAAAGCTCACACTCAGATCCTTTAGTAAAGAGTCGTTATGGATAAACTGCAGTAAGTTTAAGGTGTTAGCCGTTAGCTCCGGTTAGCATTAGCCGTTAGCTCCTCTCGTGTTTGTTTTTACCTTTCTCGTTCCTCACGGGCACCGCTCCCGCCGTGCTCTGGATGGCGGGAAGCTTCATGTTCAGCGCGTCCATCCCCGACATTGTGCGGCTTCAGTTCCTCTAGAGGAGCTTCAGAAAGAGAAAAACACAAACAGAACCTTCAGAAACAGAAGCGTCTGCCCCAGAGAAACGTCCAACTGCAGCAAAGGGACCGGAAACTGCGCGTTCCGGGCAGAAACAAACAGCATATTAGTTCCACCCACAGGAAGTCAAACTACATTTACTGTAATAAGTGTCTTTGGGTTCCCCCCGCCTTAACGAAGCTCATTTTCTCCAGTTCAGCTTTACCCAAATCTAAAAGGTTACAGCCTATAGACCCTTTAATAGGTGGCGTTCACGATTTAGAATGTGATATGTCATAATGTCAGGTGGAGGGCAGGGCCAATATAACTCTATGGGAGAAATACAGTTTTTGGATTCAGAACCTGTGATATTATTTTTATGTCTGAAAGTCCTTTCTACTGGACAACATCACGCTTATGTTTTGAATATTGTCACCACTTTTTGACACCTTTCAGGGAAAATAATCAGACATTTGTTCATATGTGCTTGAAGAGGAGACAATGAACTTTGTAACAGTTTTTGTTTCATGAGGATTCTTCCAGTAATGACTGTGATAAGCCAAAAACAAAGACATTAAAATCTGCATTTGTCAGTTACTGCAGTTACCGTAGTTACCGCCATGGAATTTCAGTTGCTCCTCCACCTCAATTTAAAACTATGGGCTTTTAGAATGTTGTGATGTCACGTGAACGCAACCTATTGTTTGTAAACATTCCGGCTTAGCTGGAGGCGGGAAGCTCGATTCCTATCTATTTCCATTGTAGCTGTTGTCATAGTAACGATAAACAAATGTCTAACTGTTTTTGGAAATATCAGATAAATCTTATTTTATCGTCTCAAATGTCACTCCTCTTGTTCTGGCACCTTAAGCCACAACAGGACCACATTTTTAGTTGTAGTTTTACACTTAAAATCGCTAGTTTAGTTTAATCTTATTTCTCTTGATCACTTCCTGCCTCCAGTTGATGTCACTGATGATGTCAGCAGTTAAAGGGTCTATATGCCAGAGTAACCCTCATTTGAAAGCTAAGACCTACAAAAGTAATCTAAGCTTTTCGCTCGTTATGATTGTCACGTTTTTGTCCTTTTCGGTTGTTTTCATCACGTTTTTGACATGTTTGGTCACATTTTTTAGGCTTGATCAGTTACAGACACACACACACAAAAACACAAACTTTATAAAAAAAAAAAAAAAAACAATAATGTAAGAAACGTGACAAGAAAAGCAATGAAAATGTGATCCTTTAGTTTAGAAACACACAAAGAATAAACTTTTTGTAGTTTTGTAGGTCTTAGCTTTCAAATGAGGCATAATTGGGCAATAGGCTGTGAACTCTTCAGTCGAGAAGTTTTAGATTTGGGTAAAACTGAAGAGAAAGTGCTCGGTTAAGCCGGCGATAAACTCTAAAATTAATAAACTTCAACTAGAGACGGGAAATCAACAGCATGTTAATAAATATTGCTACTATTAATAATAATAATCATATAATTTTCTGTTTCCTAAATTAAAAAATCTGTTTTCCAGGTTTTTTCCCCCTACGGGAATTATGTCCTAATTACAAGATACTCAAAAACTGATTTTTAAAAAGATGAATTTGGAAAACAGATTTTTTTTTCACTGACCACCATCGTATGAAAATAATAACGGCCGTCCTCGATCCCGTCAGACCTGAAGCTCAGCAGGGCCTGGTCGATACTTGGATGAAGACCGTTTGGAAACACTGGGGTGAATGTAGTGAGTGGTAGTGGAGGGGCTGATGGCACAGACTGGCAGCCTCGCTTCAGTCAGTCTGCCCAGGGCAGCTGTGGCTACAACAGTATGTTACCACCACCGGGTCTGGAGTGAATGAATCATGACGACAGTGTAGCGCTTTGAGAAACTTGGTAATACAGGCTTGTAAAGCGCAATACAAGTGTAAGGCATTATTATTACACACACACCACATTAAACGCTGTAATAATGTTGTTTATAAATGTATGATGAGGCTCATGGACTCACATAATCATAATTGTTCTTGCACAGCCTGACCAGAGCAGGATCAGGCTCGGTGCTTTGGAGGCACTGGAGAAAGTGCTTATAGGGACTATAATAGTGATATTCTCTGTTACGTTTGTCTGTTTGTCCTTTTTACATGTTTTTATGGACCTTTGTGAGTCTGAAATAAAGACTGATTGATTATTATTATAACACTTTCCTTTATATTCACACTATAATAATGCAATTCCCTTAAAACCATGACGTCCTGCTGAAATACTCGGCTTAGAGTTTTGTTAAAGTGTTTTTGATTCAATTGTTTTATTATGTTTGAATGTTTGGATTTGATAAATAAATAATAATAATGAAAAACTTCAACAAGAGACAGAAGTCGATCATCAGAAAAAAACACAAAAGCTTGTATTTATTTTGACATTTATTTCAGTCACGAGTCCAGAGTCAGAGGCGTAAACATGAACTTTGGCCGATTCTGTGTCAGTCCTTTAAGAGCCTCGGAACGACAGGATCAGAGGTCAGGTCCACTCCTCGTTTGGTGAAGAGCTGCTCCAGACTCTGCTCTAGGACGGGGCTGGTTCCTCTCAGTCCCTGCACCACCTCAGCCGCCCAAACGAAATACTCCTGAACTCTGAGCTCCGACCAGCCTGGAATACACAACACACATACTGCAGTACACGACACAAACACTGCAGTACACAAGTAACACACATATACACTACCGTCCCAAAGTTGCACCAGGGTTTTCTAATCATCAATGACCCTTTAAAGGAACAGGCCACCGTTTTTACATACTGAGATATGTTCTTACCTGAGCTTAGACGAGTTCATCTTTACCTGTCTGGTCTTCACGTGTGCCTTCAGTCACGTAAACACAGCACAGACGGCGTTAGCATTTAGCCTCTCTCTTCTCCTCTAGAGCTCCAAACGAGGTGAAGATAGAAGCTACCAAACTCTTCCACGTTTACACTATAAAGTATAATTACACATAAAGTATAATTACACATAATTAAACAATGTGGATTTTCTAAGCGGATAAAAAGGGGAACTATATTGTAAGGCGTAATAATACCAGGAGTAATTCGGCATCCGCACAATAAAGTGAAGATATCACTGCGCGGTGGAAGAGTTTGGTAGCTTCTATCTTCACCTCGTTTGGAGCTATAGAGGAGAAGAGAGAGGCTAAATGCTAACGCCGTTTGTGCTGTGTTTACGTGACTGAAGGCACACGTTAAGACCAGACAGGTACAGATGAACTCGTCTAAGCTCAGGTAAGAACACATCTCAGTATGTAAAAACGGTGGCCTGTTCCTTTAACACGATTAACACAATGTACCATTAGAACCTCTGCATCTATTTGTATTTGTATACTTTATTGTCCCCGTAGGGAAATTTGTCCTCTGCATTTAACCCATCTATGTGAGTTTCCCTTAACCTCTTAACCCCGCCTTAACCAGTTCTACATGACCCAAATCTAAAGGCTTCTTGAAAAAAAAACGTGGCAAAAACAAGATGTAAATGAGTAAAAAAAAAAAAGCAATAAAAACGAAACAAGTGAGGTTGAAAATGCCGCGAAACAGGCGACAAAAGAGCAAACGAAAATACGACGTGACACATGAAAATAATCTTACCTGAGTTTTGTAGGTCTTAGCTTTCAAATGAGGCGTTAGTCTGGCCTAGAGGCTGTGAACTCCAGTCGAGAAGCTTTGAGTTTAGTCCTTACCTGGTGTTCAGGTCTCTCAGTTGTATCGTGTTTAGTCCTTACCTGTGGGCGTGCTGGTGTTCAGGTCTCAGGTTGTATCGTGTTTAGTCCTTACCTGTGGGCGTGCTGGTGTTCAGGTCTCAGGTTGTATCGTGTTTAGTCCTTACCTGTGGGCGTGCTAGTGTTCAGGTCTCTCAGGTTGTATCGTGTTTAGTCCTTACCTGTGGCGTGCTGGTGTTCAGGTCTCTCAGGTTGTATCGTGTTTAGTCCTTACCTGTGGGCGTGCTGGTGTTAGGTCTCAGGTTGTATCGTGTTTAGTCCTTACCTGTGGGGTGGTGGTTCAGGTCTCAGGTTGTATCGTGTTTAGTCCTTACCTGTGGGCGTGCTGGTGTTCAGGTCGCAGGTTGTGTCGTGTTTAGTCCTTACCTGTGGGCGTGCTGGTGTTCAGGTCTCAGGTTGTGTCGTGTTTAGTCCTTACCTGTGGGCGTGCTGGTGTTCAGGTCTCTCAGGTTGTATCGTGTTTAGTCCTTACCTGTGGGCGTTCTGGTGTTCAGGTCTCAGGTTGTATCGTGTTTAGTCCTTACCTGTGGGCATGCTGGTGTTCAGGTCTCAGGTTGTATTGTGTTTAGTCCTTACCTGTGGACGTGCTGGTGTTCAGGTCTCTCAGGTTGTGTCGTGTTTAGTCCTTACCTGTGGGCGTGCTGGTGTTCAGGTCTCAGGTTGTATTGTGTTTAGTCCTTACCTGTGGGCGTGCTGTGTTCAGGTCTCTCAGGTTGTTCGTGTTTAGTCCTTACCTGTGGCGTGCTGGTGTTCAGGTCTCAGTTGTATCGTGTTTAGTCTTACCTGTGGGCGTGCTAGTGTTCAGGTCTCTCAGGTTGTATCGTGTTTAGTCCTTACTGTGGCGTGCTGGTGTTCAGGTCTCTCAGGTTGTATCGTGTTTAGTCCTTACCTGTGGGCGTGCTGGTGTTCAGGTCTCTCAGGTTGTATCGTGTTTAGTCCTTACCTGTGGGCGTGCTGGTGTTCAGGTCTCAGGTTGTATCGTGTTTAGTCCTTACCTGTGGGCGTGCTGGTGTTCAGGTCTCTCAGGTTGTATCGTGTTTAGTCCTTACCTGTGGGCGTGCTGGTGTTCAGGTCTCAGGTTGTATCGTGTTTAGTCCTTACCTGTGGGCGTGCTGGTGTTCAGGTCTCTCAGTTGTATCGTGTTTAGTCCTTACCTGTGGGCGTGCTGGTGTTCAGGTCTCAGGTTGTATCGTGTTTAGTCCTTACCTGTGGGCATGCTGGTGTTCAGGTCTCTCAGGTTGTATCGTGTTTAGTCCTTACCTGTGGGCGTGCTGGTGTTCAGGTCTCTCAGGTTGTATCGTGTTTAGTCCTTACCTGTGGGCGTGCTGGTGTTCAGGTCTCAGGTTGTATCGTGTTTAGTCCTTACCTGTGGACGTGCTGGTGTTCAGGTCTCAGGTTGTATCGTGTTTAGCCTTACCTGTGGACGTGCTGGTGTTCAGGTCTCAGGTTGTATCGTGTTTAGCCCTTACCTGTGGGCGTGCTGGTGTTCAGGTCTCAGGTTGTATTGTGTTTAGTCCTTACCTGTGGGCGTGCTGGTGTTCAGGTCTCTCAGGTTGTATCGTGTTTAGTCCTTACCTGTGGACGTGCTGGTGTTCAGGTCGCAGGTTGTATTGTGTTTAGTCCTTACCTGTGGGCGTGCTGGTGTTCAGGTCTCTCAGGTTGTATCGTGTTTAGTCCTTACCTGTGGGCGTGCTGGTGTTCAGGTCTCTCAGGTTGTATCGTGTTTAGTCCTTACCTGTGGGCGTGCTGGTGTTCAGGTCTCAGGTTGTTCGTGTTTTTACCTGTGGCGTGCTGGTGTTCAGGTCTCAGTTGTGTCGTGTTTAGTCCTTACCTGTGGGCGTGCTGGTGTTCAGGTCTCTCAGGTTGTTCGTGTTTAGTCCTTACCTGTGGGCGTGCTGGTGTTCAGGTCTCAGGTTGTTCGTGTTTAGTCCTTACCTGTGGGCGTGCTGGTGTTCAGGTCCTCAGGTTGTATCGTGTTTAGTCCTTACCTGTGGGCGTGCTGGTGTTCAGGTCTCTCAGGTTGTATCGTGTTTAGTCCTTACCTGTGGGCGTGCTGGTGTTCAGGTCTCAGGTTGTATCGTGTTTAGTCCTTACCTGTGGGCGTGCTGGTGTTCAGGTCTCAGGTTGTATCGTGTTTAGTCCTTACCTGTGGGCGTGCTGGTGTTCAGGTCTCAGGTTGTATCGTGTTTAGTCCTTACCTGTGGGCGTGCTGGTGTTCAGGTCTCAGGTTGTATCGTGTTTAGTCCTTACCTGTGGGCGTGCTGGTGTTCAGGTCTCAGGTTGTATCGTGTTTAGTCCTTACCTGTGGGCGTGCTGGTGTTCAGGTCTCAGGTTGTATCGTGTTTAGTCCTTACCTGTGGGCGTGCTGGTGTTCAGGTCCTCAGGTTGTATCGTGTTTAGTCCTTACCTGTGGGCGTGCTGGTGTTCAGGTCTCAGTTGTATCGTGTTTATCTTACCTGTGGCGTGCTGTTTCAGGTCTCGGTTGTATCTGTTTAGCCTCTTTGTGTGTTTAGTTAGTTGTATCGTGTTTAGTCTTACCTGTGGCGTGCTGGTGTTCAGTCTCAGGTTGTATCGTGTTTAGTCCTTACCTGTGGGCGTGGTGGTGTTCAGTCTCTCAGGTTGTATCGTGTTTAGTCCTTACCTGTGGGCGTGCTGGTGTTCAGGTCTCTCAGGTTGTATAACTTGTCTGCGAGCTTCACCAGTTTGGCCTGGGGGCTGCAGTGACACGCGTGCTCCACCTGGAGGCGCTTCCTCTGGGCTTTGGGCAGAGTTTTGTCGTCGGTGACTTCAGCCACGATCCTGGAGACGATCGGCCCAAACCGAGACTCGAGCTCTGACAGAGACGTGTCTGTGTCCTCCACTGTGTCATGGAGCAGCGCCGCCTGGAGGAGGAGAGAGGAACAGCATCAGGGCGCCATCTGCTGGACGGGCCGCCGAATTTCCCTCTGTGATCTACAACATGGCCGACTTTTGCTCTAAACTTTGGATCAGAAAGTGAGACACTGGTTACCCGCGGTTACAAGTCATCCAAAAATATGTTTAATGACATTTGGGTCGCAGTCGGTTGGGTCGTTTGAAATAAAGATGACAATTAAACCTACGATGAGCATGTACTACTTTTAAAAAATGCGGGTCAGGAAGCGGGTCGGGTACAATATTTTCTTTTTTTTGCGGCCTGAGTTGTCTGTGCGTTAGTTGAAAACGTCTGTTTTAGGGAAACTCAGACAAACTTGAATCTGCTGCAGCTGAACTTGAGGGTCCACTATTCTGATCGCTGTCTATGACTCAAATACAGAGACAGAAGTCAAAACCTTGATATCGATTAGATATAGATAAACCAGGTTTAAATACATGGGTTTATTTTTGTGACTCACAAAAATAGCACAGAGACTCACCTGTAGGACAGAGACTCGCCTGTAGGACTCACCTGTAGGACAGAGACTCACCTGTAGGACTCACCTGTAGGACAGAGACTCACCTGTAGGACTCACCTGTAGGACAGAGACTCACCTGTAGGACTCACCTGTAGGACAGAGACTCACCTGTAGGACTCACCTGTAGGACAGAGACTCACCTGTAGGACTCACCTGTAGGACAGAGACTCACCTGTAGGACACTGAGGTCTGTAACTCCCGCCTCGTGGCTCAGGATCCGTGCGACTCCTGAACAAAAACAAATATTATTTCTCCCTCGGTTTGTCCTGGAGAGGTTTTAGTTTTTCATTTGGTCATTTTAAAAGTCAAAGCTTGTGCAGAAAGTCTCCTTAAAGATCATGGACTTCATAATAATAATAATAATAATAATAATACTGCATTATGATCTGATCTTCATCTTCAAACCGACTGCAGCTCTGCTCATGATGTGAGTCGCTGCAGGTGAATATGGAAGTTTTTAAATGTAGAGATATCGATTTGAAACTTTTGCTGTAGAGACTGACATAAACATGAGAAAAAATGTGTTGCAAGTTTTCTGTCATTTAATGTTTTCAAATAAAAATGCCTAAAATTGCCAATATTTTTGGCGACGAAATCTAAATAATGGACAGAGCCAGGTTTAAATTGATGGTTTTATTTTGTGACAGATTTGTTACAAATATTTTTTCAGAGGGATTTTGGATCTTGTTTAGTTTTAAAATAAGAAAAATCTGTAAAAATTTAAATGTAGCCCTGTTTTTTGACATTCAAACTAAATAAATCAAACTAGAATTAGGTATAAAAAATCCAAGTCGGTAAAGTTTAAAGTCTGTAGGAGCGCCTGAAGTGGAGATATTGTCGCACCAAAGTGAGAAAAATGCATTTGGAGAAAATGGCATGGAAATTACAATTCAGTGCAATATTTAAACATGTTTTGTGAAGATTAGGGATATTTAAAAAAGACTTTTTCTGCAGTTTCTCCCCTTAACCTGTTATCCCCCTCCGGAACTCTGCACATATTCTCCAGTTTGGTTTTATCCAAATTCAAAGTTACTTGAAAAAAGTGTCAAACTGCGACGAAAACAAGGATGAAAACGCAACAAAAATGTGACCAAAAAAGCAGCAAAAGAACGATATAAGGGCAATGTGTGAGGGCCGAATTAACTCTATAATTCCCCATCAGTTAGGATCAGTTTGTGGGTCTTAGCTTTCAAATGAGGTGTTACTCTGGCCAATAGGCTGTGCATTGACGGTGATGTATATGTGAATGTCTTACCTATGGGGTGGTTGATGTAGGGCGTGGCCTCTGGATCCTTGCGCCGTTGAGTCCGATGTTTCTCTGCAGCGAAGTTCACGGTTTCCAACAGCAACACCACGTCAGACACGGCCGCCATCTTTGGATGATCTACAACAGATCACATGACGTCTATGTCACAGTTTATTTGATGGTTTGTGCAGAAAAGTCACAATTCACCAGATTCTATTAATGTGCAGCTTTAGACGGTGACATTTCCCCATCTCAACTATCCTTAAATACATTTTCCTAAATTAAGATGAACTTAGTAGTTATTATTCATATAAAGAACCAAATAAACTTAGTGCAGATAGAGTTGGTCGGTATGAAACAGGAAATCTGCTTCAGTAACAGATTAACAGATCAAATGTTGCTAAATGACAAATGAACATCTGAAAAACAGAAACAAATGTGATTTTTCTGTGATAATAGTTTAACCTCTTACCCCTGCCTGAACCGAGCACATTTTCTCCAGTTCGGCTTTACCTAAATCTAAAAGCTAAACACGTATCTCACATATTTTCCATTTACTGTAACAGATGGTATTTGCAGGAAGCATTATGGCTCTTGATAGCTTTTTGATTGGTCACAGTCTTTATTGTTTTGAGGTACTGGTTGAGTTCGCTTATGAAATGAAGTCCATTTGGTTTTGTTTGTGCCCATTTAGTTTTATGAATATGATATTTGGCCAAGTGGATGATAGTCTGAATCAGAAGGGAAAGGTCTTTGGGATATTTGGATTATCAAAATAAAACAATATGTCACTCTCCCGGAGGCTGATCATATAGCCAGCTTTGTTCTGGATAAGTTGTTGTATATGTGACCATAGGTTTTGACTGTAAGCGATAAAACAGGTGGATAATGGTTTCTTGTTCAGCTTGACAGAAGTCGCATTTATAATCTTATAATTTATAATCAAGTTTGAATCTTTATCTCCCTGTCAATTAACATGCCTCAAAAGTATGTATAAAACTTTATAGACTGTTGTATAATTTTATCTGGAAAAACAAAGCTCATTATTTAAAGATGGATGTACTTTGCAACCAGAGGGGAAATGGAGGGCTGGAAGTTCTGAGCTTTGTAACTGTTAACAATGTCTTCAAAATTAAGTGGATATCATATCTCACTTAGTAAAAGAAAAAATAAATATATGGAATGCAATCCCCAAATACATTTTTAATCAAATTGGCGGAATTGAATTCCTACTAAAATGTAATTACAAACCAGAAAAACTACCCATCAAACTCTCAGACTTCCATAAGCAGGCGTTACTCTCCTGGAGGCTGATGTACAAGCACAGCTTCTCACCAACCAGATGTTACATCTGGAACAATCAATATATCAAACATCGCAACAAAACGCTCTTTCTCAAAACCTGGTTTGATAATGGAATAATATGGACTAATCAACTCATCAATCAGCAGGGACAAGCATTTTCATACGACAAATTCATTACATTACACAATTACACAATTCTGCTGCGTGAATATGTTCAAGTTTGTAAATCCATACCAAAAGGAATAATGTGTCTCTTAAAAAAACTATCAATTTAATAATGAAACACAGAAAATCCAGAACAAAATGTATATAAGAGAAATTGGTATCACTAAAAGAACATGTCCAAATAAATACATCAGAAACCTCATCCAACCTTTACAAAGACCAGTAGCAACGTCGCACTGGAACTCAGTATTTGGGTAAATAAACTGGAGTAGGGCTTGGCTGGTTGGTGAGAAGCTGTGCATCTTTAACATGAGACCCATGTATGTTCATTAACATGCACTGTCCCGACCAAATAAACCAATAAATAAATAATAAAAATAATACATAATAAGTCAAATAACTCTCATATAAAATCCTACATAATATACACCGACCTGTTCTGTCCGCTGCACTTCCGCATCAGCTGCGCAGCCTACGTCACTTCCGCGCTCCTCTCATTTAGCCTCCAAGGTTTAAAAACATCAAATAAACTAAAGTTACTCCGCGGTTTGTACTTTTCTCCACATGAATCACCAGGAAACAGGGCTGTACGCCTCACTCGGGGACAGTAGTGGTGTTATATCAGGCCAAATTGATAATATTTACAGGAATAGCCTTTGTTTTTAGCCTCGAAGCTAACGGCTAACACCACGCTAACACTTCCGCACTTCGCTGCTGCAGCTCCACGTCCTGAAGACCCGCTTTAGAGCCGCTTTTCTCTGGAACAAGCGGACCTTTAACCGAACCCTGGAGCCGCAGAGCCGTGTCCCGGGACCGGACACCGAGACACCGGGACCACGGCTGCGCTAACACTGCAGTGAGGTAATACTGAGGTAATAGTGAGGCAATCAGGAATATCCTCTATCTCGGAGGGCGTTTGTGTCTTAGATCAGGTTCTGAAGGAGGTTCTTGTGTTTGTAAAGTTAATATTTCAGTCAGATGTAGCTCCTGTTTGTGTCTAACCCTAATGTTAGATAAATGTGACTTTATTGACCTGACACTGGAGGATTCTCTTAAACTCAGTGAGGAACAAACAGGTAATAACAATAATGTAATTGTTAGGGAGAAAAACTCTGACTTTAGGTTTGCCTTGACTGTAAGGGACTAGTTGTGTTTATCCCCGCCTTCAACCTGGAGTGTCGGCCAGAACACCTCTTTAAGCCAGAACAACTTGTATGGTGGTGCGATAAGCATGGAGCAGGAGACAGCTTTGATTAGATTTATATTTTGTGAAAGTGTGGTTTTCTGTAACACAGTCAAATAGAACAGCACATATTACAATTCATGTCACCAAGTTACAATCTGATACACAATATTACTTTGCTTAAATAACTCAAAAGATAGCAGAACATATAGTCAACAGTAACTAGAGAGGCCTGCAGTGGTAGTTAGCTTAGGCTATGATATAGATCAACTCGGTAAGTAACCTAAGCACTAACAAATCACATCAAACGAAGAGGCACCACATAAAGAAAACAAAACAACAACTTACGTGGTCATAGACGCACACTTTCCGATAATTCACACTTTGGAAAGGATTACAATGGCAATGACAGCTGAAGACACCTCAAAGCCAGTTAGGATTTGTTTACAGGTTGCCGTGGTGACATGGAACCTAAGGCTGGGGCCTTTAACTGCAGCCACGTGTGTATTTCCCAGAGCAGGAGAAATGACCAGTAACCATAGAATAACTATTAACCAGGGCCTTTTGTACAGTAATAGTAACGTTTTTATTTATTTATTTAAAGGGCCAATGCATAATGAACATATACATGTAAATGTGCCAGAATTAGCCAAAGGATACTTTCCATCTGTTGTCCCTGCAGATCATGAAAATGCTAAGAAACAGTGAATGTCAATTATGACAAAAGGTTATTACACAGATCATTCACACAATTCCACTCTTGAGACAAGAAACTTCATCAGTGGTCACATGTGTCACATAAATATTATCAATGAGGTAAGAGTCTCTCATGTCCGCTGCTGTTCCAAACCTCAGTCCTTTTCACTGATGACACCTGTGACTAAACGCTGTTCGTCCATAAGGTTCAAGGAGCAATAGCTATGAAGGAAACAAAACATGAAATATCAAAGTGCAAAGACACAGACTGTACATGTTTCAGTTATAATGTGAAACTTGAAATCAGACATTTGACTGAAAAATCACATTGTGTTTTTCCCCCAGCGATTGTGCAGCCCCGGTCTGAACCCGGTCTGGACTTGGACTCGGTCTGGACCTGGTTTCTGGTTCTGGTTCTGGTCCACTGAGGAATAGGCAGAGGGAGTGATGGCGTCTCAGCGCAGAGACGCTCCTCCGCTGCCGGACGTGTCTGTCCTGAAGAGAGTGGCCCGAGACCAGCTCATCTTCCTCCTGGAGCAGGTACAGCCTCCTCAGCTCGTCCTCCTCTGCTCCTCTTCTTCCTCTCTCCCTCCTCCGCTGCTCCTCTTCTTCCTCTCTCCCTCTTCCTCTGCTCCTCTTCTTCCTCTCTCCCTCCTCCTCCTCTGCACCTCCTTGCGCTTCAGATCGCTCTTTATTTTTTATCAGTCGGCCTCATAATCGTGGACTAATGAGGCCGGGGGAGGGGGGGTGTATGAACAAATGCTTTATGTTAAGCATGTAGCCTCACCTTTTAAATGTTCTACAGGTGCTCATCATATAATTAGAGTATCATGAGAAAGTTCATTTATTTCTGTAATTCAACTTAAAGGGTTACGGTTGTGACAAATGTCAAGCCTTTGTTTGTTATAATGTTGATGATTATGGCTCACAGTCCATTTTCAAAATATTCAAATTTTATGAGACTTAATTTTGGGTTTTCACAAGCTGAGCCATAATTATCAAAGTTATAACAAATAAAGGTTATACATATCTCACTTTGCATGTACTGAGTCTATCATATTAGTTTCACAGTTTAAGTTGAATAACAGAAGTGAATGCACTTTTTCATGATATTCTAATGATATGACGAGCACCTGTGTATGTTTTATAATTGTTGGCGTTCTACACTTTGCCCCGGGACAACAGCTGAAAACTAGCTCTGCAGCGAATACTGACACCTTTACAGAAATGTTCATTACTGTCCCTGTCAAATACAAAATGAATAAAATCAAGAGCCTGTAATATCGGTTGTTTATTGGTAATACCATAAAGCTATTCTACTCGTAGGCTAAAGGCTAAATGAAAAAAAAAAATCAAAAAATAAAATAAAAATAAATAAATAAAGGGGCGCCTTTTAATGGCTGCCCTGGTGCGTTTAGCGCATGTGCGCAAGCGCACCGAGTAAAATTCCTAGTTGTGGATCTGTTCATGACAATGGCAATAAAACCGATTCTGATTCTGATTCTGAAATGTAATGTAGGTTAGACGTGAACAACAGAAATCATAAGCTTCATGTGATTTGCATTTGCATGCATCCCGCCAGCAAAAAGTGTAAAAAGTATATGCAGTAAAATAATCTAAACAGACTTATACTTTTCGTATAAAATCCAAACATCATTATTCTCTAAAAGTCTCTGGAGAATCAGAGTGGGAGCAGGGCGGAGCCTGGTCTGTGGGGTAGAGCGTTACCATGGTAACCCATTAAAGAGGGGGTATTATGCTTTTTTCAATCACATAGCACCAGTCTATAGCATACTACAATGATGACGTAACCTTCTGTTGGTCTGTATATGCAGTAAATTAAAATAACTGCCTTGAATAAAATTGCTCTCTCAAAATGGCTGTACTGAACGTCTTGAAATAGGCCTCTGTCTCTTTAAGAAGCTTTCCGACACGCCCCCTTCAGCACACTGCTGTGGCATCTAAACAACACTACTGTGCGGGAGGGGGCTCTGCTGAGCTGAGGAGCAGTGGTTGGTGGCTTGGCTGGTGACGAAAGGTCCAGAGGCGTCTCCAGGAGGTGGGGGCGTTCCTAGGAGGACTGAGGCATAGCTACACCTAAAATGGCTGCCGTCTAAGTTTTTACTGATTACTCAAAAATATGTGAATGAGCCAAGGCAACACTCCAGGCATGTGTTTAATGAGGGAATGACATAATAACATGATATAAAGCTTGAAAAAGTACATTTTACATAATACCCCCCCTTTAAAGTAACTGTGTGTGAAGCTTCCAGGGAAGAAGGACCTGTTCATTGACGCAGACCTGATGAGTCCCCTGGATCGAATCGCCAACGTGTCCACACTCAAAGTACTGCTCTCATTACTGCTTAATTAACATGTCATTAACACGTAACTAACACATGAACTCTCATCTGCGTCAACAGCAACACGAAGTGGACAAACTCTACAAAGTGGAGCATAAACCCATCGTCTCCACGGCTGAACAGTGAGTGTAGCTCCGCCCGCCACACCATAAGCCCCGCCCACACGTGAGGGTTTGCAGATTATGTCCCTGATGTCCACATTAACTGTGTTTTGTGTCACAGACTGTGTTTCCTGATCAGACCTCGGATCCAGACGGTCACATGGATCTGCGGTGAGAAACGGCTCTAATACTTCATATACAGAGTTCTTCATGTACTAATACTAGAGAGTACTTCAATAATACCAGTACTGTGGAGTACTGCAATAGTACTCATACTAGAGCTACACAATTAACCTTTATCGAATGGAAATTACGGTTTGAGCTGCTGTGATTACCAAACCTCAAGGCGCTGACTTTTATTTTCTGCCTTTGCTGTTTGAGTGACAGACATGTTTTCTAATCAGAAGAAGAATGTATTTATTTATTTAAGATGTGACAGTGAATATTAATTAACACGAGTCCTTGAAGTCCACATGTAAATATGCCAGAGTTGCCACATGGCTAATTTTATTTAACCTCACATCCTCATGAAGACTGTTCCAGATTTTAGCTGCATGAAACTGAACGCAGCCTCAGCGTGTTTAGTCCTGACTCTGGAACCACCAGGAGACCCCTCCCTGAGATGGTTCATACGGCTCCAACATGTCAGAGATGGACTTTGGTGCTAAACCATGAAAAGACTTGTAACAAGCAGAGCCGTTTTAAATTCTATTCTCTGAGTGACAGGAAGCCAGTGCAGAGACCGGAGCACTGGACTAATGTGGTCGTATTTCCTGGTTCTTGTCAGGACTCGAGCAGCAGCGTTCTGGATCCACACACACAATAACATTAAGCAGACATTATAAACAAAGCAACAGAGATAGAAAATAAACATGAATCTGTTGTCTTGTCTCGCTCTGTGTTTGGCAGCAGGTCGGGTCCAGTATCACTGTGTTAAACTGTGTCTAAATGTAACGTCTTTACAGCAGGTTTGTGACGTAAATATGAGGCGGATTTTCATAAAAGCAGCATTTGATTCAGAGAACGCATTTATGAAACTGAATAGAGAAAGAGTTTGAAAGCGTTACATTTATATTATTGGAAAATGATTCAAACTAAACCATGTTTTTCTGACAACTCCATAAAAGCCTGTTATACTGTTGTATGTTGTTGCTGATGAAGCTGAAATGTAAAAAACTGAGATTTAGAAGTTTATCTGCAGCTCGATGCTCAGCTGCCTAGGCTGTACATAAAATATTAAAATCACAATTTCTGTTCGAAAAATCACAAATGGGTTTTGTGTCAAAATCGTACAGCTCTAATACTAGCTCTAACTAATACTTCATGCACTAATACTACAGTTCTGCAGTATTTTAGAGAAGGGGTTCTCAAACCTGGGACCCAGTGTAAACAAATGCAGAAACTGGATTTCAAATGTTTTCCCTAAAGAAGGATAAGAAGCAAAAAGTCATTAATAAGTCAATAAATCTAGTACTGTCACTGAAGTACAAGCACAAATACTGCTGTGGTTAAAGGAACGCTCTCAGTGGTCCAGCAGTTTCACATGCTCTTACATTGAATCAGAATTGATTTTATTGACAATTAATGATTTTTTTTTTCCAGATCTTGTGAACTATGACAAAGCTATGGGACGAGTGCGACGCTACAAGATCATCTTCACCCCTCAGAAGGTACTGCATTAGTACATTACTATACTTCCATACTACTATACCATATTACTACTATACCATATTACTACTATAATACTATACCATATTACTACTATACTACTATACCAGTGTTTCTCAAACATTTTCAGCCACTTTATCTTCCAATTATTTTCTGAGGACCACCTAACAGAATCCCACTCCAACACGCCCCCAAAAAGAACTAAATATGAAGGATAAGCTAAATGTATGTTTTAAAATGCAACTGTTTCAAGTCAAAAACAAATTATTCAAACACAAATGTAATTATATGATCAGGAATTCTTATATGAATTTCATTTCATTTGAAAAAGTAAATGTGAAATGAGCTGCAGCTTAATATGAGCAACAAACATGTGGGAAAAAACAGCATATACTAGGTTCCACCTAATGTAATTCTAAAGAGCTAGTAGTTTAAATTGAGGCTGTGGTAGGAAGTCTATGGTTGTAACTATGGTAACAATAAAATGCAGAAAAATCATATTACTACTATACTACTATACCATATTACTTTTATACCATATTATTTCTATACTACTATATGTTTGTTCGTTGTTGACCTGCCGCTCATCCTCAGGTGTCTCCATAGTGCGCAGGTCTGTTCCAGCTGGATCGATATTCTCTGCTTTTGAGTCCATGATAAAAATTAAAAAACAACTCCTAATCTTCGGACAAACATCCAGCAGCGCCGATCACGGTTTCCTGCAATAGTTTAACTTTTTTTCCTGCGCCAACACGTGCACGTACATCATTAAAAAGGCAACAGACACAAATCAGGAAGTATCTATTGGCTATTTCCTAAAAGCCAAGAGGATTGGTTTGCTATAACAATTTGTTTTTTAATTAAATGATGATTATTGATTGTGGACATCTGCGCAGTGAACTCATTTGCATATCACATTTGCGGCACTAATAATACACACAGTTTCTAATGGTAAATCAGGTGCAACATGTGCTAATTTTAATCATTAGTTTCTGACCCCCTGGTGTTTCTCCTGTTTCCCTCAGTTCTTCGCCTGTGAGTCCGTCCTGGAGGAGCGCGGTGTGTTCGGAGGTACAGACGCTTTAACGAAATCTCTCTCAAATAAATCCATGTTTTAAACCCGCTGGCTGTGATTGGTGCAGACGTGTCATGTGACCAGTGGGACTTCAACCTGTTACCTGTGGACGATGACATCATCAGCCTGGAGCTGCCCGAGTTCTTCACCGACACTTTCCTGGTAATTACTCTACAAAACAAGGCACTTTACTGTAATTACTCGCTACAAAACAAAGGTTCATTATATTATATTCAAGGTTTCAGGGAATTGAAAAGTATTAAAACTCTGACTTGGGAGATCTACTCAGCCAGGGCCAATATGGCGCCCTCGGCAAGTCTGAGCATTTGCAGAGTGTGAAGAAGAGGAATAGGGATGGGTATTGTTAAGGGAGGACCGGCACACGTGAACCAGGTTTCGGTACTCATCCCTACAGAGGAATTGTCAATTCACTTTGAGAGAGAATAAAGGGTGGATGATATATTATTGATTCAGAATCGGGGCAGGCGAGTTGTGGACCTGTTGTAGGGCCCCCTCTGAACGGGCTCATAAATCTTGTCTTTTTAAAGCTCCACTCAGTATAGGATTATAAAGCGGTTCACTACATCAACTAGTTAGGGCAGCAGGGTGGGGGCTCGCTGGTGGGGGGGCTACCGCCCTCTACCAGCTTGCCACATAATACCCCGGCTTTTTAACGCACCTCACAAATAGGGAAAACGATCAAAAACCACTGACAGAACAATCTTAACAACATTATTACAGTGGAAGCAGGTCTGATAGCAATGAGAAACATGATACATTTCAAGATGATATTTTTTGAGAATGTTATTATTGTCATGGTTATTATGGTGATAATATATGTATAATAAATGTGTGCGCTAGTAATGTATGTGTATGTATATATATATGTATACAGTATGTCTGTATGTGTGTATATACAGTATATGTATATCTAAAACACTATGACTACTTAAACAGTAAGTAAATCAATAGAATGGTGACCAGAATGGTAACATAAGCAATGATAAAAAATAAGAGAAAACTATAAAACTAAGTGAATACACTCAGAAATCACACACTTTTCTATTTGTATTGTATTTTGAAATTGGAGTAGGCACTAAGCTTTCTTGCTTCGGCCTACTCCTTTTGAGTTATTATTTATTTTTATTTTTTCTTGTTTGTTTGTGATAATGTAAATGAAATGATGTAAATATTGTAATTAATAGCTCAAATAAATAAATAAAATAAAATTCCTGTCCCTCAGGCCGGGGACCAGCGCTGGGTCAGGACTGTGGGCAGCTCGCTCCATCTGCTCCATTCTCTGTTCGGACCTTTCTCCAAAGTCTACGGCATCGGACGCATCGCCAAGGTAACGGGAGAGAGGGAGGGGCTCTGACACAGGGGGAGGAGCTCTGATGACGGAAGGGCATCTGTTGCAGATGGTGTACGAGTCGTTCCGGATGCAGCTGCAGACGGAGGAGACGAGGACCAAAGGAGACGCTCAGATTGAAAACGTCTTCATCATCGACCGAGGTGAGGAGGAGGAGGAGGAGGAGGTGGAGGTGAAAGAGGAGGAGGAGGAGGAGGAGGAGGAGGAGGAGGAGGTGGAGAGGTGGAGGTGAAAGAGGGGGTGGAGGAGGAGGGGAGGAAAAGGAGAGGATGACAGTGTGTGTCTTTGTGACAGACGTGGACCTGGTGACCCCGTTCTGCTCGCAGGTCGTTTATGAAGGACTCGTGGACGACGTCTTCAGGATCAAATGCGGTAGGAATCCCGCGCTCTGATTGGTTAATGTCAGGGAGGAGGGGGCGGGCTCTGTGCTCTGCTCGTTGTCTCTGATTGGCCGATGTGTTTCAGGATGTGTGGAGTTCAGTCCCGACGTCACGGCATCAGATAAGAGCGTCAAAGTGATGCTCAACTCCCAGGACAAGGTCAGAACTACTGTAATAACACTGGGGTCAGGGGCGGGGCTACGAGGCCAGGGGCGGAGCTACGAGGCCAGGGGGTGGTGCTACATGGCCAGGGGGTGGGGTTATGGGGTCAGGGGGTGGGGTTAGGAGGATGATTTGAATGTAACAGTGTTTCTGCTCCAGGTTTTCAGTGAAATCCGAAACGAACATTTCTCCAACGTGTTTGGATTCCTGTCTCAGAAAGCGCGGACTCTGCAGACGTCGTACGACGTGAGTCTGAGTTTTATTGATGCCACTAATCCAGTGCTTCTCAATTATTTTCAGTTGTGTCCGATCCTCTCTCTCTCTCTCTGTGTCTCTGTCTCTCTGCCACAAATGTTTTTCTGACTTTAGTGGCTTTTGCAGGTCATTCACAGCGATATTTCAAGTTACACACGAGCGCCATCTTAGGGAGTGTGTTTATTGGTCTTACCACACTCGTTGTGTGTCAGTCTGGCCGCGCCTCTTGCACCTCACACTCGCTCTACTATAGCCCAGTGTAGCTCCCGATCCGTACTGTGATTAAACAACAGCAGTTTGAAAGTTTAACTGTAACAGTTTAACTTGTAACAGTTAAATACAGTTAATGTGCATTATTTCCCCTAAATTTCCGGGAATCCCTTTACTTTGTGGGGCGCGGGCTGCAGCTGCACTTTAGGCTTTTACAAAGCGGGATGATTGTTGCTGATATTCTGCATTTTCCTTGAAAGAACTCAAGCGGCTTATCAGCGTGACTGGGGTGTAAAGTGACGCCTTAATTTATTTGACTTAATGCTGTCCATGTTTTTAGACAAAGTAAACACACACGGTCTCACCCCTGGCATCGCTCCCACTACTGCACTGATCAATGTTTCAGAAACGGCCAGGGAAGGACTTCAGTAACGTGTAATCATGTGTTTCAGAAACGGCGCGGGATGGACATAAAACAGATGAAAACCTTGTGTCGGGGGAACTGAAGGGACTGAAGCAGGAGCACCGCCTCCTCAGCCTACGTACGAGCTAGGGTTGGGTGATGTCTCCTTAATTGTTGACGATGTTTACAGTGAATCATCGTGATGGACGATGATATGGGGATATCTCTTTAAATATAACTGACGCTAACTAACGCTAACATGTTAACGTTAACATGCTAATGCTAACGAGCTAAGGTTAACATGCACCTGTTAACATGCTAACATGCTAACATTAAAGGGATATTTCAGGATTTTTGACATTGGGCCTCATTTCCTAGTTATCCAGAGTGTTGTTGATGTCTGGAGATATTTTTTTCTTAAATTCATGCAGTTCTTATATTTGAAGAGTCTAGTGGCGCTAGGCTAGGGCAAGGCTAAAGCATTTCTATGGTATCAGTTAGCCTGCATTAAAAACAGTCTGACCACTCCACAGTGCACCTGAGGTAAATCACTTATAACACCAGACTAACCATATAAATGTCTGTGTTAATAGAATCATTTGAACCATTTTGCATTTAAAATAACTTACAGTGCCTCTCGAAAGTACTAATACACTTTGAACTTTTGCACATTTTGTCATGTTTACAACCCAAAACGTAAAGATTGTATTTGAATTTTTTACTGAGAGTTCACACACAAGTAACAGACAACTGTGAAGTGAAAGCAAAATGATACATGATTCTGTTATTTTTCAAAAAATAGAAAAGTGAAAAGTGGGGCGTGCACAAGTATTCATACAGCATGACTTAATACTTTGTGGAACCCCTTTTGCTGCAATAACAGCAGCAAGTCTTCTGGGGTATGACTACAAGGTTTGCACATCTAGAGACTGACATTTTAGCCCATTCCTCTTTACAAGGTACGAGAGAGTAGAGAGAGTAGATTACACACAGGTGGCCTCTATTTAATGGTTAGGGCAAGGAGTGAACATTCTGCAGTCATTAGGAATGTTATAAAGGCAATTTAATGCACTCAGAAAATGCTGTATGAATACTTATGCACACCCCACTTTTCACTTTTAAAATAACAGAATAACAGAATCATGTATCATTTTGCTTTCACTTCACAGTTGTCTGTTACTTGTGTGTGAACTTTCAGTAAAAAATTCTAAATAAATCTTTACGTTTATGGTTGTAAACATGACAAAATGTGCAAAAGTTCAAGGTGTATCAGTACTTTCGAGAGGCACTGTATATTTGAGCAGCATCAGCTTCGTGGCTGTAAGCTAACGCAGCGGCGGAGTGATCTGCGAGAAAATAGTCCCTCAAAATGCGTTAATTCATGTGATACAAGGTCAGTTATATTTCAAAAATGATTCTATTAACACAGACATTTATATGGTTAGTCTGGTGTTATAAGTGATTTACCTCAGGTGCACTGTGGAGTGGGTCAGACTGTTTTTAATGCAGGCTAACTGATACCATAGAAATGCGTTAGCCTAGCATTAACCTAGCGCCTCTAGACTCTTCAAATATAAGAACTGCATGAATTTAAGAAAAAAATATCTCCAGACATCAACAACACTCTGGATAACTAGGAAATGAGGCCCAATGTCAAAATCCTGAAATATCCCTTTAATAAGCTAATGCTAAGATACACATGCTGATGCTAACCTTCCTCAGCTACGAGCTGCGTTCATGTGACCTGAGGAGCTCGTTGACGTCATTGTCCACAGTTGTTTGTGTCATGAGCTTTTTATTTATAAAAGTGGGGATTCGTTTACACTGATTAGCGATGAATGAATTTGTCGTCAGCGTCTGAAAAGCTTGGCTCGTTCGTTTCATAAAATATCACGTGAATGTTTGTAATTTCTTTTTTTTTCATCTGTTTTTAGTCAAATATTTTTCTCTCTCACAGACATCGGGGCGAGCGAGGCCATGATGAAGAGAAAAACCAAACAGGACTTTCAGGAGCTGCTCCGCACCGAGCACTGTGAGTGTGTGAGTGATGTCACTGTGAGTGTGACGGGAGTGAGTGTGACGGGGGCGAGCGTGACGGGAGCGAGCGTGACGGGAGCGAGCGTGACGGGGGCGAGCGTGACGGGGGCGAGCGTGACGGGGCGAGCGTGACGGGGGCGAGCGTGACGGGAGCGAGCGTGACGGGGGCGAGCGTGACGGGGGCGAGCGTGACGGGGGCGAGCGTGACGGGGGCGAGCGTGACGGGGGCGAGCGTGACGGGGGCGAGCGTGACGGGGGCGAGCGTGACGGGGGCGAGCGTGACGGGGGCGAGCGTGACGGGGGCGAGCGTGACGGGGGCGAGCGTGACGGGGGCGAGCGTGACGGGGGCGAGCGTGACGGGGCGAGCGTGGGGGACGGGGGCGAGTCTGACCAACCGCATCAAAACTGATCTAAAGAGAGAGTTTATCGGTTTCTGCTTTCAATAGTTTCATTTACTTATTATTCAAAGCTAAACTTTTTTGTATTCCAAACTGGTATCGTTTTCACGTCTCATGTGAATATGGAAATTCACTGTGATGTTCCATAGGAGGATCAGGGAGGGGTCATTTGAAAGCTTAGTATCTCTAGTTTCTGTCACATGCTGATCTCTGTGGTCTCTGTTGTAGCTATGCTGGAGGCTTCGAGCTTCGAGAGTGCATCTCCTTCATCGAGGACCACATCAACAGACAGGTACCTGCTCCTCTGTGCAGCGCCCCCTACAGGAGGAGAGAGTTACAGACTGTAGAGCGCCCCCTACAGGAGGAGAGAGTTACTGACTGTAGAGCGCCCCCTACAGGAGGAGAGAGTTACTGACTGTAGAGCGCCCCCTACAGGAGGAGAGAGTTACTGACTGTAGAGGACAGGAGGAGAGTACGACTGTAGAGCGCCCCCTACAGGAGGAGAGAGTTACTGACTGTAGAGCGCCCCCTACGGAGGAGAGAGTTACTGAGTAGGCGCCCTGCTGTTATTCATGGGTTTCTTGTGTTGCAGGTGTCGATGATCGAGTCTCTGCGGTTGCTGTGTTTGCTGTCGCTCACAGAAAACGGTAGTGTGTAGTTGTCTCCCTTTGGGGAAACGCTTCTCAGATTTTAGGGCAAAGAGTTTCACCAATAAAACATTTGTTCTTGTTTCAGGACTTCTGCCCAAAGACCTGCGCTCCCTGAAGACCCAGTATCTGCAGGTGAGACCTTCCTAACTCCTACATCCTACACCCTAACCCATACATCTTACCTCCTACACCCTAACCCATACATCTGACCTCCTAACTCCTGCAATGTCATGTTGCTGTTTTTCTCAAAGTTATGACCTTTCTTATCTCTTTGTCTCCTCCTCTCTTTATCTCCCTGTCTCCTCTCTCCTGGTCTCCTGGTCTCCTCTTCTCCTGGTCTCCTTCTCCTGGTCTCCTCTTCTCCTCTTCTCCCTGTCTCCTCTCTCCTGGTCTCCTGGTCTCCTCTTCTCCTGGTCTCCTCTTCTCCTGGTCTCCTCTTCTCCTGGTCTCCTCTCTCCTGGTCTCCTCTTCTCCTGGTCTCTTCTCCTGGTCTCCTCTTCTCCTGGTCTCCTCTTCTCCTGGTCTCTTCTCCTGGTCTCCTCTCTCCTGGTCTCCTCTTCTCCTGGTCTCCTCTCTCCTGGTCTCCTCTTCTCCTGGTCTCCTCTTCTCCTGGTCTCCTCTTCTCCTGGTCTCCTCTTCTCCTCTTCTCCTGGTCTCCTCCTCTCCTGGTCTCCTTACCTCCTGGTCTCCTTACCTCCTGGTCTCCTTATCTCCTCTCCTTATCTCCCCTCAGAGTTATGGCTTCGATCATCTCCTGACCTTCTCGAGTTTGAAGACTCTGGGTTTGGTTCAGGAGCAGCAGACGGCGGAGACTCTGAGCGCCATGGAAACCAGAGTGGGCCGGCTCGTCAACGACCGCACGGCAGGTACCGCCCCCTCCTCCTCCACTAACTCCACAGACTAACCACTGTGCCACAGCTGTTTCAGTAACGGCTGAACAGTCCTGAAGTACATTTACTCTGTGACCGACTCTGTTACTGACTCTGTTACTGACTCTGTTACCGACTCTGTTACCGACTCTGTGACTGACTCTGTGACCGACTCTGTGACCGACTCTGTGACCGACTCTGTTACCGACTCTGTTACCGACTCTGTGACTGACTCTGTTACCGACTCTGTTACTGACTCTGTTACCGACTCTGTGACTGACTCTGTTACTGACTCTGTTACTGACTCTGTTACTGACTCTGTTACCGACTCTGTTACCGACTCTGTTACCGACTCTGTGACCGACTCTGTGACCGACTCTGTGACTGACTCTGTTACCGACTCTGTGACTGACTCTGTTACTGACTCTGTTACTGACTCTGTTACTGACTCTGTTACCGACTCTGTTACCGACTCTGTTACCGACTCTGTTACCGACTCTGTTACGACTCTTTACCGACTCTGTGACTGACTCTGTGACTGACTCTGTGACCGACTCTGTCCTCGTTTCAGGGAAACTCACTGAAGCCATTTCGTCTTTGGCCAAAAAGAGCAACTTCAGAGCTTTGAGCCGCAAACTCCAACTGGTAAAGTTCCTCCTTGTTAGGCAATGCATATCGAGGATTGAAGGGCTAGGCGGGCCGCATCTGGCCCCCGGGCCTTAGTTTGCCCATGCTGGGTTTAACCTCGTAACCCCTCGCCTTAACCAAGTGCATTTTCTACGGTTCAGTTTTACCCAAATCTAAAAGCTTCTCGACTGGAGCCAACAGACTATAGGCCAGAGTAACACCTCATTTGAAAGCTAAGGCCTACTAAACTGATCGCCACTATTTTGTTTACTTTTTTAAGCGTTTTTGTCGTGTTTTGTCGCTCTTTCGTGACTTTCTTGTTGATTTTTTTGGTAGCATTTTCATCGCGTTTTGTCACAAGCGTTTTTCTCGTGTTTTCATCACACTTGTTTGCTTTTAGATTTGGGTAAAGCCAAACTGGAGAAAATGTGCTTGGTTCATTTGGAGGTTAAGAAGTTAATGGTACCCAGCCCTTTGTTTACGTGTGTTTGTTTACCATATATAAGCCGTATATAAACCGTATAAACCGTGCTGTGCCTCAGGTCCCGAAGGTGGAGGACTACGACCTCCACGTCCCCAAAGACATGGCCTACGTCTTCAGCGGAGCTTACGTCCCTCTGAGCTGCAGACTCATCGAGCAGGTCAGGACTAACTAAACATCTACTAACTAACCTCCTACTAACCATGGAGCAGGTCAGGACCATGGAAATAAAAAGGAGCAGCGGTTCCATCCTTACTTATTCAACAGTTTCAGATTCCGTTAGCATTTTCCTGTAGCCGTTAGCATTATTATTCTGATCGATCCAGATGTTTCCACATTTACGTTTCTGTTTCTAAATCCAGACCTTTGGAGACCTGACTTTAGATCAGAGAAGGCCTGATATAAAAGTGTCTCTGAGCTAAACCTCCTCTGATCCTGTACCAAAGGACCATCCTGTACCAAAGGGCCTGTGTTTGTGCAGGTGCTGGACAGAGAGAGCTGGTCTGGTATGGAGGAAGTGACTCGACTTTTAAACGGACACGAGTTCAACGTCACAGGTACGAGCCAATCACAGCTCAGCACCTCATCGACCAATCACAGACGTTTCCAGGAAGTGACTCCAACATGGCGGCTCCCTGGTTTTACTCTGTGTCAGAATAAAACCTTTTAAACGTTTGCATTTGTTGTTGTTTGTTTTCAGGCAGCGCCTCGTCTCCGGGCGCAGACTCTCAGCGCGAGTCCTCGTCCTGTTCTTAGGAGGATGCACGTTCTCAGAGATCGCCGCGCTGCGTTTCCTAGCCCGAGAGAAAGGTCAGATGCCCTTCCGTCCTGGGACTCAGTAATAATTGGTTTGTGTGATTAAAAGAACCCAAAGTACTGCTTTCTTCTGGACGTTCGGAAGCAGTGACGGCGTCTGTGGGAGGAGTCTGTGAGCTCATGGAGCAGGGTCATAAGTGTCAGACACACTGGTGAGGGGGACATGCAGAGAACATGGGTGTTCCTGATGGTGATGTGGTTTATACTTTCGAGGAGCATTGTGGAGTGCTGAACCTCGATCTCTGGACTAGATGGATAGATACAGTGGAGTAAAAAAGTATTTGGAAATCCAAAAGGAAGGGGAACTGACCAAATACTGTTTTGTCCCACAGTAGATAGAGACTTTATTAGTCCCCGCAAGGAGAAATTCAGTCGTCCTTCAGCAACAAACAGTGGATAAAAACACAACACATATAAATATAATAAAATACTGACGTCGTCGCCCCAAGTTTAAACCCTCATGCATTTACATCAACATTGATCATTATGAAATGGAATTGCAGCAGGGATAAAGGTTCTCCTAAAGCGCTCAGTCCTGCAGTACATGGAGAGCAGAGTCTCATGCAGAGGGTGAAGAGATAACATTTCAGTTATTCTGTTTATAACCTTGTGTTTAAGAATGCTAAGGTTAATTTGACCCAGACACTAAACTATGTACAATTTGTAATGAGAGACGAGGACAGCATCTCAGCTGCCTGAGAATAGAATGATGTCTATTTGTGTTGTCTACATGTACAACTATATCATTCTCTGTGTGCATCTCTTTGATCCTGGACTTGTGCTTGACTTGATTCTTGATAGTGAGAGACATGGTTAGAGCTCTGAAAGCAGCATGTTGTGTCTCTGACTTTGGGCTCTTCTGATTGTTGCTCTTGTTGATAAATCTGGCTCTGGACACGATCCGCTACTCTCTGGGAGTTTTTTGTATGATATTAAACTTCCACAAGAGAGCCTGGTGTTACTGAGGACGGCCTGATGCACCTCTCAACCACTGCCTCCACAGAGTCCACTGACCCACTGAGATGTTGTTGCCTCAGCAGACGGCAGCATAAAAGAGAAACAGCAGTTACAGCAGATTGATAAAACATAGACAGCATTTGATTTCACACATCAAAGGACTTCAGCCTCTTCAGGAAAAAGAGCCTGGTCTAACCCTTTTTGTAGAGGAACTCTGTGTAGATGTTCCAGTCCAAGTTGTCATCCAGGTGAACACCTAGATATTTGTGTGCACCTGTTCAACGTTGTCCGTGTGTGTTGATGGGCTGGAGAATGTTCTTTTTCTTCATTTCTTTGTCTTGTTAGTGTTCAGAGTGAGTGAGTTCAAGTTCCTGTACTCCTCTTCCTGGTTGCTCCTTCCACAGGCCACAGTGGCTGTGTCGTCTGAATACTTCTGAACATGACAAGTGTCAGAGTGGTATTTGAAATCAGACGTATAGATGGTGAAGAGAAAAGAAGCGAGAACAGTCCCTTGTGGAGCTCCACCATTACTCACAACGGAATCCGAGGTGGTGTGGCCAGGCCTCACGCACTGAGACCGGCCCGTCAGATAGTTGTGGATCCACGTGGAGAGGGTCCGGTCGACCCTGAAACCCTCCAGCTTTTGCTTGAGGATGTCTGGTTGAATTGTGAAAAATCCAAGAACATTATCCTCACATTTCCTCTAGATCGATCCAGGAGGGAGTAGGTTCGGTGCAGCAAATACAAGATGGCATCATCCGCTCCAATAGCCTCCTGATGGGCAAACTGGAGTGAGTCTTGTCCATGCTGTACCTGAGGCCTGAGAAGGTGCAGGATGAGCCGCTCCAGTGTCTTCATGATGTAGGAGGTCAAAGCCACTGGTCTGAAGTTTTTTAACTCTGTAGCCAGTGCTTCTTTTGGCACAAGGACGAGACAGGAGGTCTTCCACAGATCAGAGACTGACTGAAGACTGAAGTTGTAGAGTGTCTGGAGTGGAGCCGCAAGCTGCTCCGCACAGTCCTTCAGTGAACGTGGACTCACACTGTCTGGTCCGGGACCTTTGCTGTGATGTAGCTTCAGCTGTTGTGTTTTCAGAGAGGAGAGGATTGTTTACAGCGGGAGAACCTTGGAGTGCATATAGACAATAACACATTGGTCACCAGCGTCTGTGCAAAGGTTCACTAGCGGCTCCACTTTCTTCGGAGTCTCAGAGTGCTCAGGGTGTGCAGGAACATCATGGTGCTCTTTTATAGAGCCGCCATAGAGTCCATTCTGCAGTTTGGTATCACCTGTTGGTTTGGGAACCAGGGGTGAAATCTAAATCTCAGATCACTGGTCAGCGGGGGAAAATCGTAGGGACATATTTGTTTTGATGAATCCACCATGAACCAGGGGCGCATTGCTGGATATCTGACTCTACACACGCCCTAAACGCTGAGTTGTACTGATGCACTTGGGAAGAAGGTATAGGACATTTCTGTGTAAACACAACAGGTATAAGAATTTCATTCCTACCTTTGTGAAACTCATCAATCGTGAGTTGGAGAAGAGACGAAAGAAATGTCTTTCTGTGCTTTTCACTAATGTGCACCTGTGACAATGGTGTTGTGGTGATTGTGTTTGTGTGTGTGTAACTTTGAGCTGCTGCCCTGTTCCAAAACAAATGTCTCCTCTGGGAGATTAATACATTAAACTAACTAACTGACCTGTTGTGTTTCAGGCCTGAGGATCATCACCGTAACAACGGCCATCACCAATAGCAGCAGGATCCTGGAGAGTCTGGTCCAGAGGAACTGAACCCGGGACCAGCTCCAGACTCTCCTTCAGGACCCTGGAGAGTCTGGTCCAGAGGAACTGAACCGGGACCAGCTCCAGACTCTCCTTCAGGACCCTGGAGTGTCTGGTCCAGAGGAACTGAACCCGGGACCAGCTCCAGACTCTCCTTCAGGACCCTGGAGAGTCTGGTCCAGAGGAACTGAACCCGGGACCAGCTCCAGACTCTCCTTCAGGACCTGGAGTGTCTGGTCCAGAGGAACTGAACCCGGGACCAGCTCCAGACTCTCCTTCAGGATCCTGGAGAGTCTGGTCCAGAGGAACTGAACCCGGGACCAGCTCCAGACTCTCCTTCAGGATCCTGGAGAGTCTGGTCCAGAGGAACTGAACCCGAGACCAGCTCCAGACTCTCCTTCAGGATCCTGGAGAGTCTGGTCCAGAGGAACTGAACCCGGGACCAGCTCCAGACTCTCCTTCAGGACCCTGGAGAGTCTGGTCCAGAGGAACTGAACCCGGACCAGCTCCAGACTCTCCTTCAGGACCCTGGAGAGTCTGGTCCAGAGGAACTGAAGCCGAGACCAGCTCCAGACTCTCCTTCAGGACCCTGGAGAGTCTGGTCCAGAGGAACTGAACCCAAGACCAGCTCCAGACTCTCCTTCAGGACCCTGGAGAGTCTGGTCCAGAGGAACTGAACCCGGGACCAGCTCCAGACTCTCCTTCAGGATCCTGGAGAGTCTGGTCCAGAGGAACTGAACGTGTTTAAACAGAGCTTCTCCTCATTAAAACACACACATTTGGAAAGAGTCACGTGACGTCTCGACCTTCTCACGAGTCTTCTCTCCTGGTTCACGAGTCTCTTCACTCATGGTTGTTACACTGGACTGGAGACGGTTCCGACACAAAGAGAAACAAATGAACATTTTACACAAATCAATCGACTGAACATCAAAACATTTTCCTCTTAGAGTAGGACCAAACTGAATAGAGTAGAGTAGGGTAGGGCTGGTGGAACTGAGCCATAAGAGGATCTTTTTCTTCTTTGCTTCTTTGTTGTGTTTGTCACATTTCTGTCGCTCTTTTGTTGCATTTTCATCCTCGTTTCCGTCTTGTTTTTGTTGTTTTTTTGACACTTGTTCCGAGAAGCTTTTAGATTTGGGTAAAGCCAAACAGGAGAAAATGTGCTGGGTTCAGGCGGGGGTTAAGAGGTTAAAGTTGTGACTACGGTAAATGTTTTTGTCTTACTTTCTGGCTCATGTCTTTGTCGTTACCGGGAGACTCTACGTCATTGTCTCTGTAGAAACTAAGGTCCAGTTATTTCCCCTGAACGTGGAGACGATATTCAAACACATGAGGAATATTACAGCGGTTTGTGAATCAAAGGAACAACATTTGGACATTTCCTTTGTAGAGATTTCTTACACAAACTGTCTTTGTCCTGTAGAGGCTCCGTCTGAGATTATGATCATCACTGAACCTGTGACTCGAACCACCAGACTCTGCTTCCTCTAAAGTCAGTGTTTCTCAAACGTTTTCAGCCCAAGGACCACTTTATCTTTCAATTTTTTTCTGAGGACCACCTAACAGAATCCCACTCCAACACGCTCCCAAAAAACAAGCATGTTTAAAATGCAACTGTTTCAAGTCAAAAACCAATTATTCAAACACAAATGCAATTATATGATCAGAAATTCTTATATGAATTTCATTTCATTTGAAAAAGTAAATGTGAAATGAGCTGCAGCTTAATATGAACAACAAACATGAGGGGGTTAAAAAACTGCTGTAACAGCCTATAGGTCCCACCTAATGTTATTCTAAAGAGCCAATAGTTTAAACTGAGGTTGTGGGTATAGGAAGTCTATGTTACCATAGTTACATTATATTGTAACTATGGTAACAATAAAATGCTGGGGGAAAAATGTTCCCCTTAATGTCCAATATCACTGAAACTACTGGGATTTTACACGTGAAACAAAAACTACACATTACAAAACTAATAGATCTGTGGATTTTACATTTTGAGATTTCCATCAAAAACTCAACGTGAATGTTGAGACGAGCGGTGCTCAGTTTCTGAATGTCTGGCCCTAAAGAGGAGAGTTTCACCTTCACAGTTATACAGTATTGGGAAGGGCTTTGGAGGTTCGGTAACGCAAACTCGTGCACAGACGCACATGCTGTGGAAAATAGGAGACATTTGGCTCCACAAAAGCGTTCTCTGGATCACAAGCAACAAAACGCTGCTTATTCTATGAAAATCCGCCGCATATTGACGTCAAACACCTGCAGTAAAGATGGTAGAATGAGACGTGGCTGAATACAGTGGACGCGTGTACAGCGGCGGCGCGCGGCAGCAGGCCGGGATTGTTCGACCCGCCACAACCAGACCCGCGATCAAAGGAGAATTTTATGACCCGATCCGCGGGCATGGCTGCGGAGACCGTGGGGAACCCAAACCCGGGCATCCTGTGCACTAATGCCCCCAGCCATGTGTGAAATCCAGCTGTTTTACAATAGCTACATATTGACAAACAGGATGAGGAAAGATTACGCACGGTTCTGATACGGTTCTAAGAAGTGCCCGCCCTGCTCATCCATGTGCATAAAGGTGCGTACAGACCAAACGCCACCACACCACCAACTTCCATGTTAACCCTATGTAGACGCGCTTCGAAATGTAAGCAAAGCCGTCCGCGCGTATGAAGCGTAGCAAATGTGAGCGGATGAGGATAAACGCGCGTCAAAGCCAGTGAGAACAGCGCGGTACACGAGCAGGGATGCCCCGCCCACTGCTTCATGCACTCAAGTAATCACAATCTACACGTGCGTTCATTTACGCCTTGTTAACCAATCAGGGACTGGGCTCAAATAGTGAGGTCACCTGTTACCTGCAGCATGGAGGACGCGTTGATCATGGCGGTTTGCGCTCGGCCTGAGTTGTATGACACGCCTCCTAATTATGACGCTTGCAAAACTTCACGCGCAGCAAACAGGCGTTTCTCGCGAGTGTGAAGCGGCCATGTTTGGCGTCCAACTAGAGGCTGACGGAGCGTGGACGCACGTTTGGTCTGAACGCACCTTTACACTTCCAGCTCTGTCCCTCAAAAAGGAAAGACGCCCTTGTCACACTGTGCTGGTTATTCTTAAAGTTTGATCAAGTGATGAGAGTTGATCAAAACGGCCCAGGCAGTTCTCTGTGCAATGTGCGCTGTGGAGGGGTCGGGGGGAAAGAGGTTCGCGGACCACTAGGGGGCGATGGCGGACCACACTTTAAGAATGACTGCTCTAAAGGATCTCGGACAGAGAAAACAGGACTTTACTCAGAACCACCAACATTAAGGGAAACTCAAGTCTTTCACTTCCAGGTTTGGGTCCAGTTTGTTTCTTTAGGCGACGCTGCAGAAGAAACAGAGAAACTTTTCAAATGTAGCGACGTCGATTTGAAACTCCTGTCGAGACTGAAATAAACATGAGAAAAACATGTGTCGCACGTGGTTTTTCATTTTGTTTTTTAAATAAGGAGTTTTATTCATAAAAATGACCAACATTCCCCGTGTATTAAGTCACGAAATCTGAATCATGTTCAGAGCCATTAATATGTGAAGTGTTAAGTCTGATGTGGAGATTCCATCGTCCTGATGAAGTGAGCTTGTGTCGCTCTTCCTGAAGCAGATGTTTCAGTAACAGCTGGTCACGTGATTAAAGTGTTTATTGAAAAGTGCTTCACTCTGTGAGTCGTATCAGTGTCTCCTCACGTTTCACTGCCTGAGCGGATGTTTTCTGAAAACCATTTCACCGGGTTCACGTGCTGAAGTGTCACTGTGGGGCAGAATAAATGCTTTTCTTTTTCTTTACAAAGTCCTGCTTTGGAGAGATACTAAAGCACATGTGGACGGCTCAGCGGGCGAGGGAAACTACAGCAGATAGAGTCTAAATGAGCTCTGACTGAAGGAAATAAAACATCGCACACTGATGTCCTGTCGACTCCGTGAAGCTCAGACACAAGTTACAAAGAAAATCAAACATCAACATCAGTAACTCGCCACACGTCTGTTTAAACGTCTCTTCCACACGTGTCGGTGCTTCAGTCCTGTTTATGAGAAGTTGTAGTGTGCAAGGACGGGAGTCGGAGGCGGAGTGTCAAATGACAGGGCTGATGCTTCTTTTAATGACATTTACACGTCAACAACAATGGAGCAGACTAGTCCTAACACAACTACCAAAACTAGGAAAATTCCCACCGTCTAAACTGTCCCCCCGGAACTCCGTAACGCAACTTAGGTTCCGTGGGTGAATTATGTAACCCCACTACACAAGCCCCCCCAGAATTCACCCATAGTCAAAGTCCCCGCGTCGGAAAGGGATGATAGCCCGACCACGGCGTGTACAGGTGGCAGGGGCCGAGGGGTGGAAAGGGGTGTCGGGTGCAGCCGGACAGACCACTGGGCTGGGCGGTAACGGAGCTGACAGGGCAGCAGGGAGCCCAGCCACGGCAGTGGGGCGAGGCGCAGGGGGGCGTCCACGGCGAGGGGCCTGGGCCAATTCCAAAGGCCTGGAAACGTCCACGTGGGCAGGCTTAATCCTATCAACGGAGATAGTCTCAGGCCTACCACCAATGTCCACGACCAGGTTCTTATCCCCGTGCTGCAAGACCTTAAAGGGCCCGTCGTATGGTGGACGCAACGGTCCGCGGTGGGCGTCATGGCGGATGAACACAAACTCTGCCGTGCGCAGGTTGGGGGGCACCCTAGAAACAGGGGTGCCGTGCTGTGACGTGGGAACGGGTGCGAATGCCCTGGCGACCTCCAGCAGGGAGGACCGCTGCCTGGCCGCAGACCAGGGTGTGGTAGCATCAGGAATGAAGTTCCCAGGAACCCGCAGCACCTGGCCGTAGACGAGCTCGGCAGACGAGGACTGCAGGTCCTCTTTCGGGGCGGTCCTGAGGCCTAGCATGACCCAGGGAAGTTTATCCACCCAGTTGCCGTCCGTCAGGCTAGCACGTAGGGCCGCCTTCATGGAACGGTGGAACCGCTCGCACAACCCGTTAGCCTGGGGGTGATATGCGGTGGTGCGGTGCAGCTTGACCCCCAGGTCCTTGGCGACCACGTTCCAGATCTCCGAAGTAAACTGTGCACCTCGGTCGGAGGAGAGGTCTGAAGGCGTTCCGAAGCGCGCGACCCACGTGCCGATGAACGCCCGGGCCACGTCGGCAGACGATGTTGAGCAAGGGGAACGGCTTCAGGCCAACGGGTTGTCCTGTCCACCATCGTGAGGAGGTACGAGAAACCCTGCGAAGGGGGAGTGGGCCCACCAGGTCGATGTTGACGTGGTCAAACCTCCTCTCGGGGACAGCAAATGGCTCCAATGGGGCTTTGGTGTGGCGGTGCACCTTTGCGCGCTGACAGGCTACACATGAGTCGACCCAGGCCCGCACGTCTCTCTTTAGTCCTTTCCAGACAAACTTCTGAGCCACCAGCCTCGCGGACGCCTTTCTGCCGGGATGGGAGAGGCCGTGTATTGCCTCAAAAACGGCCCGCTGCCAACCAACAGGGACCAGTGGCCTAGGCTGGCCGGTAGAGAGGTCGCACCACAACCTGACCCCCGAGCTGCCGACCGTGACCTCCTCCAGGCGCAGACCGGTGTCCGAATCTTTGAGCGATTGAATCCCGTGGTCCGAGGCCTGTTCCACAGACATACGCGAGTAGTCAAGATCCAGCTGCACAGTGCTGACGATCGCTCTGGAAAGGCAATCCGCGACTACGTTGGACTTGCCGGCGATGTGTCGGATGTCAGTGGTGTACTCCGAGATGAAAGACAGCTGGCGTTGCTGGCGGGCGGACCAGGGCTCAGCCACCTTGGACATACAGAACGTGAGGGGTTTGTGGTCGACGAAAACCGTAAACTCGCGGCCTTCCAGGACGAAGCGGAAGTGGCGGATTGCCAACCAGACACCGAGCAGCTCCCTGTCAAAGGCGCTGTATTTACGCTCCCTGGGGACGAGTTGGCGGCTGAAAAATGCGAGCGGTTGCCAGGCGCCGTCGACCCACTGCTCAAACACAGCACCAACCGCGTAGTCAGACGCATCGGTTGTGAGGGCGACTGGAGCTCCGGGCGACGGGTGGACCAACATGGTGGCCTGGCACAACGCAGCCTTAGTGTCCTCAAACGCCTTGACCCTCTCGGCGGTCCAGTCGATGTCCTGGTTAGGGGTCTTGCCCTTGAGGGCTTCGTACAGCGGACGCATGATGTGGGCTGCTCGGTGGATGAATCGGTGGTAGAATGTAACCATCCCGAGGAACTCCCGGAGCCCCCGGGCCGAGCGCGGCAGGGAAAAGCGGAGACGGCTTCCACCTTTGACGGGAGGGGGGAAGCCCCATCACAGCTGATGAGATGCCCAAGAAACTGGATGGATGGCACGCCAAAGACACACTTCGCCGGGTTAATGATCAGGCCGTGCTGGTCGAGCCTTGTGAACAGGGCCCGGAGGTGCGTCAGGTGCTCCTCCTCCGAGGAACTGGCGACGAGGACGTCATCCAAGTAGACAAAGATGAAGGGCATGTCCCTAAGTGTCGAGTCCATCAGTCGCTGGAAGGACTGGGCCGCGTTCTTCAGGCCGAATGGCATCCTAAGGAACTCAAACAACCCGAACGGAGTCACCACCGCCGTCTTAGGGATGTCTGCAGGGTGCACCGGAACTTGGTGGTAACCTCGCACCAGGTCCACTTTTGAGAACAGGCGCTTCCCTGCCAAATGCACAGAGAAGTCCTGAATGTGGGGGACCGGGTAGCGGTCGGGCGTGGTGGCATCGTTGAGGCGGCGGTAATCTCCACACGGACGCCAACCACCGTCTGGCTTCGGAACCATGTGGAGCGGCGAGGCCCACGGGCTGTCAGAACGGCGAATGATGCCAAGGCGTTCCATGTTGGCGAATTCGGCCCTGGCAGTCACCAGTCTCTCTGGGTTGAGCCGTCGGGCCCTGGCATGGATGGGGGTCCCTTGGTCTCGATGTGGTGCTCGACTCCGTGTTTAGCCGTGGTGGCCGAGAAGGTGGGCTGCGTCAGGCTGGGGAATTCTCCGAGGAGCTGTTGGTACTTGTCGCCCTCAGAGAGTGAGCTGGAGAGACCGTCGTATGACCCCTCGTCACATACACACGCGAACGAGGAGAAGGTCAAAGCGTCCACCAGGCGGCCATTCTTGACATCCACAAGCAGCCCGTGGGCGCACAAAAAATCTGCGCCGAGGAGGGGAAGGAGATGTCGGCTGTGACAAAGTCCCATGTAAAGCGCTGTCCCCCGAAACATACGTCCACAGTCTTTGTGCCATACGTCCGGATGGGGGTGTCGTTGGCGGACGTCAATGGCGGGCCGTGCAACCCCCAGCGGCGTCGTCCACTGTAGCTGGCAAGACGCTCCTCTGGGCGCCGGTGTCACAGAGAAATTTGCGCCCAGAGAGGGCGTCTTCGATGAACAGCAGCCGGCCCTTTGTGCCTGCGCTCACGGCCACTACTGAGCGCAGGCCTTGGCGTTTCCCGTCGCGTTGAAGTTGCAAGGGGAGCGGCACCTTTTAGCTTTGGCACCAAAACGTGCATGGAAGTAGCACAATCCTGGGCTGGCACGGCTGTCGGTGGCTGTGCGTCCTTTGCCAGTGTCAGGAGGCGTGTAGCTGCGCGTCGGGGCCAGCACGTCAGGGGCGAAACGCTGGGTGGCCAGGAAGAATCGGTCCGCCTCCTCTGCCAGGGCGCGTGGCTCAGCAATAGATGTATTTGCGAGCGCAGTCTGGACGTGCGGCGGCATGTGTCGCAGAAAGAGTTCTATGAAGAGGAAATTCGGCTCCTCAGTACCCAGCAGGTTCAACATCATGTCCATGTGTTCAGAGGGTTTGCTGTCCCCTAGGCCCTGAATAGCAAGGAGGCGTCGGGCTCGTTCGGATCGCGACAGGTCGAAAAGTTTGAGAAGGTAAGCCTTGAACCCCGCATATTTATCCCGGGCCGGAGGAGATGTGATAAAACTCACTGTTCTGGCTGCAGTAGAGCTCCCGAGCGCTGAGACGACGTGGTAATAGCGTGTGGCATCGTCAGTAATCCCACGGAGGGCGAACTGAGCCTCTGCTTGCGCGAACCACGTTGCCGCGGACGTCTCCCAAAACTCAGGCAATTTGAGGACGGCAGGATTAGCCATGTCGTTTTGGTCGGTATTCTGTTCAGTCTCGGAATCTTCAGCGGAACTGATGTCGGGGTCACCACTGTAGTGTGCAAGGACGGGAGTCGGAGGCGGAGTGTCAAATGACAGGGCTGATGCTTCTTTTAATGACATTTACACGTCAACAACAATGGAGCAGACTAGTCCTAACACAACTACCAAAACTAGGAAAATTCCCACCGTCTAAACTGTCCCCCCGGAACTCCGTAACGCAACTTAGGTTCCGTGGGTGAATTATGTAACCCCACTACACAGTCACAATAATACAGTTTGTCCACAAGAGGTCAGTGTTCAAACAGAAAGACATTTTGCAGCTGTGATTGAGTGATTACAACAATAACGGGCGCATTGGGCCCTGGGTACGAAATGTATGAGTTTCTCTAATATTTCAGCTATAAAATATAATCTTTATTTTTTAAATACATGTGAGTTCTATCTTTTGTGTAACTGCAGGCTAAGGTTTTGTTTTTCTTTTTTTCAGTTTGTAGCCCTTGTATACAGTTATACAAACTGAGCATTACTGAGTAAGTAGAGTAGATTCCGATCAAGTGGACTTAGGCTAAATAGTGTTAGTGACATTTTTTATCTTTTGTATTTTGAATGAGAGCAAACAGTTAATAGCATTAGATTTATCATGTTTATGTTTCCTAAAATGTGATCATTATGAAGTTATTATTCTGTTGGCGTTTTAACCTTTTTTCTCCAGTTCAGCTTTACCCAAATCTAAGCTTCTCGACTGGACAGCAACAGAGAAACGCATCATTTGAAAGCTAAGGCCTACAAAACTGAACTTTTTTGTCACGTTGTTGCCGTGTTTGCGTCGCTCCTTTCTTACTTGTGTCGAGTTTTTGTCACTTGTTGCTTTTCATAGCTTTCTTTGTCACGTTTTCGTATTTTTTGTCACTTTTTCATCTTAGTTTTCGTCGCTATTTTGATGCTTTATTTATTTTAAAGTTCTTACATTTGGGTAAAGCCGAACCAGAGAACAAGCGCTCGGTTCAGGCGGGGCTTCGGTTACGTTACGTTTCTGTCGCGGCCGCCATGTTGGCTCTAGATTCCTAATAAACGGTTTATTAAAGGAAACTGCGGCGCCATCTTGTGTCAGTCTGCAGCCAATCAGAGAGCGCGCTGAGCTCACGCTTGTTTTGAATCTGCGGCTTCAGGTCCTTCAGTAAAAGCTTCTCTCTCCGCTTTTAGAGGAATATCTGGATCATCTGTGGCTCTGCGAGGGCCTGACGGACTGAAACATGCGCCGGAGGTTAGTTTTATTCCTCTGTTAAAGGTTTAACTCCGTGAAAACCTGGTCTTTAAAGTGAAACTGCTCTAACGTTAAACTTTTACAAACACAACTCTGCTCGGTTTAAAGTTAACTTGGTCCTAAAGCCTTTTCCCGTCTCTGTCCGGGACTTTAGTAATAAATAATAGCGTTCAGGAACGTTTAATAACGTGTAAACACTGGTTTGACAGATGGAAATGTCAATATGACTCTGAACTCTCCCGGTTTAACCTCTTAACCCCCGGCTGAACCGAGCACATTTTCTCAGAATCAGAACTGTTTTACTGTTGTTGTTTTACTCTGGTTTAATAGTGCAATATGAAACGTAAAATATATTATAGAAGTGGTTCAGAACAAAGCAGCGAGACTTGTTCTTAATTGCTGGGTTTCACGTGACATCACAGTGTTCTATAGATAAAACTATAGAGGTCAAATTAATTTGTTTTTGAGGACATTTTTAGTCTTGTACAGAGAGATCATGGACCCACTGACTGATGATAATTTTTGTAATTCATACATTTTCTTTTTAGATACGACTTGTGAAAGTGTACTCTAATGTAATAAATACTGTTAATAGAGTTCGGGAATGTGATGTCATATCGCTAAGCATTATGGGATTAGCAGCAATTGTAAACTAATGGAGATTTTAAAAGTTAAAATACTGGAGTTATTGTTCACATTAAAACACTTGGACTTCAGTGTGTTAGATGTATTTACCAGCAGTAACTCAGCAGCTGACAGAGATGTTCCACGGCTTTTTTCTCCACTTTTTTATACTGTTCTTAGCTAATGTTAGTCAATGGTATGATAACAGCTGCAAAGATGGCGCATCTCCATGGTAACTGTGGAATTTCCCGAACTCACGAAAAACTGGCTCCGCCACCACTGGGTCCGATGACCTCATCACATTCTAATCGAGAGCGCACGTATTCCACTCTGTCATCGCTCAATCTAAAACACGTCACACTGGGCAATATACAACAGCCTGTCCGTTAAAACGCACGTTTTTATATTTCAAACTCTGTGCATAAGCAAAACACTAGAATAGCATCCAAAGGTTATGTAATAACACAACAGCCTAAAACTAATTTCATGAAGAAAACCGTGCTCTGTGAGGGGATCGTGTCACATCCGAGGCACTGGTGCAAATGTATAGAGTTCGGAAATGTGATGTCATATCGCTAAGCATTATGGGATTAGCAGCAATTGTAAACTAGAGACGAAAACGTGCCGGAGAAGCAACAATAACACAATAAAAAAAGCAACAAAACCATGGAGGAATCATGACAAAAACGCTTAAAAAAAAAAGTGACAGAAAAAGCAAAAACACGGCAACAAAAAAAATCTATTTTGAAGGGCTTAGCTTTCAAATGAGGCGTGTCAAACTGTTACCATGGAGATCTGCCATGTTTGTGGCTGTTATATTTTCCATAGACTAACATTAGCTAAAGACAATATAAAAAGTAAAGAAAAAAGCTGTGGAACAGTAAATCCATCTCTCACTGTGTCTAATGCTGCGTCCACACCAAACACGCCTTTGCCTTTTTCTGCGAACTGCATTTGTGGTTTCTGAGTTCCAGATTGTTTTTCTGGATACTTTTGTAGATCTTTGCCGTGTTTTTGTGGAGGTTTGGTGGATTTGTTTACTTTGAGAGTCTAAAATGGTCCTGAAGAAAGCAGCTTTTTAAAGGTAAACGAATGCTAGCTTATCAGCTAAACCCATTTGAGAGCTACAAATGTCTTCTTCTGAGACACTGAAGAAGCACCAAGAGCCCCCACAGCTGCAGCACAGAGGAGGCGTCACAAGAGGAGCTACAGGAAACACGGAAGAGACAAACGAGGAGATGCTGAAAGACTGTTGTGGAGCAGATGGAGCTGCAGGAGGAGGAGGTGACCAGTGCAGGACACCATGCTCTGAGTTAGGGACGGGCCCAGTAGGCGCTGCACCGTTTTAGAGGATCTGAGGAGACTGAGGGCAGCCAGCCAGGGTTCCTCCGGGTCCTACAGTTTCCCGGAGCTCCAAGTCTCCATTCTTTAGTAAAAGTGAAAACAAAGGCTCACAGGAAACTGCAAAAGCCCAGTCACGTGTCAGATCCTTCCCATTTCTGTTCACATCACAGACAGGCCTATTCACATTGGATTAGTTTTATCAAAGGACCTCGAGTTCAACAACTCATTCACTTCATAAATGACTGGGATCAACATCACAGACATTCTCCGTGATTATTACAAATGATTATAGTTCCAGACATGTATCGTTTAACGGTTAATAATAATATTGTTGTTACAGTGAGATGCTGGCGGCCGAGGCCGTGTCGTGTCTGAATAAAGCTCTGATTCTCCTGAAAGACGTTTGGGAACAGATCGGGATCCCAGAGCCTCAGAGACTCGAGCGAACCAGAACCGTGAAGAAACACATCCAGGTCAGAAAATAACCCTCCGTGGTGTGTTCAGGGCCTGTTGTATGAGTTTGTGGTGTGTTCAGAGCATGTTGTGTGTGTCTGTGGTGTGTTCAGGGCCTGTTGTGTGTGTCTGTGGTGTGTTCAGAGCATGTTGTGTGTGTCTGTGGTGTGTTCAGGGCCTGTTGTGTGTGTGTCTGTGGTGTGTTCAGAGCATGTTGTGTGTGTCTGTGGTGTGTTCAGGGCCTGTTGTGTGTGTCTGTGGTGTGTTCAGGGCCTGTTGGAGATGATGATTGCAGAGGAGGAGTCTCTAAGGTGTCGTTTGGAGAAAAGTGTTGAGTCAAGTCGCGCCGAGATCCAACGACTGACGCTCGAACTGGACACGCCCCCTCCACAGGTGAGCGTGGTTAGTACTGGACACGCCCCCTCCACAGGTGAGCGTGGTTAGTACTGGACACGCCCCCTCCACAGGTGAGAGCGTGGTTAGTACTGGACACGCCCCCTCCACAGGTGAGAGCGTGGTTAGTACTGGACACGCCCCCTCCACAGGTGAGAGCGTGGTTAGTACTGGACACGCCCCCTCCACAGGTGAGCGTGTGGTTAGTACTGGACACGCCCCCTCCACAGGTGAGCGTGTGGTTAATACGGGGCAGACCAGTGCTTTTTGAATTTGTTTTAGTTGGGGGGGAAATGCTCAGCTTGTCCAACACGTTTCATATTTTTTGTGTAATAATATTTTTACATGCAAGTCCAGTGTCAGTAATGTCATTTGTCATCATTTAAAGCTATATGTGGCTTCATGCTACATATGCTAATTTTATCTTCATGCTACATATTCTAACGTTAGCCTCATGCTTAATATGCTATCGTTTTTTGCTTCTACTGTAGAATCTGCGGGGGAAACACTCAAAATGGACCTGGTTTAGTTTTGACTTTATACATATTTGTCACACACCGATAAACAGATTATGATGCACCTCCCCGCAGGAGGAGGCGCAGACGCTCCTGCAGGCAGATGAGGAGCTGAGGGGGGCGCTGGAGGAGCTGCAGAGGGAGAAGGCACGGCGGATGGAGACGCTTCAGAATCTGCTGCAGCAGGAAGAGGAGCTGGTCACAATATTAGGAACACCCCGCCTTAACATCGACCAGACACGCCCCCCGTCGGCACAGCAACTGGATGAGCTCCGGCAGCACCTGGCCAATCAGAGAGAGGAGCAGGTACGAACCGACCAATGAGAGAGAGAAACCAGTACAAACCAACCAATCACATTTTCCTAAGATTTTTACTCATTTTTTGCGCATCTCTTCACAATTGTTTTCCCAAATATCTTTTTTACATGTTTTCTGCATGTCTGACCCGTCCGTGGCCTCTCTCCTCACTCTCCTCAGGCCCAGAGGCAGCTCCAGTTCCAGACGCTCAGAGAGCAGATCCTGGTCCTGTTCTCAGACTTGGACCACAGCCCGGACTCAGACCTGGAGAAACATCTGGTCCAATCTGACCTATCGCTGCAGAAGCTGGACTCCCTGGAGCTGCTGCGGATCCAGGTCATTTTTATATCTGTGGTTTGCGTTGAGGCCAACTACTCCACAATGAAAACTCTGTAAAACAGGATCAGAGCTGGGCCTAAAGCCCTAAAGTCTCAGCTGAAGTTTCCCTCAGACTGAGCCACAGGAAGCACCTTCCACCGACGGGCCACTCTCTCTCCTGTTGAGCCATCTCCATTATCCATCCTATTCAATGCACTTTTCACATTTGTGAACTTCAACTATGTGTATGTGCAGTTACAGCAGCAGAGACTGTAGTACTGTAGTATATGTATATTTGTATACAGTTGGAGCAGCAGAGGCGTGACCTTCAGGACCAGAGCCGACTGATCCTGGAGCAGATCCAGACTCTATGGAACCGACTGCAGATTCATCCAAACCAACGAGACGCTTTTACCCAGACGCTTCCACAGAGAGTACATCAGAGAGTACAACGAGTGAGTACTACTACTACTGCTGCTGTTACTACTGTTACTACTACCACAGGATATAGTATGACGGATGAGTACAAATACTACTACTGCTACAGAGGCTTTTACCCAGACGCTTCCACAGAGAGTACAAGTTCTGCTACTTCACGTGTTTATATCAGGGCTTGAATGACTGCAGATCTTTAAAGGTTGACTTGTTTGTTAAAATAGTCGACAATGACGTCATATTTACTGAATATGTTCAGACGCGGAAAAACTTTATGTAGAGAAACTAAAAGTTAACGTTACTTGTTTTTGCCGGTGTAACACAGGTTATTGTTCCACAACACACGGGAAAGGATTCCGCCATTAATGTTAAAACAAGGCAGAGAGAGGGAGATCAATACATGATCTTAAATGAGCTCGACTAGAGCCCTAGTTTATGTTGTTGTTTACATGCTTACAGTGGTTGTTTACTTGTTTACAGTGGTTGTTTACTTGTTTACAGTGGTTGTTTACTTGTTTACAGCTGCTGCTGGAGGCCGAGCGTCTGGAGCAGATGAAGCTGTCTGAGCTCAGCTGTTGTTTACTTGTTTACAGTGGTTGTTTACTTGTTTACAGTGGTTGTTTACTTGTTTACAGTGGTTGTTTATAGTGGTTGTTTACTTGTGGTTGTTTACTTGTTTACAGTGGTTGTTTACTTGTTTACAGTGGTTGTTTACTTGTTTACAGTGGTTGTTTATAGTGGTTGTTTACTTGTGGTTGTTTACTTGTTTACAGTGGTTGTTTACTTGTTTACAGTGGTTGTTTACTTGTTTACAGCTGCTGCTGGAGGCCGAGCGTCTGGAGGAGATGAAGCTGTCTGAGCTCAGCTGTTGTTTACTTGTTTACAGTGGTTGTTTACTTGTGGTTGTTTACTTGTTTACAGTGGTTGTTTACTTGTTTACAGTGGTTGTTACTTGTTTACAGTGGTTGTTACTTGTTTACAGCTGCTGCTGGAGGCCGAGCGTCTGGAGCAGATGAAGCTGTCTGAGCTCAGGTCTGTGTCTGACAGAGTTCGAGGTGAAATCTCTGAGTTTTGGGACAAATGTTTCTACAGTGAAGAGCAGCGTCTGAGCCTCAGCGTGTTCTACACAGGTACGAGGCCACGCCCACATGAGGCCACGCCCACTTACACCTGACCACATCCTCCTGTGTTACACCTGTACGTGGGTTTGACCCGGTCTAGAAGGGTTTCAGAGCGGGCCACCCAAATTCACAGAATCTTTGATTTGGATGAAACTTTTTACTCCAGTTCTTCCACATTTGTAATGAACTGATGCAAAGTCTTTTTGCTTTAACGCACAATAGTTTGTTTGTTTTTTAGACAATTTACAAAACAGGAAGTTGTAACCACCCTTTTTCGTGTTTGTGTGCTCGTTTAAAGAGCTGTAGCTCAGTAATGCTAACATGTATAAGGCTAAAATGTGCTAAACATAGTTCCAGGAACAATCAGCACAATTGTGCCAGATTATAAACCTTTGCATTGATAGGCTGCGGAAAATGGCAAGTTTTGAATTTCAGATTTTTTCCCCAAAATGTCAGTTTAGTTTAGTTTAGTTTATTTGAGCCGTTAGTCTGCTCAAAGGATTGGACTTGTTTGTTTTTTGCTTTTCTGTTGTTGTTTTCTTCTGCTTTTTTTTATTTCATTTTTTCTAGCTATCAACACGCCAATTAATACACATGTATGTGCTTAAACCATTGTTACAGTACATCAGGCATGTAATGGCTCCTTTTGTTTGTTGATTTTATTTGTACACGTGAAAAAAAAAAATAGACCAAATATCGTGTGTAATAACAGAAACATTAAAGTATACATTTGAAATGTTAAACCACACAATAAAGTAATAAAAAAAAAAAGAATTGCTAGATTGTAAACCTTTGCATTTATAGGCTGCGAAAAATGGCAAGTTTTGAATTTCAGATTTTTTCCCCAAAATGTCAGTTTAGTGTAGTTTAGTTTATTTGAGCCGTTAGTCTGCTCAAAAGGACTGGGCCGAAGCAAAAGGCTTATAGACTCCACCCCAAAATAAAAATAACATTTTCATTTAACAATCAAAGCAAGGAACGTAGTGCAAGGTAACAAAAAAATAATAAAGCTAAATCAAGAAACAGCAAAAGAATGTAATACAACACTCACAATATCTATATGTCAATTACAAAACATCACCAAATCAGCTATTTTAAAACGGACCAAACTTACAAGGCACGATTTTAACTCATCCAGTAATAAACAGAAACGAGTAGATGCAAAACAACAGCTGTTTCATTTCTTGCACAATGTCTAGTACAGAGCAAGTAACAAATGGTGATCATCATATATTTATTTCAAATTGTTACCAATGCCAAACATTAGTACATTACAAAAAAATCACTTTTAAAGTCAAAAGGCACAGTAATATCAGTAATATCCACATTGTACTCAATGATCTTGCTACTTCCCAGTTGTCATTACCATCCTCAGTATACATAGATTTATATATATTTTTCTTTCTTCATGTACAGAGTAGTGTATAGTGTAGGCCCTACATAGTGCAATGCATTAAAAGCAGCTGATTTTGTAGATGATGTTCCTATGCTGTGTGTTGCATTAAAGACGAGGTTTATGAGCCTGTTGGGAAGGGTCCCTCTCGCTGACACTAATTCTCAATTGAAATTTTGAGCAATACAAAAACACTCTTCCCACATTAATAAGATGTGTTGATCCTGCTGCGCCCCCTAGTGATGACTCATTTCTTCTTCACTATATTTTTCAAAGCTCTTTAGTCTGTATTTATATTTGAACAGGTTGATGTTTGGATGTCGTTTCATCTCCATCTCTAGTTTATTCCACATGTTTACACCATTAACTTTTGTGCATGTTTCTAAAGTTTACTTCATAATGACCAGTACGTTGTAGAAAGCTCTAGAAAAGAAGAGTATTGAGGATCATCTTCATAACTCTGCTGCAGTAGAAGCAGGATGTGGATCTGATAAAGGCTCTTTAAGTTCTAGCTTCACAGAGATGGTTCTACTCAGAAAAGCTCAAACATCTGCGAGGGTCACCTGGGAGGAATGAGCTGGTTGTGACTCTGTTTTGACCCGGTCCAGATGAGGTCTCGGAGCAGGTCCTGGAGGCGCTGGAGGCGGAGCTACAGCATCTCAAACAGTTTTACGAAGGCCATCGACCAATCATGGAGGCCGTTCAGAAGTGGATGGACCAATGGGAGCTGTTCCTGGAGTTGGAGGTGGGGCCTTTGGTTCAGTCATTGTCTGCACATTCTAAACATTTAAACACACGTAAAGGTGTGTCGTCTGGACTCATGCGTTTCAGAGAAAGCGTCGGATCCCTCGAGGTTCACGAATCGAGGAGGAAACCTGCTCAAAGAGGAACGTCAGAGGAGCGAGCTCAGCAAGAGCCTCCCCAAGGTCTGTGTGCATCCACACCGCCTTAACACCGCCTTAACACCAGCTTAACACCGCCTGAACTACACCCAAACACCACCTGAATATATATATTTATTTTCAGAGTATTTGTTAAGTGTATAAAGTATATTTATATTGATAGTTGGAGCGCGTGCTGAAGGAGCAGATCTCGCTCTGGGAGCAGACTCAGCGAAGTCCGTTCCTCGTTAAAGGACTGAACTTTCTCCAGTTTGTGGAGCAGCAGTGGGACCTTCTCCAGCAGCAGAAGGAGCAGGAGAAGAACCTCCGGGTACTTTTACTTTTACTACAGTTACGGTTACTGACGGGGAGTAGTACTTTTACTACAATTACTCTCACTGACGGGGAGTAGTACTTTTACTACAGTTACTGTCACTGACGGGGAGTAGTACTTTTACTACAGTTAGTTACTGACGGGGAGTAGTACTTTTACTACAGTTACAGTTACTGACGGGGAGTAGTACTTTTACTACAGTTACTGACGGGGAGTAGTACTTTTACTACAGTTACAGTTACTGACGGGAGTAGTACTTTTACTACAGTTACAGTTACTGACGGGGAGTAGTACTTTTACTACAGTTACAGTTACTGACGGGGGAGTAGTACTTTTACTACAGTTACAGTTACTGACGGGGAGTAGTACTTTTACTACAGTTAGTTACTGACGGGGAGTAGTACTTTTACTACAGTTACAGTTACTGACGGGGAGTAGTACTTTTACTACAGTTACAGTTACTGACGGGGAGTAGTACTTTTACTACAGTTACAGTTACTGACGGGGGAGTAGTACTTTTACTACAGTTACAGTTACTGACGGGGAGTAGTACTTTTACTACAGTTACAGTTACTGACGGGGAGTAGTACCTTTACTACAGTTACAGTTACTGACGGGGAGTAGTACTTTTACTACAGTTAGTTACTGACGGGGAGTAGTACCTTTACTACAGTTACAGTTACTGACGGGGAGTAGTACTTTTACTACAGTTACAGTTACTGACGGGGAGTACCCGCACTGTGTCCACAGCACCTGAAAAAGGCTCGTGAGACGGAGCAGGACATGATGTACGGCACCACGGTCCGGACGCCAACTAAACGCCGCTTCATCGGCACCAGCTCCAGCTGCTCCCCCAGAGGAGCCCCCAGCAGAGCCCCCAGGAGAACCCCGAGTCCCAGCTGCAGCATCCAGACCTCCAGGACCACCCGCACCAGGAGAACCCCGGTAAGATCCAGGAGAACCCCGGTAAGATCCAGGAGAAACCCCGGTAAGATCCAGGAGAACCCCGGTAAGATCCAGGAGAACCCCGGTAAGAACCAGGAGAACCCCGGTAAGATCCAGGAGAACCCCGGTAAGATCCAGGAGAACCACGGTAAGATCCAGGAGAAACCCCGGTAAGATCCAGGAGAAACCCCGGTAAGATCCAGGAGAAACCCCGGTAAGAACCAGGAGAACCCCGGTAAGATCCAGGAGAACCCCGGTAAGAGCCAGGAGAACCCCGGTAAGATCCAGGAGAACCCCGGTAAGAGTCAAAGCCCCTGGTCGTCATGGTTACTCTGATGGTTGTGTTGGTGTCTCTCCCTGAAGCTCGGCGGCTGCAGCCTCTTCACTAACAGCTCTCTGCGCTCTGTGACGGGACAGGTGAGCCGCTCCCCTGGACCACGCCCCCCCGTCCCGCGCCCTCCTCAGGTGAGTCTCCTCAGGGCCGGGGTGTGACTCAAACCCAGACTTCACTGATGTGTCTCCTCTGGTTCAGGGCTCTTCGGTTCGGACTAAAGCCTCTCAGCCCCGAGGCCCAGCTCTGACCCAGGACCAGGTCTGGACCCAGGAGCAGAAGGAGAACCGACCCCAGAGTCCGGGCTCCGTGGCCTCCACCTACTCCCAGTTCCTGGTGAGTTTAATATAATCTGCTTCAACTATCAAGTAAAAACTGTTATTATAATGAAAATTAAAATGAAGTAAATACTATTTTGTTCAAGGAAGTACTAATATTAAGTCCATACTGTTGTTATCATGAGTAGTTATGGTGGAATCTCACTGACTGATTTACACAGATTTGTGAACAATATCTCAGAGAAATGTTCTGTTTATCTTTGAGTGTTAAGTTTGTGTTCTGTTGTTAAACTCGTTTATACCATGGTCTGGGTGAATACTCGATTCTGATTGGCTGGTGGGTGCTGACAAGCGTGCATTATTTTCGTATAACCGCACACGTAGTTCGGTAGTTAAATCACTGGGATATCACTACGCTGCGGGCATCGCCATAGCAACGCATAACACCGCTGAATCAGACAAATGCTTAATTAGTGACTGACATGAACGAATGAGATGGATGTTGTGGCCAAAACAAAACTTTTGATGAATGGGGAATAGAGGAGAGCAGCTATGTTAGGCTTCTGTTAATAAAATATGAGCTTTCCATTTCTACTGAAAACGGTTAAGGCACTATTCATTATTTTCAGACGTATATAAAATGATCCCCGCACTTATGCATATTTGGCTGGATTAGTAAAGTCACATAATAAGTTTCAGTTCGTGGGGCCGAGGTGTAAGCGACTCCACTGCATCTGTTTCAGTTGAGCTCGTTGAGCTACATGTTGCTAGCTAGCTAACTAGCTTTAGGTTAAACAGCGTAAAAGTGAAATAACTCCTGCCCAGGAGTGCCGCATATCGGTATTTACTTCCACGGAAAAGAGCAGGTTAGTCCTGTTGTGTTGTGAGTCTGGCGATGCAGCGTGTGCTTCTGTTGTTTCGTTGAGCCTGACGGAGAGAATGACTCGCTCTGAGACGAGCGTTCAGACAGTGGCCGCTTAAAAGTCCACATAAAATAGTCCTGTAGTTTGTAGTTAGTAGGCATATTTAGCGAGTTTAGTAAATGAAAACATTTGTTATAAAATGTTACATTTGTGGGACCATGGTATAAGCGGATTAAACAACGAGGAGCCGTGCAGTAGACGGTTATAATGCACGGAGTAACACCACTCCGCTGCGCGTCGTGGTGTTCTTGACTCCACGTCGTGCATTATAACCGTCTAATGCACGGCTCCTCGTTGTTTAATCCTTACGTATATAATATTCTGATTTTATAAAATGATTGAGTCTGAAATGTTTGAGGCTGAAACCACTTGTTATGAACATAAGTAAATGTGAATTACGTCGTGTCGTTACAGAGAGATCTCTCAGAGTCCAACGCCAAAGTCCAGAACCAGGTCCTGAACTCCACTGACCTCTGACTGGAGGAGGCGGAGACACTTTTAAATGACACTTTAACAGTGATGGAAACACTGCAGCTGCGTGAATATATAAACACACCAGTATATACGTAAACATATGTAACACTAGCACATCTGTAATGACACATGTTCTCCAGCTGACTCTTTGTTCTGAGAATCTTTTAAAAATGAAGATATGTTAAAAATATGGTTCTGCACTTTTCATTAACGGCTTTGACTGAAAAACAAAGTCACAGCTAAATTAATTTCTGAACACGTTTAAACATGTTTAACATGTTGCATTAAAACAGATCTGTATAAAGATGTTGTATATAAACAGAATGTTGAAAGGAAATATAATACATGTATATATACATACATATATATATGTTATAAAGCGACTGTTACAGATGCAACTGAACACAAACACATGAGTTTGTTCTTTATGAAAATAAATGATGCTTAAACCTGAGGAGGCTTCGTGGATGAGTTTCTGATTGACCCAGAGCCTCATGTGGCAGATTTGTATTTCCTCTTTCCTGTGAGTGTGTCTCTGCAGACAAACATGAGATTTAAAATTGTGGGTCATTACCTACTGCAGAAACATCCTGAACCTCTGGACCATAGGCATGACATTTATTAGATGCATAATGTTCAATTGACATTTTTTATATTCCCATATTATTTTATATTCTGTTCAAATGTTTCTATTATTTATATTTGATTTGACGTTTTTTAGGAGCTGATGTGACAAGAGAATTTCTCCAGTGTGAGATGTTTTTAACCTGCATGACTTTAATTAAGATTAACAAATCTACAACCGTCTGTGAGAAGCGGCGCAGGAAAAGGTTTTTACTTTGACTCATATTTTTAATTTGTCGCAAAAATCCACTCGGCTCACGTGACCGTCATCTGAGCGTCACGTGAGTCCTCGGTCACGTGTTTCCTGTGTCAGCTGATCCACGGCCTGACATTCAGCATCAGCACAAGCCCGTCTCCTCCAAACCCGAATCAAACCAGGACTAGCCCGGGAGCCCCTGACCCTCTGAGCCTATCTGTGAGCCGGCCCCTGCACCAGCACCATGCCGCTGCCGGAGCTCTACTTTAACGCGGATAACGGGTACCTGGAGGGGCTCGTCCGGGGCTTCAAGGCCGGGATCCTGAGCCAGGCGGACTACCTTAACCTGGTGCAGTGCGAGACTCTGGAGGGTGAGTGTGGGGGAGTGTGGGGGAGTGAGGGGAGTGAGTGGGGTTGTGTGGGGGAGAGAGGACCCTGTGACAGCCGGTCTGATGGGGCTCCTCTGTGGGAGTCTGAGTCTGGGCAAAGGCTTCTCTCAAGTCTCGCAGTGAAACAGGAACTGCTCGATAATAAACTCACGGCTCTACTTTACTACAGCTCAATAAACTGCACTGGATAAAACTCTCACATATCACGACAATAACACTCTACAATAACACTATTTAATGAGATAAACACAGCTGTAGCTATTCTAATTATGTATCGTTTGGGTTAGCTGTAGCCTCGTTAGCATTAGCCAGTTAGCTCCATGGTTAGCTCGCTCTCCTGCTCGGTTCTGCTTTTATTGTAAAAAAACACGGACATATTAATGATTGATTGATTTGAGCCATTATTTACATCATTACATTTACATTATCACAAAAAAAGAAATATAAATAATAATTCAAAAGGAGTAGGCCGAAGCAAGAAAGCTTATAAGTGCCTACCCTAATTTCAAAATACAATTATTGATTAGCAGCTTTAATAATTCGAAGCTTTTACATGTCAGAAAAATAAAATAAAATCTATTGACTTACAAGACAACTTACAGGTATGAAAAACACAGAGCGAAAATGGAAAGGTTTGTGATTTCTGAGTGTATTTACTTAGTTTTATAGTTTTCTCTTATTTTTTTATCATTGCTTATATTACCATTCTGGTCACCATTCTATTGATTTACTTATTGTTTAAGTAGTCATAGTGTTTTAGATATACATATATATACATACACATACATTACTAGCGCACATATTTATTATACATATATTATCATCATAATAACAATGACAATAATAGCATTCTCAAAAGTATCATCTTCAAATTTATCATGTTTCTCATTGCTATCATACCTGCTTCACCTGTAATAATGTTGGTTAAGATTGTTCTGTCAGTGGCCCCACCCTGCTGCCCTAACTAGTTGATGTTGTGAACCGCTTTATAATCCTATACTGAGTGGTCCTTTAAAAAGACAAGATTTATGAGCCTGTTGAGAGGGGGACCCTACAACAGGTCCACATCTCGCCTGCCCTAATTCTGTTTTATTTGTAATGACCAGCGGAAGCAGCCATAACAGCATTTTAACACTTGTAATTTATCTCAAGTTCCTTTTAATACAGATTATTCATTAAAGAATAGTTTTGTGGCCGTGGAAAAAGCTGATCATTGTGACACCGGTTCCGTTCATGTCGTTGCTAGAAATTGAAGTTTAGTCTGATTTCTGCACTGAGGCTAAACCCTGTGTGTGTGATATTAGTCTTTAGAGTCTACGGCCTTTCAACCTGTTAACCCCGCCTTAACCGAGCACTTGTTCTCTAGTTTGGCTTTACCCAAACCTAAAAGTTTACAGCCTATAGGTCAGAGTAATGCCTCATTTGAAAGCTAAGACCTACAAAACTGATCATTACCTTTTTCTTGTGTTACCTCTGCGTTTTTGTCACATTTTTGAAGCAGTTTGTCATGTTTTCCTCTCTCTTTTGTCTTGTTTTTGTAGTAGTTGTTGTGATCACTTTATTCCTGCTTTTTGATGCTTTTTTGTCTTTTTCCAGCATATTTTGTTTTTGTCACGCCTTTGTGGCTCTTTCTTGTTGTATTTTCATCTTCGGTTTCTGTTGCTATTTTGACACTTTCTTCAAGAGGCTTTTAGATTTGGGTAAAGCCAAAATGTGCTCGGTTCAGGTGGGGGTTAAGGCGTTTTGTCCAATTATTTTTCTCTGTTTAAAAAATCTTGGCAGATCTTATATGAAGTATGCACTGTTTAGTTTGTGTTTGTGGCATTAGTATTTGGGCATAAAAAGCATTTGCTGTAGATGAACATTATTCTAATGTTTCAGACCTGAAGCTGCACCTGCAGAGCACAGACTACGGCAGTTTCCTGGCGAACGAAGCGTCTCCTCTGACGGTTTCTGTGATCGACGACAAACTGAAGGAGAAGATGGTGGTGGAGTTCAGACACATGAGGAACCAGTCGTACGAACCGCTGGCTTCATTCATGGATTTCATCACGTAAGAAATATTTACTACTATATACTAGTGATGGCAAGATGAAGCCCCATGAGGCATTGAAGCATCGCAGCCAAATGCATCACACATGCTTCGAAGCATCAAGGCGGTTTATTTGCTCCACTACGCCATCATCGATCAACAAATGTATAACATGCCGAGTGCTTACAATAAATGGTGAGGGCTGAAAGGCTAAATTTGAGAATTTAGAGAGTTGTGGTGTAAAATGTGCTTGTGTTACTTTTGTCTATGCTTATGCAACAAGTAAATCACAATAACCCAAATACACAAAATGTGAGAGGCAATCCATTGCATTTCACTGACGCTTTAGTTTTGAATCGTGCTCCAAACCCACAAATCATTAGAATCAGTCACGTGGTACGGCCACTTCCCGAGGCTTCGAACGTCACACACACGCATCGGTACACGCTTCAAGAAACACCCCTCTAGAAGCCTCGACACAATCGGCACATCACTACTATATACATGAAGTACTTAAATATTAACACAGTAACCTGAAGTACTTAAAGAGCAACTAAACACCAAATCAAGTTTTTTTTACTGATAAACTGTCTCAATGGGTGTCTCATAGTGTTGTCTACTGGTCCCTGACATTATTCTGACATTATAGCGCAAACATGTGTCAAATCCTAACTTTGGCCTGAAAACGAATGGGTTGCGCCCCCTCCAGGATAAACTCTGCTACTAAATTAGAATTTCCTGATTGGCTGGAGACGTGTCCACGGCCTCCACAGAACGTCATAAGCCGCACCAGCTCCACACATCGTCACTCACCCCCTGCATGTCTCCCCAAACCTCAGAGACCGCCTCTTTCACTGCAATTTTTGACTTTTGTTTGTGTGTGGGGAAAGGCTTTGGCCCGTTTAGTTACTCTTTAAGTATTACTACATTAACCTAAAGTACTTTGCTGTTACTCTTCTGACCAGTGAAAAAGGCTGAACAGATGTTAGTGTTTTACGTCGTTCGGGGAAAACCGAAGAAGAGCCGTTTCTCTACTTTCAGTCTTTCTCAAACCTCAGGCCGTGGCTCAAACGTGTTGAAGTTGAGCCGATGCAGATGTAGAGCCACTTTTTCTGACTCGATGCCAGTTTCCCAAAAGTAAAACGTGAAAGCTCTGGTCATATTGTTCTGCAGATACAGTTATGATGCGTTCACTGACCCTGTGGTAATATTTATTCTGCAGATACAGTTATATGATCGATAACGTGATCCTGCTCATCACTGGGACTCTCCACCAGAGGGCGATCTCGGAGCTGGTGCCAAAGTGCCATCCTCTGGGCAGCTTCGAGCAGATGGAGGCCGTGAACATCGCACAGACGCCGGCCGAGCTCTACAACGCCATCCTGGTGGACACTCCGCTGGGTAACTAACTACGCACACATACAGTAGGAACCATATGTTTACACTTTATAAAAAGACACATTTGCCTCCTTGTGTGCCTATGCCTTTTCAGCTCTGATACATTTAAACTGGACTGAATCAGGACTTTGTGACGACCTTCAAAACATTGACTTTGTTTTCCTTAAGCCGCTTTGTAACCAGTTTGGCTTTGGGTCATTGTCCATTTGGAAGACCCACCTGTCCAAGCTTTCACTTCCTCTGGAGATGTCCCAATATAGAGTAACCTTAGTGTTTAGTCTCTCATTCTTCTGGCATTTAGCAAATAGATTATTATAATTGACCTAAAGAAGCAAAAGTTAATTCTGGTTTCATGTCAGACAGTGAGTGTATATAACATATAGTTACCACTGTAGATATACTTTGAGCAGAAGGCGTACAGCGCCTCCTGGTGGACACTCCGCAGGGTAACGACATCCATAATATACTATTTATTATTTATTGGTTTATTTGGTAGGGACAGTGCAAGTTAATGAACAAGCCACACCGGATTGAAGCCTTGGGCTAATTTCCATCCGTCGTCCCCCATGCGCACTCTCAAACACACTCTCATACATCCTGACCTATTGTACATGTTTTAGTGGTAGGGGAAACCGGAGTACCCGGAGGAAAACCTACGCAGACACGGGGAGAACATGCAAACTCCACACAGAAAGGCCTGGTCCCTGGTGGGAATCGAACCCTGGACCTTCTAGCTGTGAAGCACGAGCGCTAACCGCTGTACTACCGTGCCTGCCATATCTGCCTCCCGCTGTAATATCTGGTTGTTCCTTTAGCTCTGAATATTTCTCTGTGGAGTTGGTTCAAAAAAGCTTCTGCATAGCTGTGAGGAGCGTGCTAACCACTGCGCCACAGTGTCCTGGATCTGACTGTGGTTTCTGTTGCAGCTGCGTTTTTCCAGGACTGTATCTCAGAACAAGATCTGGACGAGATGAACATCGAGATCATCAGGAACACGCTCTACAAGGTGCTTTAGCTTTATCCGACACTAACGCTAACTCTTCTATCCAACGCTAACTCTTCTATCCAACGCTAACTCCTCTATCCAACGCTAACTCTTCTATCCAACGCTAACTCTTCTATCCAACGCTAACTCTTCTATCCAACGCTAACTCTTCTATCCAACGCTAACTCTTCTATCCAACGCTAACTCTTCTATCCAACGCTAACTCTTCTATCCAACGCTAACTCTTCTATCCAACGCTAACTCTTCTATCCAACGCTAACTCTTCTATCCAACGCTAACTCTTCTATCCAACGCTAACTCTTCTATCCAACGCTAACTCTTCTATCCACCAACTCCTATCACGTCTCTTCTATCCAACGCTAACTCTTCTATCTAATGCTAACCCTACTCCTGTCCAAACATGGTTTCTATCATATATACGTTTAACTGAGGTCATTAGGAATACGCGCTCCAAGGTGCTGACGCTTTGTCGAATGCTAACACTAACTATACTCCTGTCCAAACATGTTTATATCTAAACATGTGGTTTAGATATAACAAGATGCTTTAGCTTTATCTAACGCTAATATGTTTATATCATATTTTAGTCAAAGTCATGTTTATTTACTTATAACAAGACTAATCTAAAGTAAATGAAGTATAAAATCTGATCTTGGTTTGTTTCAGGCGTATCTCGAGGCCTTTTATAAATTCTGCTCAAACCTGGGAGGAACCACCGCAGACACCATGTGCCCCATCCTCGAGGTCAGTACTACTACTACTTTTACTGTTACTACTACTATTGTTACTGCTGCTACTTCGATTACTACACTAAAACTATTACACAGACTCGTACAGACTTGTATGTTGTGTGTAGTATGGGGGTCTGAAGTATGTGTAAAGTACATATATGAAGTATTTTGTGTATTTACAGTTCGAGGCAGACCGCAGAGCCTTCATCATCACCATAAACTCGTTCGGGACAGAACTGTCCAAAGAAGATCGAGCCAAACTCTTCCCTCACTGCGGAAAACTGTTTCCTGAAGGACTGGCCCAGCTGGCCCGGGCCGACGACTACGAGCAGGTCAAAGCTGTGGCTGACTACTACCCAGTGAGTACTACTACTACTACTACTACTACTGTAGTACTGACGACTACGAGCAGGTCAAAGCTGTGGCCGACTACTACCCAGTGAGTATACTACTACTACTACTACTACTACTACTACTACTGTAGTACTGACGACTACGAGCAGGTCAAAGCTGTGGCCGACTACTACCCAGTGAGTACTACTACTACTACTACTACTACTACTACTACTGTAGTACTGACGACTACGAGCAGGTCAAAGCTGTGGCCGACTACTACCCAGTGAGTACTACTACTACTACTACTACTACTATTACTACTACTGTAGTACTGACGACTACGAGCAGATCAAAGCTGTGGCCGACTACTACCCAGTGAGTATACTACTACTGGGCGGCACGGTAGCACAGCGGTTAGCGCTCGTGCTTCACAGCAAGAAGGTCCAGGTTCGATTCCCACCTGGACGGGGCCTTTCTGTGTGGAGTTTGTATGTTCTCCCCGTGTCTGCGTAGGTTTCCTCCGGGTACTCCGGTTTCCCCTACCACAAAAACATGTACAATAGGCCAGGATGAATGATGTGTGTAAATGCATGGAGGTGGTCAGAGGGACCGTTGGCGCTGATGTGTGTAGCGACAGCGCTTCTGTCAGTCTCCCCCAGGGGAAACTGAAGCTACTAAGGTAGTTTACCACCACCAAGTATGAGTGAATGTAAAATGCTCTCATGTAAAGCGCTTTGTGACCATGTCTGTGAAAGGCGCTTTATAAATAAAGATCTTCTTCTTCTATACTGTTACTACTACTACTGTAGTACTGACGAGTACGAGCAGGTCAAAGCTGTGGCCGACTACTACCAGTGAGTACTACGGATACTACCACCATCCTGTGATATGGCACTAAAAGTACAGTGTGTTTCAGGAGTACTGCAGTAAAAGTACTGTGTTTTTCAGGAGTACTGCAGTAAAAGTACCGTGTGTTTCAGGAGTACTACAGTAAAAGTACCGTGTGTTTCAGGAGTACTACAGTAAAAGTACCGTGTGTTTCAGGAGTACTGCAGTAAAAGTACTGTGTTTCAGGAGTACTGCAGTAAAAGTACTGTGTTTTCAGGAGTACTGCAGTAAAAGTACTGTGTGTTTCAGGAGTACTGCAGTAAAAGTACTGTGTGTTTCAGGAGTACTACAGTAAAAGTACTGTGTGTTTCAGGAGTACTACAGTAAAAGTACCGTGTGTTTCAGGAGTACTACAGTAAAAGTACCGTGTGTTTCAGGAGTACTACAGTAAAAGTACTGTGTGTTTCAGGAGTACTACAGTAAAAGTACTGTGTGTTTCAGGAGTACTGCAGTAAAAGTACTGTGTGTTTCAGGAGTACTGCAGTAAAAGTACTGTGTGTTTCAGGAGTACTGCAGTAAAGTACTGTGTTTTTCAGGAGTACTACAGTAAAAGTACTGTGTGTTTCAGGAGTACTACAGTAAAAGTACTGTGTGTTTCAGGAGTACTGCAGTAAAAGTACTGTGTTTTTCAGGAGTACTACAGTAAAAGTACGTGTTTTCAGGAGTACTACAGTAAAAGTACCGTGTGTTTCAGGAGTACTGCAGTAAAAGTACCGTGTGTTTCAGGAGTACTGCAGTAAAAGTACTGTGTGTTTCAGGAGTACTACAGTAAAAGTACTGTGTGTTTCAGGAGTACTACAGTAAAAGTACTGTGTGTTTCAGGAGTACTGCAGTAAAAGTACTGTGTGTTTCAGGAGTACTGCAGTAAAAGTACTGTGTGTTTCAGGAGTACTGCAGTAAAAGTACTGTGTGTTTCAGGAGTACTGCAGTAAAAGTACTGTGTGTTTCAGGAGTACTGCAGTAAAAGTACTGTGTGTTTCAGGAGTACTACAGTAAAAGTACTGTGTGTTTCAGGAGTACTACAGTAAAAGTACTGTGTGTTTCAGGAGTACAAGCTGCTGTTTGAAGGCGCTGGTTCAAATCCTGGGGACAAGACTCTGGAGGATCGATTCTTCGAACACGAGGTACGAAGCCTCATTTGAAGCTTTGATAATTTTATCAGTGATTTATTATACGGCCCTTCACAATGCAAGTAGAACGCTCCATTGATTTGAATGTGATTTCCCAACGTTCTACCGGTCATTATTTTTTGATAAAGACCTCTGAAAAAAATAATGACCGCTGCCCATGGCAACGGAGTTTGTGCTTGTAATACAGGTCTTTCATATCACTCCGCGAGTAGTAGTAGCGGACACACTCACACTCATTTATCATTTTTCAAACTCCGGTGTTGCCGTAGTGATGGCCAGAACGTTCCATTTATTGTAATGAGAATATGTTCAAATGTTTATTTTTTTCATCTCCTCCCGAGAAAACCTGTAGAAAATTTATCTAGAGCCATGTAGTTTATTATTCTGGGATATTTTATTAAAGCCGTGTAGTTTATTATTCTTTTATTAAAGCCGTGTAGTTTATTATTTTATTAAAGCCGTGTAGTTTATTATTCTGGATATTCTTTTATTAAAGCAGTGTAGTTTATTATTCTTTTATTAAAGCCGTGTGTTTGTGCAGGTGAAGCTGAACAAACTGGCCTTCCTGAACCAGTTCCATTTCTCCGTCTTTTATTCCTACGTCAAACTGAAGGAGCAGGAGTGTCGCAACATCGTGTGGATCGCGGAGTGCATTGCCCAACGGCACAGGGCCAAGATCGACAACTACATCCCCATCTTCTGAGGAATCTAACCCTCATACCCGCCCACACACACACCAGAATCTAACCTCATACCCTCCTGTTCCTCTGATAAATCTGTGTCTGAAACATTCCATTGAAACTCCATTTCCCAGACTGCTTTGTGCTGGTCCCGTGGCTCCCTCTACAGGACGCTGCAGGCATTACGTCATAAAGTGATATTTATTGAATCGTGTCGTGTTTAGAGTCTATGGATAAAAGAGTTTAAATAAATGTTGATTATTGTAAATGTGAATAAAACGTTTGAGTGAAACGCCTTTGTTTTTGTTTGTGTTTTCTATGAGTCAGAGCAGCGCCCCCTAAAGGAGAACAGCAGCATCAGGGCAAATCATAAAAGCACAATTTTGTCTTTATGGAAGTTTATTTATCACTCGACATCAAATACAAGAACAGAACTCGAAACAAACACAACACGGGCTGAAACAAACATGCACAAAAACATTATTTTGGACAAACATTACTTTTTTATTAGATGTTAATGTTTGTACTGCTTAAGATGTGATTATGAAATGTTACTACAGGTTTATTTGGGAAATGGTAACTTAATATTTTCCCCTTTTTCTAATTTGTCACAAAAGGAAACCACAGATAATGTTGATAATAGTGTGACGGCAGAGCGATGACGAAGTTTATAATGGAAGTCAATAACGTGACATTGGGCAGAAACTAAAAACTCAACTATTAAACTCCAAGTTGCTACTGATCTTTGGCCTAAATCTAATCTCAGCCCAAACTTTCTACATGGAAATGAGCAAATTTGTGTTTTATTGTTCATTTTTAAATTGGCTCTAAAATTGTTATATTTGATATCTTTTTCAAACTTGAGTAGTTTTGCAGAACTGAAGTGGATTAACAAACAGGTGCTCGTCAGATAATTAGAATATCATTAAAAAGTGCATTCACTTCTTAAACTGAAACTAATATATGATAGACTCATTACATGCAGAGTGAGATATGTATAGCCTTTATTGGTTATATTTTTTATTAAGGCTCAGCTTGTAAAAAAACCCAAATTCAAAAATCTCATAAAATTGGAATATTTGAAAATGGACTGTAAGACATAATCATCAACATTATAACAAACATTTGTCACTGTGTAATGAGTCAGTTTTACATTTTAAGTTGAATTACAGAAATAAATGAACTTTTTCATGGTATTCTAATTATCTCACGAGCACCTGTAATTATGTGAAAACTGTTTGAAAAAATGTTCATCTACAATATTGTAAACCATTATAAAAATTTATATTTTTTTGGTGAAAATGTGTTTTGTAACAAAGAAATATTAAAAATCTCTATGGAAAATGTTATGGCCAAACCAAGAACTTTTTTTTTCTGCTAATTTTTATGGAATAAAGAACTTTTTTATTAAAAGACAGAAAACTCACATCTGCAGTAACTGTTTACGATTGTATAGAATGGATGTTTTCCCCGTTACTATGGAAACAGTGAAGTATAACTCATTATGAAACGTAGGGGGCGCTCTACAGCACGATCTTTAAGTTCCTCCCGGGCGCTGTGGGGTCTCCTCAGGGGCTGGTGGGCGCTCGTCCTGCTGCTCTGTAGAGCGCACTGTGTAACTGATGCCAAACAGCCCAAAGACCTTCTTCAGCATCATCTGCACAATCTCCTCCTCCTCAGACGCCTGCAACACCACAGCAAGACCCAGTTTAGACCCGGTTCAGACCTGGTTCAGCCCTTGTTTAATCCTGGACTAATCCAGGATCTGAGCAGCTTCACCTGGTGGTGGATCTGCTCTTGCTGAAAGGCCACGAGGATCACAGAGATGAGGAGGTTGAGGACCACGAAGCACATTATAATGATACAGGAACCGACCAGGAACGCTCCTAAGACCGGGCTGTAGTCCAGGACCTGCAGGAACATCGTCAGAACATCGTGTCCCTTTAAAGTGCTTATGACACATTCGACAACATTTTAGTTAACACATTAATTTTAAAGGTTCTTTAAGTTAACACAATTATGTTCACGATTTTGCTAAAGATCTTCCCCAGTTTTCTTTAGTTTGGCCATTTTTATGATGTTTATAGTTTCACTTCCTTATTGGACACCGACAGGAAGTGACATAGATGAAGGCAAACAATTTTAAACTGTTGCCGTGCCGACCATGTTAAGTCAATGGGAAATTAGTCAAACTGAACTTTACCTTTAACTATGTCACTTCCTGTCAGCAACTTGAAAATTCTACTAAAAATAAAATGTCTTCATTAAAATTGCTGCTTCACTGAAATAAAATGATGAATTCTAACTGAAGTTATCCTTCTATAAAAGTCATATTTTAAGCATTATAAACTGTCATATGCACTTTAAATCTCTCCTTCGATGGACCATTCCTGGACGACTGAGAGCCTCCACAGACGTACCTCAGCGTAGTTGAAGATGCCCAGCTGCAGTTTGATGAGAGTGATCAGAGAGTCTGAGAAGGTCCTGTATGATGCCATCTGCCAGCCGTACAGGGTATTACACTGAACACACATGTACGGTATTAGTTTCCCGTCGTAATGTATGTTGCACATTTACATATATGTATACGTGTGTCCTTACAGCGGAGGCGAAGGCGATGAGCAGCAGCACGATGACCAGCAGGAACCCGCTGATATCGCCGGCTGCTCGGCTCAGAGCCGAGGAGATCAGGTTCATGTTGGGGTTGAGTCTGAGCAGGTGCCAGAGTTTTACTGTGGACAAGAGGACCAGGAACGCCACCACGTACTGAAGAGCGGCGTCCGACAGCGCGGTGGAGTGGAAGGAAGGGAATCTGCGGGAGAGAAGCATACACACAGGTACTACTACTGTTACTACTACTGTTACTATTGTTACTACTACTACTGTTACTACTGCTACTGTTACTACTGTTACTACTACTGTTACTATTGTTACTACTATTGTTACTACTACTACTACTGTTACTATTGTTACTACTACTGTTACTATTTTTACTACCACTGTTACTACTACTACTGTTACTACTACTGTTACTACTACTGTTACTACTACTACTACTGTTACTATTGTTACTACTACTGTTACTATTGTTACTACTACTGTTACTACTACTACTGTTACTACTGTTACTACTACTACTACTACTACTACTACTACTACTGTTACTACTACTGTTATTTTATTATTTATTTATTTATTTATTTATTTGACAGGGACAGTGTACATTAATCAACATTTCTGTAAATGCACCGGAATTAGCCAAAAGGCTATTTTTCATCCGTAGTCCCTGGACAGATGTAAAAAGTCTCCCTAAGACAATAAAACATTACGGTCAGTGCAATAAAATACAAAGTAGGACACAGTCACTACACTATACAGGTTAAATACAAATACAAAACAGTGCAAACAATAAAAGAGTCATATAATACAGACAGGGGTTAATGACTGCAAGACTGTTGAGTAATGAACCAGTTCTTTAAATGTTTTTTAAACAGTATGTAGGTGGACAGATCTCTTATGTTAGCTGGGATGGAGTTCCAGTCTTTGGCTGCAGTTACAGAAAAGGTGTTCTGACTAAAGGCACTTTTCCTAAATGGGACTATGCAGTCTCCTCGAGCTGCTCCTCTGGTCACCCGCTGTAAAGATACTACTGTTACTACTACTACTGTTACTATTGTTACTACTACTGTTACTACTGTTACTACTATGTTACTACTACTATGTACTATGTTACTACCACTGTTACTACTACTGTTACTACTGTTACTACTATTGTTACTACTACTACTACTGGTACTATTGTTACTACCACTGTTACTACTATTGTTACTGCTGTTACTACTACTACTACTGTTACTACTACTGTTACTACTGTTACTATTGTTACCACTACTGTTACTACTGTTACTACCACTGTTACTATTACTGTTACTACTACTACACTGTTACTAATACTGTTACTACCATTATTACTATTACTGTTACTACTACTACTGTTACTACTGTTACTATTGTTACTACTACTACTGTTACTACTACTGGTACTATTGTTACTACCACTGTTACTACTACTGTTACTGCTGTTACTACTACTACTGTTACTACTGTTACTACCACTGTTACTATTACTGTTACTACCATTATTACTATTACTGTTACTACTACTGTTACTCTGTTACTATTGTTACTACTACTACTGTTACTATTGTTACTACTACTACTGTTACTACTGTTACTATTGTTACTACTACTACTGTTACTATTGTTACTACTACTACTGTTACTACTGTTACTAATACTGTTACTACTGTTACTACCACTGTTACTACTACTACTACTACTACTGTTACTATTGTTACTACTACTACTGTTACTACTGTTACTAATACTGTTACTACTGTTACTACTGTTACTAATACTGTTACTACAGTTACTACTACTGTTACTATTGTTACTATTGTTACTACTACTGTTACTAATACTGTTACTACTGTTACTAATACTGTTACTACTGTTACTAATACTGTTACTACTATTGTTACTATTGTTACTAATAGTAACATGTACAATAGGCCAGGATGAATGAGTGTGCAGTCGCGACAGCGCTTCGGTCAGTCTCCCCCAGGGGAAACTGAAACTACTAAGGTAGTTTACCACCACTGAGTGTGGAGTGAATGTAAAATGCTCTCATGTAAAGCGCTTTGTGACCATGTCTGTGAAAGGCGCTATATAAATAAAGATCTTCTTCTTCTTCTTCTTCTTCTTCTTCTTCTTCTTCTTCTTCTTCTTCTTCTTCTTCTTCTAATACTGTTACTACTACTACTATTACTACTGTTACTATTGTTACTACTATTGTTACTACTACTACTACTGTTACTATTGTTACTACTACTGTTACTACTATTGTTACTACTACTGTTACTACTGCTACTGTTACTACTACTGTTACTATTGTTACTACTACTGTTACTATTGTTACTACTACTGTTACTACTGCTACTGTTACTACTACTGTTACTATTGTTACTAATACTGTTACTACTGTTACTACTACTGTTACTACAACTGTTACTGCTGTTACTACTGTTACTACAACTATTGTTACTACTGTTACTCCTCCTGCAGTGTCAGTACTTGTCCTTGTTGTTCTGGAAGTACTCGATGTCCCTCTGTCCCAGGACGCTCCTCTGGATGAACAGTCCCACTCCCGTCCAGCTGAGGGCGATGATGGACAGCTCCAAGAGGTTCCACCTGTTTCTGAAGTACGACCAGCGCTGCTCCCGCATGGCCTTCCCCTGAACAAAACCAAAACATAACCATCACCTTAAACAAAACCAAACATAACCATCACCTTAAACAAAACCAAAACATAACCATTACTTTAAACAAAACCAAAACATAACCATCACCTTAAACAAAACAAAATAACGCTTGTTTATAATCTCCATTTATTATGCTAATGCTAACATGCTAACTCTAAATACATAGTAATAATGTTTGATCTTTTTGATGTCATTTTGGATATAGTGTTAGCTCAGTGTTAGCTTCTCTTTTTGGATAGCAAGCTCTGAAGCAAGTTCTAAGGACGCCCAGGGTCTGGAGGAGGTGTAACCCAGTTAATAATAATAATAATAATAATAATGATAATGTGTTCGCTGCAGTTGCCGTAAGAACTACATTTCCCATGAGCCTTTGCGCGCCCCCGGAAGTCTGGTCACGCTGTAGCCTCTAGCCAATATACACAGTAGCCGCCGGTGTTCTGGTTCTCGCCGTGACCATGTGACGATGTGATGTTTACATTTTGCGCGAACTCGGCACATGGATATTTCATAAAATATCGTAGCTAGCTGTGCGCCACCATGGCCAATTAGCTGCTGTGGACCTGCTGTCTCCCCCTGAAGTCGACAGGAACAGGAAAGGATTGCTACGAAAATTGTGTGTGATGTTCATGATGACTGTACTGACATTGAGATAAAAGGTAATAAAGGCTTCAGTCTTACCATATGAGCGCGTTGGCGTCTTTTACACTACACGCAAAGAATAATAATTAAAAGAGTAATCACTCTCTCAACCAGTCTCGAACTCACTCCACGTGTTAGAAAAAGGTGTGCTTCAGGACACCTGCGCTAACCCCTACACTACAGCGGCACACAAAGTCTCGTCTTAATGCTTGTATTCATCAGATATTCTGTACCCATCACAGTAAGCCATGCCATTCCATCGGCCATGTCAAAATGTGACAGTCACCAATTGATGGATGTTATTAATTGTACGTCGAGGCTGCGTCCTTTCCTCATCCTGTTAATGCATATATGTGCGCCTGACATCGCTGGTGACACTGTTTGCAGCAGTTGGCAATATGAACAACGTCTGCTCCTGTTCTTGGGTTTGCTAACCCTAAACAGCCCTATATCCTTCATACAGACGCAAGCACGACCGGGTTGGGAGCTGCCTCATATCAGGAGCAGGATGGAAGGCTTCGGGTAATCGCTTATGCAAGTCGTGGATTGTCCCCCCGACAACACGCCGTCATCCAAATATGGGCATTTCCTTTGTGCTACAGCAGCGGCTAAAAACGGGAGAAATATACAAGTCAAACAGAGGGACTGGTGCACTTCACTGATGACATCATGAAGAAAGAACTCTATGTGGAAATATTGGAGCAACATCTCCAGAGGAAGTTAAAGCTTGGACAGATGGGTTTTCCAAATGGACAATAACCCAAAGCCAAACTGGTTATTCAGGAAAATTCAGGCTTCAGGAAAACAATGTCAGTGTTTTGAAGTTCGTCACAAAGTCCTGATCTCAGTCCAGTTTAAATGTATCAGAGCTGAAAAGACATAGGCACACAAGGTGGCCTAAAACTGTGTCTCAGTTACACCAGTTCTGTTTGGAGGAATGGACCAAAACTCATCCAACTATTGTGAGAAGCTTGTGGAAGGAAATCCAAAACGTTTGAAGTTTCATGTCAAAAGCAAATGTGTCTTTTTATAAAGTGTAAACTCTGGTACTTGTACTTTACTTACTGGTCTCGGTCCTGGAGAGTTTTCCTGAACTCTTCAGGTGATGCTGAAGTGTTTTGTGACGGTGTAAAATGTTGTTGTTTGTGGAGATGATGTTTGTGTAGATAAAAGTGAAATAAATTAATCCGTTGTGCGTCGGACAAATGTAACTAAACTTTATTCCAGTGAGTCGAGTTTATGGGAAGTTCAAAAGTTTTGAAGTCTTTGAAAATGTCCTTATTCTGTGCTTATCTTTGAGGAAACATTAAATGACATCATAAGTGCTTTTGTCCTGGATTCGAGTCTAATTTGAAGAAATCTGTCTATGGGGCGAGATGTTTACACAACCAGAATGAATCATACTAAATCCACGGTGAAGTTTAGTCTATATTATTCATTTGTATGTCATCAGTGTTGTAACGCACTACTTAGTAACGCGTAATGGTGCGTACAGACCAAACGCTGACACGCCACCAACTTCCATGTTAACCCTATGTAGACGCTTCGACGCGCGTGGAAATGTAAGCAAAGATGTCCGCGCGTATGAAGCGTTGCAAATGCAAGCAGATGAGGATTAACGCGCGTCAAAGCCAGTGAGAACAGCGCGGTACACGAGCAGCGATGCCCCGCCCACTGCTTCATGCACTCAAGTAATCACAATCTACACGTGCGTTCATTTACGCCTTGTTAACCAATCAGGGACTGGGCTCAAATAGTGAGCACAAGCGTCACCTGTTACCTGCAGCAGTGGAGCAAAAAGGGCATACGCAATATATGTCTTTCATAGGGGCGCCAATAGTGATGTGTCGGTCGCGAACGATCTGGCTCTTTTGAACGAGTCTTTACAGTGAACAATATGAACAGGTTCGCGGTGGTGAAGTATTTTTTTTTATTCCTCTTTGGGGGAGGGGCGTCACTTTAGTTGTGCTGCTTATTTTGCGAAACAAAAGTCACTGCTGGAGTGGGGCAGAGGAGTGCAGAGGGACTGTCATCTCCACCCCCACGAGGAGCTCAAAGTGAGCATAAGGCAACAAGTTTGAGAAATAAAAGTCCTAATGAAATAATAAACACGGTTACAGAGGAGATCGCGTTGAAGCTTGCGTTGTTTTCTCCCCTCTTGCGCGAGGGAGAGAGAGGGAGAGGAGGAAAAGTTACATGAATGAAGCAACAGAAGCTTAATCGGCCGTGTGATTGTTTTTTGTGATAACAAACTCCATAGAGGGAATATCGATGTTATATTGTGTGAAATAGTGACATTTTCGTTAAAATAAGTCAATTCAGAGGGTATTTATTTTCTTTAAAAAAAAAAAAGAAACAACCATCAAAGAGCCATGTGTGTGTTTGTGTGTGTGTGTGTGTGTGTGTGTGTGTGTGTGTGTGTGTGTGTGTGTGTGTGGGGGGGGGGGGGGGAGAAGTTGATCATGGCGGTTTGCGCTTGGCCTGAGTTGTATGACACGCCTCCTAATTATGACGCTTGCAAAACTTCACGCGCCGCAAACAGGCGTTTCTCGCGAGTGTGAAGCGGCAATGTTTGGCGTCCAACTAGAGGCTGACGGAGCGTGGACGCACGTTCGGTCTGAACGCACCTTTAGAGTACTCTGATTACTTTTCAGAGTATTGGCTCCTGCTCTGACTGAAATACAATTCTAGAACATGAAACAACCGTTAAATAATAATAATAATAATAATAATAATAATAATAATAATAATAGTAATACATCAAAGACGCTTTACATGAGGAATAAAACAAACAAAGAGGGAGAAAAAGAAGAAAATGTTAGTGTGAACAGGTGGGTTTTGTAGTGAGTCAGAGTTATGTAATTTTTATGTTGATGTTTTATGGATTGATTTCATCAGCTTCTTGTAATTTTACTTTTGAATGACCTTGTGTATGAATTGTTTCTACAAATAAACTTGTATTTTATCACAGTGATTATTAACAGTCAGACGAGTTTCATATTGAAAGGTTCAGGTGAACGTGTCCTCCTGCTGTAGAGACTGATATAAATATAATACATTTTCATAAAAAATAAGATATTTTATGTGTTTCCTCCTCAAACTCTGCTCTTGATCATCTTCACCTGGAACCAGACAGGTTTAAACAGGTTTATATCGAGTTATTGTTGCCATGTTTAAATGTGTGTTTTATTTTGTGACAAATTAGTGATAACGATTTTGGATCTGGTTTAGTTTTGAAATAAACATTGTGAAATAAATGTAAAAACTCAAATGTCTCCTTGTTCTTTGGTTTTGTTGTTTTGGCTCAATAAATCTGTCTGTAGAAGTGTGAAAGAAGCTTCAGTGAGTCATAAAGTGTGGAGTCTGTGGAGCGGCTGAAGTGGAGATGCCTTGTAATGACATTTTCCCCAAATAAACATTGTCATTGATAAACATGTTTTTGTGGGTTAGTTGTTTCCGGGTGAACGTTTAAATGTTATAAACTGAACTGAACCAAAACCTGAACTTTGAAAGCTTGAGTTTTTCTGCAGCATCTGGCCTTAAACGTTTCAGACATTTCTGTTCCTCAGTAAAGTTGGAGGACAGTGTAAAGTTTTCTCTTGAGTTTGAAAAGGTTAAAGGGATATTTCAGGATTTTTGACATTGGGCCTCATTTCCTAGTTATCCAGAGTGTTGTTGATGTCTAGAGATATTTTTTTCTTAAATTCATGCAGTTCTTATATTTGAAGAGTCTAGTGGCGCTAGGCTAGGGCAAGGCTAAAGCATTTCTATGGTATCAGTTAGCCTGCATTAAAACAGTCTGACCCACTCCACAGTGCACCTGAGGTAAATCACTTATAACACCAGACTAACCATATAAATGTCTGTGTTAATAGAATCATTTAAAATTACTTATATTTGAGCAGCATCAGCTTCATGGCTGTAAGCTAACGCAGCGGCGGAGTGATCTGCGAGAAAATAGTCCCTCAAAATGCGGTAATTCATGTGATACAAGGTCAGTTATATTTCAAACATTATTCTATTAACACAGACATTTATATGGTTAGTCTGGTGTTATAAGTGATTTACCTCAGGTGCACTGTGGAGTGGGTCACACTGTTTTTAAAGAGGGGGTATTATGCTTTTTTCAATCACATAGCACCAGTCTATAGCATACTACAATGATGACGTAACCTTCTGTTGGTCTGTATATGCAGTAAATTAAAATAACTGCCTTGAATAAAATTGCTCTCTCAAAATGGCTGTAGTGAACGTCTTGAAATAGGCCTCTGTCTCTTTAAGAAGCTTTCCGACACGCCCCCTTCAGCACACTGCTGTGGCATCTAAACAACACTACTGTGCGGGGAGGGGGCTCTGCTGAGCTGAGGAGCAGTGGTTGGTGGCTTGGCTGGTGACGAAAGGTCCAGAGGCGTCTCCAGGAGGTGGGGGCGTTCCTAGGAGGACTGAGGCATAGCTACACCTAAAATGGCTGCCGTCTAAGTTTTTACTGATTACTCAAAATATGTGAATGAGCCAAGGCAACACTCCAGGCATGTGTTTAATGAGGGAATGACATCATAACATGATATAAAGCTTGAAAAAGTCGATTTTACATAATACCCCCCTTTAATGCAGGCTAACTGATACCATAGAAATGCTTTAGCCTTGCCCTAGCCTAGCGCCACTAGACTCTTCAAATATAAGAACTGCATGAATTTAAGAAAAACATATCTCCAGACATCAACAACACTCTGGATAACTAGGAAATGAGGCCCAATGTCAAAAATCCTGAAATATCCCTTTAAGGTTAGGTTTAGATCCAGCACACTGGCCGGTGGATGTGCGTGTCTTCATCTATCTCCTGAGTTTGTTCAGACTCTAACGAGCCACTGACGAGCTGCAGCTGCTCTGCTCACAGCTGCACTCTGATTGGTCCGCTCATTGAGCTGCGGCCGCTGTGATTGGCCGGTTCATATTTGAATGAGGTAAAAGCTCTGTGTGTGAGAGTGGCTCCTTCGCTACAGTCTGTGGGTGAGGATCATGGGACTCTCCGGCCTCAGGTGAGAACTTGATTTAATATCAAAGACAGAATATAGACTTCCATTGAAAAGCCTTTGGATGTGAGGAGTGGAAGTCAGAGAACTGTCGATAACAAAGCTCAGATATTTGGAAAAAACATTTGTGTCTTCGTTTTTTGCATTTGTGAAGTTTATTAGTTTTCTCATTTAAAACCAGACGAAGATCTAAAATGTCCATCGGGATGTAATCAGAGACTTCCACTCAGGGTTTAATTTCAGCTCTTCTTCCCACTTTAGTCCTGGTTTTGTTTTGGTGGAGCTTTGTGTGAGATGTTGAAGAAGCTCTGGCTTTTATGAAGATTTGAATCTGAACTGAAATCCCAAATCTACTGTGGGGGAAACCGGGGTCATAACGGCATCAGTCGCATGTATTCTTTAATATCTTTAAATTTACTTTCATTCACTGATGCCCTTTGAGATAAGATAAGCCTTTATTGATCTCACAATGTAGAAATGTACTCGTTACATTCAGCTCTTAACACTCAGTCCTTTGTTCACATTGAGACACAAAAACATAATGCAATGGATTTCTTTGTTTTCCAATGTAACAGTTTTGAGACAGTTCTAAGGCGTGTCTTTGCAGATGTTAAACTGACCCCGTGTGTTACTGTGCCGTCAGTTTTTGACTCGATCTCCTGTGTCTGAGCTCTGACAAACTTTTACACTAAATGCTCACATTTATCGGCTACAGATTGAAACAAATATAATTCCTGAAACATGAACACAAACAAGTGAGTTGGCGTTCAAGCAAATGGTGTTAGAACTGATCCCGGTCTCCCCGACTTTTCCTGTCCGAGCGGCACCAGGAGTCGCTCCGAACACATGTTAAAGCTTAAACCATGTCCTGAGTTTTACATGAACCTGCGCTGTTTCCTCCTCTGTCGTAGGCTGCTCCTGCTCTCCACCTGGGCCTGGGCTCCTCTGCTCTCAGGTAACACACCAATACTAAGGCTGGCTAATGCTAACTCTGGCCTCTTTGTTTTTTTTATTTTGCTTTAGTTTCTGGTGCCTTGACTTGTCACTTTAATTTGTTGAAAATTGCCAATTTGTTTGTAAATTGTTAAATAAACTCTGGTTCACGCTAATGCTGCTGATGCTAACGATGCTAACCCTAAACTCGTTCTGTTTCTGGAGCGTTCCCTCGTACAGTGAAAGGGTTTCATTTTTAAATATTCTCTCTGTGCAGCTGAGGAGCAGCCGCATGAGCCCCGGGTGATCCACGCCCTTTCGAACAAACTGAGGGACCTGCTGCCCCCAGGGGTCGGAGGTCAGTACTATTTAAATTACTACAGTACAGGGAATGAAGGGTTAATCCAAATGTGCACTTTTCCCTTTCGCTGGTGACTTTAAAACAAAAGACAACATTTTCGCTGTACAATGTTTTATAAAGTTTCGTCCCAGAAGTAACATCTCTTCACAAAGCCGTCTTTCATAGGAACATATTTTACATCAGTGTGGCCTGAAGGCTCCAATGAGCTATAATCCAAATATGATTTCCTTTTTTCGAAATGCCCGGAACAGAAGAGCGCAGAAATGTGTCACTCGTTACAAAACTTCATGGCCGCTTTTCTCAAAATAAGGTGTTTGTTCCACTTTAGTCGCTCCTACAGACTCCGAACTTTCCAGTCTTGGCTTTAACCAGATTATTTCAGACGGATTTATTCTTTAATTCCCAGGCAAAATTTTGAGTTTAGCTTTAGTTTCATTTATGATTAGTTTATTGAAAGATTAAACAAGATCCAAAATCGCCTTTAGAAAAGTCTTTGTCAAAAAAATCAAACATAAATTTAAAAAATGATCTATCCCTTATTTTGTTCATTACTGAAAATATCGTTTAAAGTAAGGGTCTGCACATCAGTGAAGGCTCCCAATGTTTTAATATTTTCTTTGTATGAAGTTTCCACATGCCCTACATCAGTCACATACACTTACCCTAATGATGTAAGAAACTATATAAAACTGAGTTTTCACTGGTGTGCAGACACTTACTTTAAATCACTGTTTTGGATCCAGCACGCAGGTTTCACTGCCTTTGGATGTGTGTGCCTATTTTAGCCAGTTGCTGAAAATATTGACTGTGACCCTTTTCTGCACAAAACTTTCATTGTAAGAAAATGAAATGCGTTCATTTATATCACAGGGTATCCGCGGGGTTTTAAAGTCTAAAATTCTGCCTATTTGGTCTTAAATCCATGGTAAATTGGTCTTTGAACATGTTTGACACTATTTGCTCACAATTGTTTAAAAAAGCCACTAATGCACAGACGCGTATACCGCTCATTTACGTGGCCCGATAACGCAACGCGACACCACCTCTTTTCACGCTGACGTACTGGCCGCTGACGCCACAGCGCGTAAACTCACCTGAGCGAGGCAGGAGGATGCTCTCCAGAGCTTCATCCACCCAAAACACGACTGAAGTCAGCTGAGTGCGACCTCTTTAGGAATCCAAAAGATGACGCAGTTGTCGCTGATGGACGTCCATCATGCTAATCCTGTCGTGGGGAAGTTCCAGCAAAAGGCGCCGCTATGTCCAACATGAGACATCTTAGATAATCCTTTGCTGTAAATGTCCAGCTCAAGGTAACGAACTGTGTAAAGCCACAACTGGCTCAGGATGCAAACAAAAAGCCAACGCCCTCCACTCTGCTCAGCGTAACAGAGGAAACATGAGTCCCGTTACTATAGAAACACATTTCCTCAGTTTGTTTTTGTTCATCAAAACGCCTGACAAAGAATTAAGCAGGACAGCATAAGTTTTATATCATAAAACCTAGACTACATTATGGCCTGATGAAAAATCTTAGCGTCTTAAAGCGTTTTCATTTTTGAAAAGGTGAATGTTTACTAGAATTAAAAGGCATTTTCTAAATGGATCGAAACATTTGCATTGGGTGGTTTGACTCTGATTACAGCGTACTTAACAAAACATTGTTTAAATTTGATATTGTCTATGTAATTTTTCATTTGTCATTTTATGGGTGCTTCACATAAAAATGGGCAAACCTCGCCCATGACAAACTATAAATATCAGTAGTTTTTTTTTAAATTTGGTCGATAATTGTGAATCGTAATTTAAAAAAAACCTCACAATTTAAATTGACACCCCTAGCCCACACAAATGGTATGATTGCTCTTTTTATTATGGGTTAGGGTTGTTTAAACTTGAATGGTTAAAATGCCCAATGGGAAAATTTCAGTTTTTTTACATCCTACTGTGATTGACATCCTACAGTTTGACACCTTAATTTTTGTGGCTATGATTTTCTTTACATTGCACTTTTAAAACACAGGTCTTGAGATTTTGTAGTCTTAAATTTGACTTGTCCACTGCTGCAGATACCCTGATATCAGTAATGTTCAGCAAAAAATCTCCATTTTATTTCTATTCACCTGCAGTGTTTGGCCTTAAATGAGATTCTGACTTTTGCAGCGTCTCGTCTTGGCCCTAAAAGCTTTAGGATCCTCTGCCGCAAACCTTTTATTCATGTGACTCCTTACCCTCTCTGTTCCCTAGGGGGCACCCCCATGATCTCCCACGCCCAGGCTGTGCCCGGAGGAGGAAGATGGTTCCCTGTGATGCCTTCACTGCCCGCTCCGGCACAGGAACCTCCTGTCTTGTCAACGCACAAACCTGACACCTTAAACCGCTACCAGCTCTGGCAGTCGTTCTTCACCAACACTCAGACAAACCAGCAGGGGGCGCAGGCTCCAGGCTCTACCACGATCAACAAACCATGGCAGGCACCAGGAGGCTCCAGCCAGGCATCGAGCTCACACACAGGAACCCAGGTGATGCCCTGCTGTGGCGGCGGAGTGACAGGTCAGTCAGGAACTCCGGGTGCACATGAGGCTGCCAAGCAACACGGGGAGCTGAGCCAGACCAGGCCAAACACACCAGACACTGGGTACGGAGAGTGGGGCTCAACAAATCCAAGCTTCCAAATGGGACAAGGCCAAGGAAACGTTCAGAACAGAGGACGGGAACAGGGCTACGAACAATCTAATCCAGACTCCTCCAAGGAACCCAGTTCTCTGCTCCGACCAACTGGCCAAGGAAACGCACAGAGCTACTCGAGTGGACGTCGTTGGAGCCTTTGGGGTCATTCGCAGTCACTGAGCCATCATTCAAACCTTATAAGCCGGACTCTGACCAAACGAGCATTAACGCAGCGTACGACTCTACGCATCAACCATGGAAACCGAACGTACCAAACTATCCCAACGTGAAGCCGCTGATCACGAAAGTGCACTCCCTTGGATCTCAGACTCCACAGCCGCTCAGTCCGCCATGGCATTCACAGAACGCGGGAACCGCATTGGAGGTTCCAGAGGGGCCAAACTCTGCAGAGTCTTTAAACTCTGAGACGCCAACGGCATTCGAAGGCTTTGGAGAAAATTATGGAAGCCATGAACATGAAGCTCCACCTTCAGGAGGTTACTCTGGTGGGCGGCAGCACTCTAGTGAGCAGTCTGGAGGTTACTCTGAACGTCCAGGTCAGTCATTTCGTCGCCCTGAAAGTTCCCGAAACCCAACGGAGCAGCCGCCAACTGGCCAGCAGTCTGGAGGTTACTCTGGCCAGCAGTCTGGAGGTTACTCTGGTGGGCGGCAGCACTCTAGTGAGCAGTCTGGAGGTTACTCTGGTGGGCGGCAACAGTCTGGAGGTTACTCTGGTGGGCGGCAGCAGGCTGGTGGGCAGTCTGGAGGTTACTCTGGTGGGCGGCAACAGTCTGGTGGGCAGTCTGGAGGTTACTCTGGTGGGCGGCAGCAGGCTGGTGGGCAGTCTGGAGGGTACTCTGGTGGGCAGCAGAACTCTAGTGAACAGTCTGGAGGTTACTCTGGTGGGCAGCAACAGTCTGGAGGTTACTCTGGTGGGCGGCAGCAGGCTGGTGGGCAGTCTGGAGGTTACTCTGGTTGGCGGCAACAGTCTGGAGGTTACTCTGGTGGGCGGCAGCAGGCTGGTGGGCAGTCTGGAGGTTACTCTGGTTGGCGGCAGCACTCTAGTGAGCAGTCTGGAGGTTACTCTGAACGTCCAGGTCAGTCGTTTGGTCGCCCTGAAAGTTCCCAAACCCAACGGAGCAGCCGCCAACTGGCCGCTTTGAGAACTTTCCGTGGGCGTCTGGGCCAAATCCTCATGAAACATCAGACCATAATCTAAACAAACTGTCGAGACCTTCACCGAAGCCAAATGTTCCTCCTGAATACCAGGCTTGGTTTTACAGTCTGCATCATGCGGGACAGTCGTCCAGCTCGTCTTCAAACACCCCAGACGCAGCTCGTTTAGAGGAACTCGGGCACACCTGGACTTACAGCTCGCGCAGGCAAAACCAGCCGCCTGCACTCAGGGAGCAGTACCTCAGGCCACAGGGGTCACTCACGGGAGGACATTCAAAACCCAGATATCAGCCCTGGAAACCGACACCGCCTGTGGAAATGAGACCCCAGTATCCGTCACAAACTCCGGCAGAGCGCCCCGACCAAAGCCGTTACTATTCCATTGAACAGAGCGGACAGAATCATGGCCAGGCCCTCGGCCCGAGACAGAGAACACACCGACAGATGCTGGATATGAAGCGTGGGGTTCAACAAATCAAAGCTTCCAAACGGGACAAGGCCAAGGAAACGCACAGAACCGAGGACAGGGCTACTCAAGTGGAGGTCAAGAGAACTATGAACAATCTCAGCCAGACTCCCAGACTCTACACCAACCGAGCAACCCAAGTTGGGGTTATTGGAGTCATTCACAGTCGCCAAACCAGCCGTTAAAACCTTATAACCCGGAACAGCCGGGCTCCTTTGACCAGACGAGCGATAACGCAGCATATGATTCTAGGCATCAACCGCGGAAACCGAACTATCCCAACGTTAAGCCGCTGGTCACAGAAGTGCACTTCCCTGGATCTCAGACTCCACAGCCACCGTCCAGAAACACGGCCTCGGAGGTCCACTACCTGCCGTGGAGCTTGAATACAAACGAGCGAGGCGATCCTGCACCCGGTAATCACGAGCACAGTGTCCGATACCAGGCGTGGAATCGGGTGGAGCAAGACATAGGAGCGCGGGAAGTGCGTCCTGACAAACCTCAGCCAAACGTAATTCAAACCTGGCAGTCCCTGCTTTTCAATGGGCTTCAAAGCCAAAACAAACCCAATCGGTGGCTTCATGTCCAGCCCCACCAACGCCAAGCTCCAGACAAACGTCCTTCAAACGCAGAGTCCAGTTTGAGGAAACCCCAAAGCTCTGTCAAGATTTACGTTCTCCCGTCAAAACTGCTCCAACACAACTTCCCCTCCAGACGAAACCGCTTCACAAAGTCAGATGGCAGAAGTCTGGTTCCCCAGACAAAACGCAAAACACTTAACCTCAACGTCCACCTGGAACAAAGCCGCTCCAGGTGAAAGGTAATTCTCTTTAACCTCTCTTCCCCTATCCATGTGTCCCTCATTTTGACACACTATTCCAGCATTTCTTGTCATTGCAGATGAACCTAATAAATGTGCAGATCTTCCACAAATTCTGTTTACTGGTTCTAGATATTTAGTATCAGAATAAGTAACATACCAGAGTCCACACTTTACAGGCTTTGGAAGATGTTAACAGATCTGATTCCTGTTTAAAAACTAAATCACTCACAGCAAATCTGTCATTAATCTACAGACGTTTCACCATTTCTATATTAAGTTTCACTGCAAAAGTTAAAATGATCTCACTTTACCTGAAATAAAACACTGCAGTTGAAAATGCAAACACTCTGGCAGATTCCTTTAAATCAAAATAATCCCACAGTCACGATCATCTCCTTTAGCAACACATTTGTTAAAGTTAAATGAACTTTTCCAACAGGTTATGGAAAAGTCCAAAGGTGATTCTTTAGTAATGTTTCCTTTGTGTCTCCGCAGGTCGCTCTGAACTCCAGCTTCAGCCGAAAGAAAATTATTTTTTTTATAAATAAAATCAGACAAAACTTAACTCTTGGTGTTTTTGTTGTTTTTAAACTGTAAAGTCATTACGTGTTTGGGTTTAGCTTTTATTTACACCACATTCTCAATCAGACAAAATACACGTATGACAAATGGAATCATTTTTGCTCAAACATCATTAAAAGATTTCCTTAAATGTTTTCTTTAGTTGTACTTTTATTTCACTTCCTCATGTGAGACTGAAAGGAAGTGACATCGAGAGCTTTTAAAAATGGAGGTGAAGCTCTAGAGCAGTTTGACGGCGCCCTCACACCAAGAGCGGCGGAAGAGGAGAGAGCGGCGAGCTTCCATTCATTCCCTATGCTGCGACCGGAAAGAAGCCTCCGGAAATCCACATAGAGCGGCACGACACGGGCGGCCACAGCGGCTCTGTATTTGCATAGCGTTAATGTTTTCAACGCTATGCAAATACAGAGCCATTTCCGGCAGCGACCACCAACCACAGAACATGATCTGACAGACACCTGTGCGTAATTGGCTCATGCACTTCAGCTGCGTCTCCAACCCCACCTCTACGTGCACCTGCACAAGGGGTCCGGCCTGACTCTTTTTAACGGCTCTGTAGAGTCACGGTCATTAACATTAGTTTCCTTTGCTTCACTGAAATGGCATCTGTCAGTGTTGAGCAAGTTACTTGGAAAGGGTAGTATAATCTATATTAGGCCAGGGCAATGTGGCCTAACGTCTGTATCACAATATAAAACAATGATTTGACAAATTTACAATGGACAAATTACTTGGGGATACAAGCGGCCGAAATGAGTTTCCTTCGCAGGGTGGCTGGGCGCACCCTCCGAGATCGGGTGAGGAGCTCAGTTACCCGGGAGGAGCTCGGGGTAGAGTCGCTGCTCCTTCACGTCGAAAGGAGCCAGCTGAGGTGGCTAGGGCATCTGTTCCGGATGCCTCCTGGTCGCCTCCCTCGGGAGGTGTTCCAGGCATGTCCTATTGGGAGGAGGCCTCGTGGAAGGCCCAGGACACGCTGGTGGGACTATGTCTCCGAGCTGGCCTGGTGTCGCCTCGGGGTCCCCCCAGAACAGCTGGAGGAGGTGTGCGTGGATCGGGAAGTCTGGGCATCTCTGCTGAGACTGCTGCCTCCGCGACCCGGCCCCGGATAAAGCGGAAGAAAATGGATGGATGGATGGAAATTACTTGGGCTTAAGATTTTTTTTTTTTTAAACGGAATTTGTATTTGCACATTTCAAGCTCCGGTCCCCGTGTTCTACAGTCAGTGTTTCTGATGGAGCTGAGCGGAAAAGAACTTGTATCATTTCCACAACGATATCAAAATTGTATCGTGGAAAAATGTAGCAGAGTTACACTGAGTTTTGGCAAAATATAAAGTGGAAATAGTAAAAATGATAAAAACCAGAGCAAAACTGCAGCCGGAGATTTCCTTTTCCTCATTCGTGTTTTGTTACATCTGCAGATCTAATCACAAACTGGATTTGGTGCATTTATTTGGGGAGTTTGGCATTTTTCGTTCATACATTTAGCTGCTCTTGTAACTCGAGTCTTTAAATGTAATGACATCAGTATTTTAAGTAATATATTCCTTAGTTCACTTTTGTAATAAGTTTCCCCAACACTTGTAATTAATGTATCCATCTAAAGTCACATTTTCAAAAGCATTAAAACCTTTATGTGTTTGAAACATTAAAAGGTCAAGGCAAAATGTCAGATTTTTTTATACCAAATTTCCTGAAGCAACAGGTTTGATACATTTTACACACGGAACAAAACGGCTGAATCCCAAATTCTAAATCTCTTTAGATTAGAATATTGTGTAAAGGGATATTGTAGCTCAAAGTGTCTCCTTTCATCAGATAATGAATCCAAAACACCTGCAAAGGGTTCCTGAGACTTTAAATGGTCTCAGTGGTTCAGTAGAATTCATCATGGGTTCAGTAGAATTCTCCATGGGTTCGGACTGCTGACCTGACAGTTGTGAAGAAAACCATCACTGAATCACAAAGTGCTGTGTCAAAGCTCATTGATATAAAGTGAAGTGGAAGAAAAAGGTTCACAAGTTCCAGAGGACTGTCAGGAAAAGCCATTCAAAAGTGTGGGGGACCTTCACAAGGAGTGGACTGAGGCTGGAGTCAGAGCATCAAGAGCCTCCACACACCTGGACATGGGCTTCAGATGTCAGATTCCTCTGAAGCATCCTGGTCTTCCATAACACCTCAGCAGAGCCACAGGCTGAGAGCATCCATCCCATGCAACCGCATTATGGCATCATTCATGTCGAGTTTATATCATATATTAGTTTCACATTTTAAGTTGAATTACAGAAATAAATTAACTTAATCACAAGATTCTAATGTTCCGAGTTTCACCTGTATCTCCTCGTTTCAGCTGAGTTTTCTGAAGTTTAAAGGAAACCTTCGCCATGGACCAGTTTGTGAAACAGTTTGAGAAACAGTTTGTGAAACAGTTTGAGAAACAGTTTGCTAAAGCGTCGGAGCTTGTTTTCCCGAAGGCTCCCGGGGGTCGGCCGGAGAACTGACTGCGGCTCAAACGTTAAACACAGGATTTAGACGCCGCTAATGACGATTATCAAGCCCGTCTCTGCCGCAACGGGAGGAAGGACGCGTCACTCACAGCAGTTTGGTTTGGGTCGAACATGAAGTCTCTTTTCCACAGCAGTGTTTTTCATTGAAGTCCATTTCAGAGATATGAAAACATAAAGTCACTCGTTATGAATCAAATTTACTATTTCAGATATTTCAGAAATATCCAAAACGATTCTGAAAAAGCATCATTGGCCGGAGTTTATTGAATGACTTTTAAAGGTCCTATATCATGCAAAATCGACTTTTTGGAGTTTTTAACCATGTTATCAAAAACATCCCCAGATCGGTTTTTGGCTTCATTCACACAGTTCTAAGTAATCCTCCTGAATCCTGCTCTCTGAGCAGCAGCTCCGCCCTCTCCTGGTAAACCACTGAGCTGTTCAGTTGTGTCGTCACAAAGGAACGGAAGTGCTCTACGTCTGTAATGTAATGCCTTACGGCCTGATTTTTATTCATAAAACAGCTTTTTTTGTTGTTGTAAGAGAGTGCTGTCCCGGGACAGTAAGCAAACTCTCCCGCGGCCGGAGGGTGCATTGTTTTTTTTAGTTTTTTTTATTACAACTTTTATGTAAAAAACGTCGTGCCCGAAGGCATTGACGGCTGGTTTCTTGAATATTAAAACATAGTATCAAAAATCAGCCTATGCTTAATGTTCCATAATTTGTTTTTAAAATTGTCCAAGGTTGGACAGTCCCACAGTTCGGGAGTTTGTTTAATAGCTTTGTTGCAAATAGGAATGGAGATCGGTCCAATGCTCGACTTGTGGGGAACTGTATGCCCGGATGAACAAGTGTTTTTTCCGTGTTTGAATAGGAGTTCTTTTAATAATCGGACACAGGGACAGGAGAGCCTTAGGGAGTAAACCACGTAACAGCTTGTAGCCATAACACATCACTGCAAAGTTTCTCCTATGATTTAAGAGAGCCAGTTTGAGTTCTTCATAGTCCCCATCTGTAACTGGTTGTGTATAGGGGTAGTGTAGAATGATCCTAATGGCTCGGCGTTGGAGTTTTTCCAAGCGGTTAGTTTGTGTGACATTTAGAGCGGCCCAGACAGGTGACGCATACTCAAAGTGAGGTAGAATATAACATTTGTACAGCCTTGTTAATAGATTTTTGTCTTCAACAGAGAGGGAGAGTCTACGAAGGAGGAACATTTGAGATGCCACCTTTCGGCAGGCGTAGTCCACTTGTTTGTCAAATTTTAGATCATTTGTTAACCAGAATCCTAAATGGAGATGTTCTTTAACCATTTCGACTGGACAGCCCATGAATTTAATGTCAATGTTTGTATTTTGCGTTTTGGAGAGAAACATTGCTTGGTTTTGCTTGGGTTAAATTGCATACCCCAATTTCAGCCCACTGAGCAATGTCCAGGAGATCTCGATTTACTTTCTCTACCATTAGAGGAGCTGTTGGGATGCCACAAACAGTGTGGTGTCGTCAGCATAAAGCAGACAATCGTTTACAGTGCCTGGCTTGCTTGATGACTGAATTTCACCAGGAATCAGATGTGAAAGATCATTCATGAACAATACAAACAGAGTGGGAGCCAGAGTGCTTCCTTGAGGTACGCCTGAGTGGACAGGACGTATTTCTGAAAGAGTGTTGTTAATTTTGACAGCCTGCTGTCTATCAGTGAGATAATTTACAATCCATCGGAAGAGTTTTCCACGGATTCCATATGATGGAAGCTTTTGAATTATTGCAGGATGCGGTACGGAATCAAATGCAGCTGCTAGGTCCAAAAAAACAGCACAGCATGAGAATCTTTCCTCCATTAGTGATAGACATTTATGGTAAAGATAGCTTAACTGGTCAGTAGTGGAATGACGTGGTAGGAATCCAAATTGCGAAGCTGATATTAAGTTGTTTGTACACAGAAACTCCAACAGTTTTTTGTTGATAACCGACTCTAATATTTTTCCCACGTTTGATGTTATTGAAATTGGCCGATAATTTTGCGGATCTGACCTGTTACCCTTGTTTTTGTAGATCGGTGTCACGTGTGCCGTTTTCCAGGCTTGGGGCATAACTCCAGTATCAATAGACTTTTTGAATAGAATGTACAGAGGCGGTGCCAAGGCTTCGTGGCAGTTTCTCAAAACCAGGTTGGTTATTCCATCTGGACCAGCGGATTTTGAGGGATCAAGCGTGGCTAATGCCTTAGAAATGTCCATTTGGTCAAAATGGACATTGGAGAGAACTTTGGATGTACTCAGTGGTAGAGGTGGGAACAAGATGTTAGAGTTGGGCTTCTGTCCTTTAGATGTAGAATAGTTGTTAAGAGATGTTGCTTTTGTGAGGTTACAAGACGCAGAAGCATCCGCTGTATTTATTGTGGGGATGGCATCAGTTACTTTGGTACCAACATAGAGCTTTCTTGCCAGTTTGTGCCATTTTTTGGAAGTATTAGCCGAGTACGCCATTTGTTCCATTGTTTTATTAACATCCTTCTTTTTTGTTTCTTGCAGATGTACTTTGAGTTTATTGCGAGCAGTCCGATATAAGTTGTATGCCTGTGATGTTTTAGAGAGTATATAGTCTTTCCAAGCTCTTGCTTTGTTTGATTTGAGTTCAGCATAAGTCTTATCGCGGCATAGGTTGTCTTTCATGAAAGCATGAGGTAATGGTATTTTCTTAGCGCATATATTCAAAAGCGAGAAATAAGTTGTAATAAACTTTGCCAGTCTTTCTCTATAGAATCACTGTCGAATAAGGATTTCCAGTCCACATTATTAAGGAGATTATTGAGTTCAGTCCAATTTGTTACGTGATGAGTGAATCCAGTGGATCGAGTTGCACTGCTGAGTGATCATATTCATCTGGCAGAGAGATAAGTACAGTAGAATGATCGATTTGCAACAGGTGGTAGTGTTTTTCAAATTTAATTAATGAGGGACTAATAGTGAGAACTAGGTCTAGGCAAGATTGTGATGTTAGGGTGATTCTGGTTGGGACATCAACAATTTGATCCATATTGAAGTCAGCCAAAAAATCATTAAGAAGTCGTCCCGCTTGATTGGTATAGTTGCAGAAGGGCCAGGAGCTATGATGGGCATTAAAGTCACCTAGTAGGACTGGAACAGTATTAAAATCAAATTTAAATTCCGAAAGTTTGCCAGCCAAATGGGAGGTGAGATCTTCTGTATTATTGGGTGGCCAGTATGCTGTACAGAACAATATAGCAGTTTTTGTATTGAGGGTGAACCAAATTGTTTCATAGGGTGATTCCTCCATATTGGCTTCTCTTTTTATAGGTAGATTGCTTTTATAGTATATGATGATTCCACCTCCATTTCTCCCTCTATCTTTACGCATGAAGGAATAATTTAGTATACTTATTGCCACGTCTGGAACTGTTGAGGTCAGAAAAGTCTCTGTAAGGCTAAAAATTTGTATTTTAGGGTGTAACTGAAGAAAAGCAATCACCTCGTCAAAATTGCTGATGAGACCTCGAATGTTAGTGCTAGCAACCTGCATTTTTACAGAGGATGAAAAGATTGTCTGTCCAGTATTAGGGATCGGCGTATAATACAGCCTTTAAAGTTTGCCTTATGCGCCTTACCACAGTTAGCACATTTGGCAGGACTCATACAGTTTTTATCCGGGGCATGACTGTCACCGCAGTTAATGCAGCGATGCTGTGATTTGCATGCACTTGATACATGGTTAAATCTTTGACATTTGTAGCACTGAAGAGGTGGATTTATCCAGGGCTCTACTCGAAATATACTGAGACCGATATGAACACCATAGGATAAAATCCTACTCAGTTCATTTTTGTCCAGCAAGGCGACTTTAACACTTTGAAATCTGTTGGTCGAGCCGGGTTTCATAAGGCTAATGACTTGCGTGGTACTTGGGTATTCAGTCGTGATTTCTGTTTTGATAGAATCAATGCTATATTCTGCAGGGATACCGCGGATCAATACCGACTCATTGCGTGGTGAACGTTCAGCTGTCATGTGTCTCATAGTTGCATTTTCACCAAATATAGTGTGTAGAATACCTTCAATCTTAGGATAGATAGTGTCGCGAGCTGAAGCATCAATAGCCTCTAACAGTATCTTGCCACTGCTGATGACTTTGGCACTTGAGATGTCAGCTGTAATTGAGTCATTTGCGTTCTCCAATGCCTTTTTGAGCTCCAATGTATTTGTATAGTTTGTAGGATTGGTCACATGTTCGATAATAATTGTGTGGTCAGGATTCACAAGGCGCGGGGGGCGTGGCGAACTCCGCGGTAATTGAAGTTTTTCCATGGATCCATTCATAGTGTGTCTCTTCGCTATTTCTAAATAGGATGGCTTCGTAACAAGTTCGGCTGTGTGTTTTTTTTCCAAAGAGTTAACTTTCTGTATTAACTCGTGCTGACTTTGACACGAGTTGTCGATTTTTAGGTTAAGTGCAGTTAGCATGGTCTCCACATTGATAGCTACCTGGAGTGACAGCAATGCGGGCACATCTAAGTTCATAATGGCATACATTGAATCGGAGAAGCAATAGATTGAGTCAGTGTTGTTTGCCTCAAAAAGTCGATGTTTGATTTCTGCCACTTTTCCGGAATGGGAGCATGTTTACACAGGTAGAGGCCAGGGTTCTCGTGAATGACTACATCAAGTTGTTTCATCGATAATCCAGAGCATAGGCAGTGGATCCAATGCCGACAGTTAGAGCATTGTATCACAGTTCGATTTCCGGAGTACTGCACCAGCACTTCTTATTTGGTGGGGGCATGATTAAAATAAGTAGCGGGCTAGCTGGCAACCAGCTTGGTAGCCGGTGGTGCTAGCCCTTTCCTTCAGCGCTGGCTCTTACAGCAATAAATTGTGCGTTTGTACTCCAGAGAAGTTCGTCTGGGTGTTAATCCAAGTATATTCAAATTGATCCGGTGAATATCCACTTATACGTTCGTTTCTAGCCTCTCACTCCGCGTGATAGACGCACAGACGCACTCCGCTGTGTGTCTGTGCGTCTTCACTTTTTGTGAAGACGGAGCTCTTTCTAACCTACTCTGGACACCGCCTGTTCATTTTGCTTAGGATAATGTCACGGATGCGCATTTGGCTCTATTAGATCCATGGTTTGGCTCCGAGAGGAACAGGACTATTCAACCTTCCTAAAGAAGAGTGCACTCGCCAGAAGTTGGAATTTCTTTCTGGGATCAGCGACTTTATCAACCAACCTGATGGATGCTTGGTGAACCTTGGCCAGAATCAAAGTGGATTCACTTTTATAACCAACGCGATCCCATAACCCGATGGGGAGGCCAGACTGAGCGGTGAGTCAATCAAAACATGTGTTAGCATGTGTGTGTTAGCCATTTATGAAACTGTGTTTGCACATGTCAACTCCTTATAACTGCATTATGTGAAGTAACTTCACTTTTTGCAGCGATGTTTATATTTATAATACTGCAAATGTGGAATGAGCGGAGAGAGGGCGGAGTTAACTGAATCGAAGCGTCTTGTCTTCCGGGTTTGGAAAATACCCCCCAAAAATACTTATATTTCTCTCAAAAATGAGTACTCCATAGTGATAGAGGTACAATATATCATATATATGCCTATACTTTACTTTGGAATGGCTAAAATAGCAGGATACAGAACCTTTAATGTGGAAACACAGTTTAACACGTGCATAAAAACACATGAGCCGTGATGGAAAATAACAAAGTAAAATCTACACATAGGTACTTTTACTTTACGTGAGTACCTTTTATGAGGACTACTTTCTACTTTTACTTCATTACGTTTCAGAGCAGAGTCTGTACTTACAGCACTACGTTTATGATTTGGAGTCTTTCTGTTTTAGACCTGGTTAGAAAACAATACTTCAAAAGAATATTGTCAAATACTTTTACTTTTTACTCCTAAAGTATCTTTGCAAGTGGATACTTTTGAACTTTTCCTTGACTCCTTAACCCCCGCCTGAACCGAGCACGTTTTCTCCTGTTCAGCTTTAGCCAGATCAAAAGAGATTCTTGAAAAAGAGCAGCGACAACGCGAGGAAAACGTTCAATCAGTTTTGTAGGCCTTAGCTTTCAAATGAGGCGCTACTCTCTGGTCAATTATAGGCTGTAAGAAGCTTTTAGATTTGGGTAAAGCTGAACTGGAGAAAATGTGCTCGGTTCAGGCGGAGGTGAAGAGGTTTTAAATATGAAAAGGCGTTTTCTTCATAAAAACAGTCACAGTCGTGTATATTTGTGTATGTTTGTGTATATTTGTGTATGTTTGTGTATGTTTGTGTATGTTTGTGTATGTTGTGTATGTTTGTGTACAGTTGTGTATATTTGTGTATGTTTCCAGTGATGTGCCTAAAGTCCCGAGAAATTGTTATGTTCGGCAGTACTGAACAGACCCTTGATCTCGGTGTTCCCTTCAGCTCCCATGTAAAAATCTTGGAGTCATGATTGACAGCTCTTTTAAATTTGACAAACAAATCAGCTCTGTGGTTAAAATAAGCTTCTTTCAGCTTCGATTGATTGCTAAAGTAAAACCATATCTGCCTTCTAATCAGCTGGAAAAATTAGTCCACATGTTCATCTCTTCACGTCTGGACTATTGTAATTCTCTGTACCACGGTCTTGATGCTGCATCCATTCATCGTTTGCAACTAGTACAGAATGCAGCTGCACGGCTCCTGACAGGCATCAGGCGCTATGACCACATCACGCCCGTGCTACAGTCTGTTCATTGGCTCCCGGTTCCCTTCAGGATACAATTTAAAATCCTATTGTTGGTTTTTAAATCACTGAATGGCCTGGCTCCAGAGTATCTGTCTGAAATGTTGACTTTGTATTCTCCTGTGAGAGCCCTGCGGTCATGCGACCAACAGCTTTTAACCTGTCCCCGCTCTAAGAAAAAACCCGGGGTGACAGAGCATTTTTGGTCGCTGGACCCAAACTTTGGAACGAGCTCCCTTTGAGCATTCGATCAGCTTCATCCGTTGAGAGCTTTAAGTCACTCTTATAAACACGCCTCTATGCGTTGGCTTTCAACACGAGCTGAGTTGAGCATTCTATGTTGTTACTTTGTACCGTGTGTGTGTATATATATTTGTCTCTCACTGAAACATGTACAGCACTTTGGGCAGTGTCAACTGTATTTTAAATGTGCTTTATAAATAAACCTTGACCTTGACCTTGACCGAGGGTAACAGACAGAGCCGGTGTTTAAGGCGTTCCTGCAGCTGTGAGTGGGACACGTTTGTCCTCGTCTTCTGTCACAGGCTGTTTCCCAATTGCCAGGATCCGTCCTCCGTTTGTCCACTTCGTTGACGTCCTCGGTGGTGGCTCCTCCCAAACGGAGGCGTGTCCTCTCACCGGCCTCCGGAGCGGCTGCGTCATGTCACGTGTCAAATCATATAATAAAATGTCAATCTATGCTTAATCACATGGGTCACATGGGTGTGGAGAGAACGTTGGACCTGGTCCGCCAGCGTTTCTTCTGGCCCAAAATGGCTGCTGATGTGGAGATGAAGATTCGAACTTGTGACAGATGTGTGCGCCGAAAAGCTGCACCGGAAAGAGCTGCTCCTCTCGTAAATGTCAAAACATCTCGGCCCCTTGAATTGTTATGCATGGATTTTTATCGATTGAGCCTGACCGCAGCAATACAAAAGATGTTTTGGTTCTAACTGATCATTTCACAAAGTTCGCAGTTGCGATTCCCAAATCAGAAAGCACGGACGGTCGCAAAGTTCTTGTGGAGTGATTTTATCGTGAACTTACCGACCAGGGTCCTGGCTTTGAGTCGAAGCTGATTCGGGAGCTCTGTGAAGTCACAGGAATGAAGAAATCGCACACCGCACCATATCATCCACGTGGGAATCCTGTTGAACGTTTTAATCGGACATTACTTGGGATGCTCGGAACCCTCGAACACAAGCAAAAGTCTAAATGACGGGAGTACGTGAAGCCCCTCGTGCACGCCTACAACTGCACACGTAACGAGGTGACTGGGTTCACGCCTTACGAACTCATGTTTGGAAGATTGCCACGACTTCCTGTTGATTTAGCTTTTGGCTTGCCTGTTCGTGAGAATCTTACACACACGGAGTATGTTAAGGAGTTGAGATCTCGTCTTGAGGAGTGTTACCAACTGGCTTCTCGGAATGCACTCAAGTCTGCAGAGCGAAACAAGAACCGCTTCGACCAACGAGTAAAGCCTTGTAAGCTGGAGGTTGGGGATCGGGTCCTCGTCCGTAACGTCAAGATTCGAGGTAAACACAAACTGGCGGACAAGTGGGAACCTCAGGCTTACGTGGTTGTTGCATGTGCTGGAGATCTTCCTGTCTATACTGTGAGGCCTGACACCAAAGAAGGGCCAACCCGTACCCTGCATAGGGATCTGCTTCTTCCCTGTGGGTTTCTCCCAGCTACTACCCGCAGTGTGGTTCCACCATCTACTCCAGTGCGGAGGCCTCGGTCCCGCAGCAAAGCTTCTCAGCAGCCGGTGGTCTCGGACCTCTCGGACGATGGAGACTGGCCGCTGGATGTCTCATTTTGTCCAGCAAAGTCCGTTGAGTCCAGTGAACAAGTCGCGAGTACTGAGATCCCTGTACAAACTGTCGCTGTGCCAGATCTACCTTTGTCGCCAGCTGACGTTGACGAGCTGGAAGTTGTTTGCGTTCCTCCCAATGACTCTGATGCCGTCTTGGACGGTCCAGCTGAGTCTACGTCGGATAGCAGCCTTTCTCTTGGTGCCGAGCAGCCTGTTGACGATTCAGCCGATCGTGAGGAGGACATGTCGGACACTACGGATGTGTCAGGAGAAGTAAGTGATCCTGGAAGCGCTACGCCCTCTCTCGCAGAGGGTGCTGCTGAGGCCTTGCCTACCGGTGAGCAGCCAGAAGAGTTGCCCTTGCCTCCAACAGTCACGGACACTGCCCCCAACCAATCTGACTCATCAGCTGACCCGATTAGTCCCAGCTCCGATGCGACTCCGGTAATAGCTGACGATGTTGTATTACGCCGCACGGGTCGTCGATGGGTCCAACCTGATCGCCTTCACTATTCTGTGTTGGGTAATCCTTTGATCTCAGTTGTCCAAACATTATTCCACAATCTTTCAGGGCGTATACTGACATTTTACAACGGGCTACGGTCACAAACCTTACTCCTCGGCTCGGTTAGCTTGCCGTCACTGTCCTTGCATGTCACGAGACGTGCATGTTCTAGGGGGGAGGATGTAACCCAGTTAATAATAATAATAATAATAATGATAATGCATTCGCTGCAGTTGCCGTAAGAACTACATTTCCAATGAGCCTTTGCGCGCCCCGGGAAGTCTGGTCACGCTGTAGCCTCTAGCCAATATACACAGTAGCCGCCGGCTGCCAGCTATGTGCGTGGGACAAGCGGGGCTCGGGTGCGGCTGCAGGTAAAACGCCAATCTACACCGCTAAATCGCGTGCTTGCTATGAATGGGTTCGACATGTTGTGCTCCTCAACCAGGTGGTTCTACCGCGACACGTAATCGTGACTGTGTGCCTTGGTTTTAATGGGATCAGTGAGTGTTGCCATGCTTGTTGAATGTAGCCATTCATTGTTGTTGTTTTCATCTTTGTGACGATTGCGCATAGTATGTTTTGACTGTGTGCCGTCATTTGTGTTTTGGCATAAACTTCAGTTACTGCCAAGTGCTAAAGTAGCTACTAGGATTAATTCTGTACATGTACCATGCCCGTGTGGTTAGCTTCCACTAGCTTCCCTCGGATATGTTTTGACCGGTCTATTTATTTATTGAAATGCCTTTCGAGTAATTTTGATACTGTCATTGGTGTTAAATGTGTGTTTAGATGCATTGATATTATGCACGTATTGGAGATTGCCACACTGCCATGGTTGTATTTAAAGCTGTACTAGGCATTGTTATTGTAAACTGACACATGCATGTCGTTACGCAGGCCAGGTTTGCCACGGGTTCGTGAGGCATTCCAGTCTGTGGGAGAACCGTTAATGCCCTCTGGATTTCCCAAAGTGCGGCCACTCTCTTGTCCCTGTTGTTCCGTTGTTAGTGTCCCACCATCTCCATCGCGTGACGGTGTCACGTCAATATGAACAATTGCGTTATGGACAATAGCGCTACGTCTCAGCGTGTGGACTAAACTTCTCATAGGACAGTCGTGGATCGTTCTTTTCTTTCAACGCGCCAGTGCACAAATGTAAATATTGTATATACTGTATTGTATAAACCTGTACATATCGGCTAGCCAACACTAAAGTTGAAATGGTGGCACGCACACCTGTGTTTCGTACTTTATTTGAGCACTAGTTGTTTCTCCTGAGAGACGAACAGTTACGCAAGTTACCATATCACAAGTGTTACAGAGGCATATGGAGGGAGTACCCTTATAAAAGGAGTACCCGTATGGAGGGAGTACCTGCTTGTACATGTAGTAGAGGATGAAGATCATGTAGAGGATTTCTCCGGCCATCACAAAGGCGTGCAGTCCTCCAGTGGACGTGTATAAACGCAGCGTCTGCAGTGTCCACACAAACTCAAATGCTCCTGAGGAACAGAATAAAAACAAAACAACAATATTAAAAACAGAACCAAAGCAGCAAAAACAGAACAAGAACATCAGAAAATGGGACTAAACCCCTGTTCCTCAGTGGGACAGTCCCTCCCCCTCAGTGACTCACCCGCGGCCCTGGTCTCAAACAGCAGTGTGGCGAGGCAGAACAGGTTCACGTTGGCATTGTAGACGGTAAACTCTGCAAATACTGCTCTAGTCCTGGAGTCCAGCCATCGCTCAGAGTACAAGTACTGCAGAGTACTGCAAACAGAGAGGGCTGCTCAGAGTACAAGTACTGCAGATACTGCAAACAGAGAGGGCTGCTCAGAGTACAAGTACTGCAGAGTACTGCAAACAGAGAGGGCTGCTCAGAGTACAAGTACTGCAGAGTACTGCAAACAGAGAGGGCTGCTCAGAGTACAAGTACTGCAGAGTAGTGCAAACACACAGGGCAGAGTAAAGGACAGAGTAAAGTTCTGACCTGGTGGCGTTGCTCCGGTCGGGCCCCAGCTCGGCTACATACCCTCCTCCTCGGTACAGGAGACTGTGGCCCCACACAGGGGAGGCCCTCAGCTCGTCCTGGGACCGGTATGTCCAGGGGCCTCCGTCACTGCTGTTGTCCGAGGGGGTCCACCAGGGGCCGTATGAGCCGGTGTCCTCCCAGTACCAGGAGTACGGCGGGTTACAGTCCTTTTGGAAGTGAACGTAGTCAGGGGCCAGACACGAGGGGCCCTCACACGGACCTGACGCAGACGAGCCCCTCCCACCAGCTTCGAGTTCCCGTCAGTGATAAACCTGAGGAGAAACAGGACTGCAGTGGGGGGCTGGACTTTCTGGGTGTGGTCCTATAGGTGTGGGTGGTACCTGGGTGTGGTTCTACAGGTGCGAGTGGTACCTGGGTGTTGTCCTAAAGATTTGGGTGGTACCTGGGTGTGGTCAGTAGAGGTTTCTCTGGTACCTGGGTGTGGTCCATAGAGGTTGGGGAGCAGAGTGGTCCTGGTCCAGCTGAAGACCTGGTCCAGAGTCAGACTTGGGTTGGGATCAGGGCGTGGTCTGAAGGACTTCAGGATGTGTTGGTTTAAATAAAAGGCATTTGGGTCTCGCTGACCGTACGCCACGAGCAGAAGCATCCACAGGAAGCACAGGTAAACTGAAACAGGAAGCACAGGTAAACAAACAGGAAGCACAGGTTAACTGAAACAGGAAGCACAGGTAAACTGAAACAGGAAGCACAGGTAAACTGAAACAGGAAGCACAGGTAAACTGAAACAGGAAGCACAGGTAAACAAACAGGAAGCACAGGTTAACTGAAACAGGAAGCACAGGTAAACTGAAACAGGAAGCACAGGTTAACTGAAACAGGAAGCACAGGTAAACTGAAACAGGAAGCACAGGTTAACTGAAACAGGAAGCACAGGTTAATTGTAATTTATCTAAAAGATTTCATCATCATTTTAGTCAAATAAATATTTATGTGAGTAAAATGTCCAGATATTTTCATCTAAAATCATCCAAAGTTCACTGACAGTTTGAAAGAACCTCAGGTCATTTTCATACAAAGGAACAGAGTTTTTTCATGAAGCAGAAGAACTCGATTAAATATAATTCTAATAAATATCTTTCATTTAAGATCGACGAAATTAGTTTATTTTAGTCGAGTAAATCTGAGAATTATTTGACAAACTCTAAATTATAATTTGTCATCACTCGTTCCTCGTTCCTCTTGTCTCTGTCGTGCGTGAATAATATTTGAATGATAACATGTCACTAAAGTGTGTTACCAAAGATCTCCGTGAGCAGCGCGTAGGCCTTCTTCTCCTTCAGTCGCTTCCTCCTCATCCTCTCAACGTCCACAGCAGGAGGAGGTTCATACACTCTCAGGTCCCTCTGGGTCCAACCTGAGGAGGAACATCTCACATCAGCCTGAGGAGGAACATCTCACATCAGCCTGAGGAGGAACATCTCACATCAGCCTGAGGAGGAACATCTCACATAAATTTAAATCTGGGTCTCTCCATTATTTAGATTTTGCCGCTGAAATTATCGGCATTTTTCTCCATTTTTATTCACAAAATGCCTTATTTTTATATGAAAACATAACATGATCTCATATTTATATCAGTAATGTTCAGCAGAAGTTTCAAATTGATATCTCAAAAAAACAACAACTCCCTATGCACCTGCAGTGTCTCACCTTAAATAATCCTTTTCCAGATGTGGTACCTTTGGGTACTTTGTACTACAATAATTCTACAACATGTAAAACAGCTGGGCTGGGCGCCTTTGCTTAGCCCGATCCCTGAGCATGTCGGGGCCTGTTGGGATGGAGATGCCTGGGCGAATGTAGTGAGTGAGTGAGCGGTGGGGGAGGGGCCAATGGCACAGAATGGCAGCCTCGCTTCTGTCATTCTACCCCAGGGCAGCAGTGGCTACAATAGTAGCTTACCACCACCGAGTCTGGAGTGAATGGATAACGTAAAGCTTCTTTGAGTGTCCAGAAAAGGTCAATAATTAAGCATTATCCCAGTGAGTCAGTGAGAATTCTAAGGCTAAGTGTCATGCATTATTTTAGTATAACCGCACAGTTAGTCCGGCAACACTTAAATCACATTTTATATTCAGCCGTATGCGAATGTCCACTCTGTTCCCTATAAAGTGCACTATATAGTGGATACGCCATTTGTAGGGGTGTCCGAATGTCCAGAGAGAAAAAAGTAGTGCACTAAAAAAGAGTTTACTGGGCTGATTTCTTTTCTTTTTTTTTGCCCCAATAATATTGTATTGACACGAGGTTTTTAACAATACATATTATTTGACAATTTCCATAGTAACAACAAACAATGAGCTGGACCTAGCTTCAGGTAAAACAGCTTAAAGTGCATATGACAGATTTTAATGCTCTTGAAAATATGACTTATTTAGATGGATTACATCAGTTGCATAGTTATTTTTTCAGTGAAGCAGCAGTTTTAATGAAGAAATGTTGGGCAGAAAAGTTATTTTATTTGAATTTTTAAGCTGCTGACAGGAAGTGACATAAAAGAAGGAAACATCCCATAGCAGTTTGACTCATTAATTTCCCATTGACTTAACATGGTTGCACGGCAACAGTTTAAAATTGTTTACCTTCTTCGATGTCACTTCCTGTCGGTGTCCAATAAGGAAGTGAAAACATAAACATCACAAAAATGGTCAAACTAAAGAAAACTGGGAATAATCTTTAGCAAAATCTTAAATATAATTGTGTTAACTGTGTTTTAGCAAAAAATGTGTCTAATGTGTCAGATGCACTTTAAGTGAAATAACTCCAGCTCAGACACAGTTTCAGTTTGTGGGACTGAGGTATAAATGGAGTTGTGCATTATACAGTTTAAATGGACTTCATGGTGTTCTTGACTCCACTTTGTGCATTAAAACTGTATAATGACAACTCCTCGTTATTATTATTATTATTAACAGCTCAGAGCGCGTGTTACCGATGTCGTGGTAGATGTAAACGTTCACCATCTCCTCCTCCTCCAACTTCTTCATCACCAGCGCGAAGAACAACGCCAGCCCGACCACCTGGAGGTACCACAGGAGACATCATCAGGTGACTCGTTTTATCCCATGGTCAGAGAGAATTCCAAAGCGTTAGTCCGGCAACAGTTAAATCACGTTCTATATCACTCCACTGCAGCTGTTTCCATAGTAACGACAAACATTTGAGCTGGAACTAGCTTCCGGTTAAACATGGAGAACAGCTTCAGTTTGTGGGACCGAGGTATCAGCAGATTAAAGTGGGAGGTCTCTGAATCCAGTCACTTCAGAATAAAGATGGTGGTGGTCCTGGTGGTGGTCCTGATGGTTTACGTGCTGTGGAGAGAAGGAGGTTCTCACCTTCAGCGGCTGAATAACGAGGAGACTCTGGAAGAAGGACACCACCATCGACACCAGCCACGAGATGGACTTCTCCTTCCCAAACTTTAGCCCGTACAGCATCGTGAAGAACCCACACACGCAAGAGGAGGCCACCACGAGGAGCCACCCGAGGAGCACGCACCACCAGGGGAGGCGGCGGCGAGGGGGAGGCAATGGAGGCTGTGGAGAGAGAGAACCATCAGAAGGAGGAGAGGCTGTGGAGAGAGAGAGAACCATCAGAAGGAGGAGAGGCTGTGGAGAGAGAGAACCATCAGAAGGAGGCGAGGAGAGGCTTGGAGAGAGAGAACCATCAGAGGGAGGTGAGAGAGGCTGTGGAGAGAGAGAGAACCATCAGAGGGAGGTGAGGAGAGGCTGTGGAGAGAGAGAGAACCATCAGAGGGAGGCGAGGAGAGGCTGTGGAGAGAGAGAGAACCATCAGAGGGAGGTGAGGAGAGGCTGTGGAGAGAGAGAGAACCATCAGAGGAGGTGAGGAGAGGCTGTGGAGAGAGAGAGAACCATCAGAGGGGAGGAGGAGAGGCTGTGGAGAGAGAGAGAACCATCAGAGGGAGGTGAGAGGAGGCTGTGGAGAGAGAGAGAACCATCAGAGGGAGGTGAGGAGAGGCTGTGGAGAGAGAGAGAACCATCAGAGGGAGGTGAGAGGAGGCTGTGGAGAGAGAAGAACCATCAGAGGAGGTGAGGAGGCTGTGGAGAGAGAGAGAACCATCAGAAGGAGGTGAGGAGGAGGCTGTGGAGAGAGAGAGAACCATCAGAGGAGGTGAGGAGAGGCTGTGGAGAGAGAGAGAACCATCAGAGGGAGGTGAGAGGAGGCTGTGGAGAGAGAGAGAACCATCAGAGGGAGGCGAGGAGGGCTGTGGAGAGAGAGAGAACCATCAGAGGAGGTGAGGAGAGGCTGTGGAGAGAGAGAGAACCATCAGAGGGAGGTGAGGAGAGGCTGTGGAGAGAGAGAGAACCATCAGAGGGAGGTGAAGAGGAGGCTGTGGAGAGAAGAGAACCATCAGAGGGAGGCGAGAGGAGGCTGTGGAGAGAGAGAGAACCATCAGAGGGAGGCGAGGAGAGGCTGTGGAGGGAGAGAGAACCATCAGAGGGAGGTGAGGGAGGCTGTGGAGAGAGAAGAACCATCAGAGGAGGTGAGAGAGGCTGTGGAGAGAGAGAACCATCAGAGGGAGGTGAGGAGAGGCTGTGGAGGAGAGAGAACCATCAGAGGGGAGGTGAGAGGAGGCTGTGGAGAGAGAGAGAACCATCAGAGGGGGGGGGAGGCGGGGGAGGGAGGTCGAGAGGAGAGAGCTGTGGAGAGAGAGAGAACCATCAGAGGGAGGTGAGAGGAGGCTGTGGAGAGAGAGAGAACCATCAGAGGGAGGTGAGAGGAGGCTGTGGAGAGAGAGAGAACCATCAGAGGGAGGTGAGAGGAGGCTGTGGAGAGAGAGAGAACCATCAGAGGGAGGTGAGAGGAGAGGGCTGTGGAGAGAGAGAAGAACCATCAGAGGGAGGTGAGGAGAGGCTGTGGAGAGAGAGAGAACCATCAGAGGGAGGTGAGAGAGAGGCTGTGGAGAGAGAGAACCATCAGAGGGAGGTGAGGAGAGGCTGTGGAGAGAGAGAGAACCATCAGGGGAGGGAGAGAGGCTGTGGAGAGAGAGAAACCATCAGAGGGAGGTGAGAGGAGGCTGTGGAGAGAGAGAGAACCATCAGAGGAGGTGAGAGGAGGCTGTGGAGAGGAAGGAGAACCATCAGAGCGGAGGTGAGAGGAGGATGTGGGAGAGAGAGGAAACACATCAGAAGGGAGGTGAGAGGAGGCATGTGGAGAGAGAGAGAAACTATTACAGAGGGAGATGAGGAGGAGGCTGTGGAGCAGAGAAGAGAACCAGTCAGCAGGGAGGTGAGAGGAGGCTGTGAGAGAGAGAGAACCATCAGAGGGAGGTAGAGAGAGGCTTGTGGAGAGAGAGAGAACCATCAGAGGGAGAGGTGAGAGGAGGCTGTTGGAGAGAGAGAGAAACCATCAGAGGGAGGTAGGAGAGGCTGTGGAGAGAGAGAACCATCAAGAGGGAGGTGAGGAGGAAGGCTGTGGAGAGAGAGAGAACCATTCAGAGGAGGTGAGAGGAGGCTGTGGAGCAGTGAGAGAACATCAGAATAGGCGAGGAGAGGCTGTGGAGAGAGACGAGAACCATTCAGAGGGAGGTGAGGAGAGGCTGTGGAGGAGAGAGAGAACCATCAGCAGGGAGGTGAGGAAGAGGCTGTGGGAGAGAAGAGAACCATCAGAGTGAGGTAGAGAGGTTGTGGAGAGAGAAGAACCATCAGAGGGAGGTGAGAGGAGGGCTGTGAGAGAGAGAGAGAACATCAGAAGGAGGCGAGGACGAGGCTTGGAGGAGAGAGAGAACCATCCCAGAGGGAGGTAGAGCGAGGCTGTTGGAGAGAGAGAGAACCATCAGAGGAGGTGAGAGGAGGCTGTGGAGAGAGAAGGGGAGAAAAAAAAACCAATTTTCAAGGAAGGGGGAGGCGACGGGGAGGCTTTGTGAGAGAGATGAGAAAACCTATCAGAGGGAGCTGTGCAGAGGAGGGCTGTGGAGAGAGAGAGAACCATCAGAGGGAGGTGAGAGGAGGCTGTGGAGAGAGACGAGAACATTGTCAAAGAGTGATGAGAGGCTGTGGAGAGAGAGAGAACCATCAGAGGGATGGTGAGAGGAGGCTGTGGAGAGAGAGAGAACCATCAGAGGGAGGTGATGAGGAGGGCTGGTGGATGAAGAGAGGAGAAACCATCAGAGGGAGGCGAGAGAGGCTGTGGAGAGAGAGAGAACCATCAAAAGAGGTGCAGGAGAGGCTGTTGGAGAGCAGAGAGAACCATCAGAGGGAGGTCGAGAGGAGGCTGTGGAGAGAGAGAGAACCATTCAGAGGGGAGGTGAGAGCGAGGCTGTGAGAGAGAGAGAGAACCATCAAGAGGGAGGCGGAGGAGAGGCTTGGAGTGAGAGAAGAACCATCAGAGCGGGAGGTGAGGAGAGGCTTGTGAGAGAGAGAACCATTCAGAGGAGGTGAGAGGAGGTCTGTGGAGAGAGAGAGAACCATCAGAAGGGAGGTTGAGTGGAGAGGCTGTGGAGAGAGAGAACCATCAGAGGAGGTGAGAGGAGGCTGTGGAGAAGAGGAGAGAACCATCAGAGGGAGGTGAGAGGAGGCTGTGGTAGAGAGAGAGACCATCAGAGGAGGTGAGAGAGGCTGTGGAGAGAGCAGAGAACCATCAGAAGGAGCGAGGAGAGGCTTGTTGAGAGAGAGAGAACCATCAGAAGGGAGGGCGCAGAGGAGGCTTGTGTGAGAGAGCAGAACCATCAGGAGGGAGGTGAGAGGAAGGCTGTGAGAGAGACGGAGAACCATCAGAGGGAGGTTGAGAGGAGGCTGTGGAGAGAGACGAGAAACCATTCAAGAGGGAGCGTGAGAGGCAGGCTTGTTGGAGAAGAGAGAACCATCAGAGGGAGGTGAAGAGGAGGGCTGTGGAGAAGAGAGCAGAACCATCAGAAGGAGGCTGAGGGAGAGGCCTGTGGAGAGAGAGAGAACCATCCAGAGGGAGGCGAAGAGGAGGCTGTGGAGGAGACGAAAACCATCAGAGGGAGGTGAGAGGGAGGCTGTGGAGAGAGAGAGAAACCATCAGAGGGAGGGTGACTGAGGCAGGATGTGCGAGAGATAGAGAACCATCAGAGGAGGGTGATGAGGAGGCTGTGGAGAGAGAGAGAAACCATCAGAGCGGAGGTGCAGAGGAGGCTGTGGAGAGAGGACGAGAACCATCAGAGGGAGCGTGAGAGGAGGCTGTGGAGAGAGAGAGAACCATCAGAGGGAGAGTGAGAGGAGGCTGTGGAGAGAGAGAGAAGCCATCCAGAGGGAGGTGAGAAGAGGCTGTGGAGAGAGAGAGAACCATCAGAGGAGGTGAGGAAGGCTGTGGAGAGAGAGAAAACCATTCAGAGGGAGTAAGGAGAGGCTGTGGAGAGAGAGAACATCAGAGAGGTGAGGAGAGGCTGTGGAGAGGAGAGAAACATCAGAGGAGGTGAGGAGAGGCTTGTGAGAGAGAGAGAACCATCAGAGGGAGGTGAGAGGGAGGCTGTGGAGAGAGAGAGAACCATAGAGGGAGGTGAGAGGAGGCTGTGGTAGTGAGAGAGAACCATCAGAGGGAGGTGACGAGGAGGATGGATGAGAGAGGAGAACCATCAGAAGGAGGTGATGAGGAGGCTGTGGAGAGAGATGAGAACCATCAGAGGGAGTGTGAGAGGAGGCTGTGAGAGAGAGAGAACCATTCAGAGGGAGGTGAGAAGGGAGGCTGTGGAGGAGAGAGAGAACCAAATCAGAGGGAGGTGAGAGGAGGGCTGTGGAGAGCAGAGAGAACACTCAGAGGGAGGTGAGAGGAGGCTGTGGAGAGAGAGGAGAACCATCAGAAGGGAGGTGAGGAGAGGCTGTTGGAGGAGGAGAACCATCAGAGGGAGGTGAGGAGAGGCTGTAGGAGAGAGGAAACCATCAGAGGGAGGTGAGGGAGAGGCTGTCGTGAGAGAGCAGAGAACCATCAGAGCGGAGGTGAGAGGAGGCTGTGGAGAGTGAGAGAACCATCAGGAAGGAGGGCGGAGGAGAGGCTGTGGAAGAGATGAGAACCATCAGAGGGAGGTTGAGGAGAGGCTGTGGAGAGAGAGATGAGACCATCAGAGGGAGGTGAGGAGAAGCTGTGGAGAGAGAGAACCTATCAGAGGAGTGAGAGGAGGCTGCCTGGAGAGAGAGAGAACCATCAGAGGGAGGTGAGGAGGAGCTGCTGTGAGAGAGAAGGAGAACCATCAGAAGGAGGCGAGGAGAGGCTGTGGAGAGAGAGAGAACCATCAGAGGAGGTGAGAGGAGGCTTTGGACGAGAGAGAGAAACCATCAGAAGGAGGTGACGAGGAGGCTGTGGAGAGAGAGAGAACCATCAGAGGGAGGCACGGGAGGCTGTGGGAGAGAGAGAGAACCATCAGAGGGAGGTGAGAGGATGGCTGTGGAGAGAGAAGAGAACCATCAGAGGGAGGTGAAGAGGAGGCTGTGGAAGAGAGGAGAACCATCAGAAGAGGTGCAGGAGAGGCTTGTGGAGAGAGAGGAGAAAAAAAAAAAACCCATCAGAGGGAGTGAGAGTGAGGCTGTGTGAGAGAGAGAAGAACCATCATGAGGGAGGTGAGAGTGAGGCTGTGGGAGAGAGAGTAGAACCATCAGAGGAGGTGAAGAGGAGGCTGTGGAGAGAGGAGTAACCATCAGAGGGAGGTGACAGGAGGCTGTGGGAGATAGAGAGGAACCATCAGAAGGAGTTGAGGGAGAGGCTGTGGCAGAGAGCAGGAGACCAATCAGACGGCGAGGTTGAGAGGAGGCTGTGGAGAGAGAGAGACCATCAAGGGAGGTGCAGGAAGGCAGTGGAGAGAGAGAGAACCATCAAAGAGTCGAGGAGAGCGTGGAGAGAGAGCAGAACCATCAAGGGAGGTGAGAAGGCGGGAGAGAGAGAGACCATCAGAAGGAGTGAGGAGAAGCTGTGGAGAGAGAGAGACCATCAGAGGGACGAGAGAGGCTGTGGACGAGAGAGAGGAACATCAGAGGCGAGGCGAGGAGAGGCTGTGAGAGAGAGAGACATCAGAGGGAGTGAGAGGAGGCTGTGGAGAGAGAGAGAACCATCAGAGGAAGGTGAGAGAGGATTGGAGGAGAAGCAAGAGAACCATCAGAGGGAGGTGAGAGGAGGATGTGGAGAGAGAGAACCATCAGAGGAGGCACGAGAGAGGCTGTGGAGAGAGAGAGAAACCAATCAGAGGGAGGTGAGAGCAGGCCTTGGAGAGAGAGAGACCATCAGAGGAGGTGAGAGGAGGCTGTGGAGAGAGAGAGAACCATCAGAAGGAGGTGAGGAGAAGGCTGTGGAGAGAGAGGAACCATCAGAGGGAGTGAGAGCGAGCTGTGGGGAGAGAGAGGAACCATCAGGATGGTGAAGAGGAGGCTGTTGGAGAGGAGAGAGAACCATCAAGGAAGGTGGGAGAGGCCTGTGGGAGAGAGAGAGAACCATCAGAGGAAGGCGAGGAGAAGGGCTGTGGAAGAGAAGGAGAACCATCAGAGGGAGCGAGGAGAAGGCTGTGGAAGAGGAGAACCATCAGAGGAGGGATGAGAGGAGGCTGTGAGAGAGGAGACCATCAAGGGAGGTGAGAGGAGGATGTGGAGAGAGAGAGAAAACCATCAGAGGAGGTGAGAGGCAGGAGGGAGAGAGAGAGAACCAATCAGAGGGAGGTGAGGAGAGGCTGTGGAGAAGAAGAGAACCATCAAGAGGAGGTGAGAGAGGCTGTGGAGAGGAGAGAACATCAGAAGAGGCTGAGGAGAGGCTGTGGAGAGAGAGAGAACATCAGAGGGAGGTGAGAGGAGGCTGTGGAGAGAGAGAGACCAATCAGAGGGAGGTGAAGAGGAAGGCTGTGGAGAAGAGAGAGAACATCAGAGGGAGGCGAGGAGGGCTTGGAGAAGAAGAACCATCAGAGGGAGGTGAGAGAGGCTGTGAGAGAGAGAGAACCATCAGAGGGAGTGAGAGGAGGCCTGGTGGAGAGAGGAGAGAAACATCAGAAGGAGGTGAGGAGAGCGTGGAGAGAGAGAGAACCATCAGGGGAGGTGAGAGGAGGACTCGTGGAGAGAGAGAGAACCATCAGAAGGAGGTGAGGAGGGCTGTGGAGAGAGAGAGAACCATCAGAGGGAAGGCGAGAGGGCTGTGGAGAGAGAAGAGAAACATCAGAGGGAGGCGAGAGAGGGTGTGGAGAGAGAGAGAACCATCAGAGAGGCGAGGAGAAGGCTGTGGAGGAGAAGAGAACCATCGACGGAGGCGCAGGAGAGCTGTGGAGAGCAGAGAGAACTCAAGGGAGGTGAGGAGAGGCGCTGGAGAGAAGAGAGACCCATCAGAAGTGAAGAGGCTGTGGAGGAGAAGAGAACCATCAGAAGGAGGTGAGAGAGGCTGTGGAGAGAGAGAACCATCAGAGGGAGGTGAGAGAGGCTTGTGGAGGAGAAACCATCAGAGGGAGTGAGAGGGGAGTGAGAGAGAGGAACCATCAGAGGGAGGTGAGGAGAGGCTGGGAGAGAGAGAGAACCATCAAGAAGAGGCGAGTAGAGGCTGTGGAAGAGAGAGACCATCAGAGGAGGTAGAGGAGGCTGTGGAGAGAAGAAGAACCATCAAGGAGTAGAGAGGCTGGGAAGAAGACCATCAGAAGGAGGCGAGGAGAAGGCTTGGAGAGAGAGAACCATCAGAGGGAGTGAAGGAGAGGCTGTGGAGAGCAGAGAGAACCATCAGAAGGAGGCGAGAGAAGGCTGTGGAGAGAGAGAGAACCATCAGAGGGAGGTGAGGAGAGCCTGTGAGAGAGAGAACCATCATAGGCAGGTGAGAGAGGCTGGGACGAGAGAGAACCACAGAGGAGTGTGAGAGGAGCTCGTGGAGAGAGAGAGAAAACCATCAAGAGGGAGGTTGAGAGGAGGATGTGGAGAGAGAGAGACCATCAAGACGGTTAGGAGAGGTGAGAGGAGGATGTGAGAGAGAGAGACCCATCAGAGGGAGGCTGAGAGGAGGCGTGGAGAGAGAGAGAACATCAAAGGAGCGAGAGAGGCCGTGAAGAGAGAGACCATGAGAGCGAGTGAGAGAGGCTGTTGGAGAGTGAGAGAACCATCAGAAGGAGGCGAAGGAGAGGCTGTGGAGAGAGAGAGAACCATCAGAGGGAGGTGAGGAGAGGCTGTGAGAGAGAGACCCATCAGAGGGAGGTGAGAGAGCTGTGGGAGAGACGAGACCATCAGGGGAAGGCGAGAGAGCTGTGGAAGGCAGAGAAATCACAGGGAGGCGAGAGAAGGTGTGGACGAGAGAGAGAACATCAGAGGGAGGCGAGGAGAGGCTGTGGAAGAGAGAAACATCAGAAGGAGGTGAGGAGAGGCTGTGGAGAGAGAGAAACCAATCAGGAGGAGGTGAGAGATGGCGTGGAGAGAGGGAACCATCAGAAGGAGGTGAAGGAGAGGCTCGTTGAGAGAGAGAGAACCATAGAGGGAGGCGCAGAGAGGCTGTGGAGAGAGAGAGAACCATCAGAAGGAGGTGAGGAGAGGTGTGGAGAGAGGGAGAAACCTCAGAGGGAGGTGGAGGAGGCTGTAAGAGAGAGCAACCATCAAGAAGGAGGTGAGAGGAGGCCGTGGAAGAGAGAGAGAACCATCAGAGGGAGGTGAGAGGAGCTGTGGAGAGAGAGAGACCACATCCACCAGAGCAGGTGAGGAGAGGCGTGGAGAGAGAGACAATCAAGAGGGAGGTGAGAGGAGGCTGGGAGAGAGAGATAACATCAGAAAGGGAGGTGAAGGAGGCTGTGGAAGAGAGAGAACATCAGAGGCAGGTGAGCAGGCAGGGCTGGTGAGAGAGCAGAGACACCATACGAGGGAGGGAGAGAGGCTGTGGAGAGAGAGACGAACCTCAGAGGGAGGCGAGGCAGAGGCGTAGAGAGAAGAACCATAGAGGGAGTGAGAGGAGGCGTGGAGAGAGAGAACATCAAGGGAGTGAGAGTCAGGCTGTGGAGAGAGAAGAACATCAGCAGCGGAGTGAGAGAAGGATGTGGAGGAAGAGAGAACCATCAGAGGAGGTGAGAGGAGGCTGTGGAGGAGAGAGAACCATCTAGAAGGAGAGGTGAGAGGAGGCTTGTGGAGAGAGAGAGAACCATCAGAGGGAGGTGAGAGGAGGCTGTGGAGAAGAAGAGAACCATCAGAGCGAGGTGAGGAGAGGCTGTGAGAGAGAGAGAACATCAGAGGGCAGGTAGGAGAAGCTCGTGGAGAGAGAGAGAACCATCAGAGGGAGGATGAGAAGGAGGCTGTGAAGAGAGAGACATCAGGGAGGTGAGAGGAGGCTGTGGAGAGAGAGAGAAACCATCAAGAAGAGGGAGGTAGAGGAGCTGTGGAGAGAGAGAGAACATCAGAGGGAGGTGAGAGGAGGCTGTGGACGAGAGCAGAGAACACGAGGAGTGAGAGGAGGATGAGGAGAGAGAGAGAACCATCAGAGGAGGAGAGGAAGGAGTGGAGAGAGAGAGAACCATCAGAGGGAGTGAGGAGAGGCTGTGCGAAGAGAGAGAACCATCAGAAGGAGGTGAGAGGTAGGTGTGAGAGAGAGAGAACCATCCCAGAGGGATGTGAGAGAGGCTTGTGGAAGAGAGAGAGAACCATCAGAGGGAGTGACGGAGAGGCCTGGGAAGAGAGAGAACCATCAGAGGGAGGTGAGCGAGAGGCTCGGGGAGAGAGAGACCATCAGAGGAGGTGAGAGGAGGCTGTGAGAGAGAGGAGAACCATCAGAGGGAGTGAGACGGAGGCTGTGGAGAGAGAGGACATCAAGGGAGGTGAGAGGAGGCCTGTGGAGAGAGAGAGAACATCAGAGGGAGGTGAGAGGAGGATGTGGACGAGAGAGAAACCATCAGAGGGAGGTGGAGGAGAGGCTGTTGGAAGAGAGAGAGAACATCAGAAGGCAGGTGCAGAGGAGGCTTAGAGAGAGAGAACCATCAGAGGGAGTGAGAGGAGGCTGTGGAAGAGAGAGAGAACCATCAAGAGGAGGTGAGGGAGGCTGTGAAGAGAGAAGAACCATCAGAGGGAGGTGAGCGAGAGGCTGTGAGGAGAGAGAACATCAGACGGGAGCTGAGAGGAGCTGTGGAGAAGAGAGAAGCATCAGAAGGAGGTGAGGAGAGGCTGTAGGAGAGAGAGAGACACACAGAGGCAGGCGAGGAGAGCTGTGGAGAGAGAGAGACATCAGAGGGAGGCAGAGAGGCTCGTGGAAGAGAGAACCATCAGAGGGAGGTGAGAGGAGCTGTGGAGAGAGAGAGAAACCATCAGAGGGAGGTAGGAGGAAGGCTGTGGAGAGAGAGAGAACCACAGAGGGAGGTGAGGAAGGCTGTGGTAGAGAGAGAGAACCACAGGGGAGAACGCAGACCGTGCCTCCTTAGTGCCTCCTTGCCCGCGACAAAGAATAATAATATTTCTTGCAAGCAGAGAGTGTGGGCAGTACTGTTTTAACACGGTGATTTACGTGCTGACATGGGACACCTAGTACACGTGCGCTTGCGATTAACATTAGCCGCGCACGGCAGGCCGCTCGGGGGCATAATAATCAGGCGACACATTTGGACTGTTTATCTTTGTTTTCTCCCGTCAGACTCGTATTGGCCACTGCTCCTCGACTGAAATACAATTTTAGAACATGAACAAGCTATTGGAGAAATGACTCATTAGCAGGAACTCTGAGCAACATTTGTCTGACCTGTTAGCTCTCTGGACTGAGGCACGACTCATCCACAGTCTCTCTTCAGCTCTCGGATCCAAGGAACGCACGCGTAGCTACGACACATCGGCTTATGTCCTCTGGAGGTCACGGCCTCTGTCCTCTGGAGGTCACGGCCTCCTGTCCTCTGGAGGTTCACGGCCTCTATACCTCTGCAGGCACGGCCTTCTGTCTCTGGAGGTCACGGCCTTCTATCCTCTGCAGGTCAACGCCTTCTGTCCTCTGCAGGTCACGGCCTGTCTGTTCTGGAGTCAGATCCTCATCAACTGAGCTGATTCTCCAGAAGACTGATTCAAGAAAACAGTCTGTCCTCTCTGCATTCTACCCAGCTTATGGCCAGAAACAAACAAACTCCTCGTCAATGCCTAGAACTGGGCACTGCTGCATTTTTTTTTCGATACCAGTTCTACAATACTGATACCTGAACAATACTTTTCTCTATACCGATACTAAATTATTTGTCCGTCTAGAACCAGAAACAGAAAATAATCGGTGAAGATCTGCACATTTACAATTGGGTTCACCCAACATCAAGAATGAAGGGAAATAATCGGAATAATTGGAATGAGGCGAAATAGGGAAGATATTGTCAATAAAAATGAGCAAAATGAAGGAAAAAAATATGAAAATTAGAAAAATGTGTGTACAAAGACTGGGAAATACTAATTTATTTGAGCTGAGACAAAAGTCACTTCCTTTAATCCAGTCCTGGACCAACAGCATCAACACTTGGATTTGAAGAGAGAAGACTTTTTTTAAATTCCTGCTTTCAATACCTTCAGTGTTTTTCGATACCAGACTGGTGTTGTTTAACGGTTCCCAGCCCTACAGATGCCCATCCTCCTGTACTCCTGTGTCAGATGCCTTCCCACCCTCCACCTGCTCCTTCAGAGACTCGATGAGAACATTTTCTTCTGATTCTGGACTCACCCGATGCCTGAGTTTGAGCTCGGTGAAGGTTCTCTGGAAGATGTAGTCCTCCAGCTCCGACAGAACGGAGCCAGGTCCTTCTCAAATCTCATCTCCATCCGGGACTTGGACTTAGACTTGGTCTCGTGGTTGGACTTTGACAGAGACTGGACCAGTTTGCTCACTTTCTGCAAACACAATAATAATATCATCAATATCAAGTTCTCGTGGTGTTGAGACTGTTGTCAAAGAGTTTTTTGTGACTTAAGAACATTTAATAAAAGCAGTCCAGCGTCAGGTTAGATAAAGTCTCTGAGGAGGACTTCTGCATCCTGGTTTGGTACCTTTGTGCTGCTGTTGACGGACTTCTGGTCTGGTTTGGACGCGGACCGACTGGGTCACAGCAGAACTCAGCCTACAAGCAGGTCTCTGGAGCACAGCAGGATCCACAGGCAGGTAGTGGTTCTGGGTCTGGAAAACCTGAAGAGGCTGACGATGAGGATGTTTATGGGGAACATGATCAGCGATGACTGGACTCCGACATGAACTGCTGCCACGTGAACTCAAAGTGACCTGGACATAAGCAGACAAATACAAAAGGTTCTACACAGATTCCACGCATGTGCTACTACAGACCTGCATATCTATAGTTTGAAGTCTACATGTTCTGTATAATTTAGAAGGTCCATATTGGCAGTCTGTGTCAGATGTGCTCCTGACCTGTCACAGTCTGGTCTTTACGATGGGGGGGCGTCCATGACTTGGTCAGAAGGGTCCCTGGGGGATGCCGGTAGAACATGATGGAGGTCAGCCATGGTGCAGAGGAGGACGAAAGCAGCAGCTGAGCCCTATGGACCCCGGTGCAGGGCGAGCTGGGAGGACTTCACACGAGTACCAAAGGTGGCCATCACAGAATCACGCGTAAAACTTCACCAGGAACAGGTGGACTGCAAGAGGAGACCCTTATTCTGTTAGGTTCCATCTTAACAGGTTATCCACCACATCCCTAACACCTGCACTAGGAAACCTTCTTACAGGGTTCAGATTCATCTAATATCACCTGATCTACACCCACCACACACCTAACATCTGCAAGAGAAGCCTGGGTTTACTGACCTCTGCAGCTCCTCGCTGTGGACACGGGAAAAGTGTTTGGTCGAGCCGTCGCTTTCCAAGGTCCACGTGATCCAAGAATTACACAGAACCTGGAACTTCTCCCTTGTCTGAAGTCCGCAACACCACGGAGCTCAACAAACCTGGCGCGGAGGAAGACGAGTGAATCCTCTGCTCCTGTAACCAATAGAGTTTCTCTACCACCCAACCCTGCTCATCTTTCCTTCTGCTCCATCTGCTCCATAATGGCCCTCTCCTACTCCTCCTCCTATTCCATCTAAACCTTCTCCTCTGCTCTCTTTCTGCCCTCTGCTCCTCACCGCTGGGCTGAGCTCCTGAGTTGCGTCCACAGCTGATGCCCTGCATTGTCCAGGCAGTGAGTCTTCAAGATGAACAGTCTGTGGCTCTGCTGGCACAACAGAAGTTTCCTGATCAGAGAGATTGGTGAGGAGGCACTGCTGCCTGAGAGCCACACACCTAGCGTGGACCTGGAGAGGAGAGGAGGAGGTTCAGAATAACTCCACAGAGAAGATCTCCACAGAGATAATAAACACCCCAGCGAAAAACTGCACCTAAACAATCCACAGAGAGGAAATAGATCAGTGTGAATTTTATCGAAGTTTTTATTTATATTTTTTTAGTGATATATGCGAATGTTTTAATTGATTATATGTTTTTATTGATAATATAAATTGTTTATTGATTATTCTATGTTTTTATTGACTATATTGAAGTTTTTATTGATTATGTCGATGTTTTCGATTATGTTTTTATTGATTGTTTTATTGATAATATCGATGTTATATTTATTATGTTTTTATTAATAAAATGGATGTTTTATGCTATATGTTTTATTAATTATATTGATGTTTTATTGTTTTATTGATATATCGATGTTTTATTGATTATGTTTTTATTGATTATAATGACATTTTAATTGATTATTTACCGTAAATTCCGGCCTATTATTTCTATGTTCTATGTTTCTATATTACAAGATATTAATCTTTTTACCTGCTAACTGGACTAGGAGTTGCCCTGGTTTATCGCAAAGTTGGCAGCAAAACAGGAGACCCCGCTGCTGTCGATCGAAATCGTTTTGAAGCTGTGAGCGCCAATATGATGGAATTACAACGGAAAGTAGCAAAAGTGAGGAACTGATTAGGGACCTTCTCGTTACGAGGAAGGATTACGGAAGATGGATTACATCCTGGGCAAAGTCAGGGGATATGTCTCGGGAGCTTCTTGGGAGAGATCTCGGGCTTTGCAGAACTTTGGATGACTGGAAGGCCACTACCTGCTGCGGATGTCTGAATAATGTTGAAGACCAATGAAAAGCACTTGAATAATTTTATCCTCCATGGAGCTCAGGAGAGCAGCTGGACCGTTATCTTCCCTGTGCAACATCCCACACCAAGGCCAAGCCACGGGTGAAAGCCTGATGGACTGACGTCGGGCTCATACACCAACAGAAACATTTCAAGGTTTTTCTGCAGAGAAGCTTCAAACTGCACAACAACGAAGTGTCCTGCCCCATCCTACCGCCCTCTGAGTCCGCCTCACTACTAGCCCCCACCATCCCTCTGCACGTAATGTGTATTATCCAACCGTGTATATCTGTGTATGTATGTACTTGCTTTATTGCTTCTTGTAACTTCTAATTTCAGCAAATAAGGGCGCCATTTAACGGCATGTTTGGCGCGTCTGCGCAAAGTAAAATTCCTAACTGTGAACTTTTTCATAACAACAAAAAAACTATTCTGATTCTGACGGTGCGGCCGATATGTCGCCGCCAACAGGCACTAGAGGCGCAGTAAACGCAAAAGTGAGTCGGGACTTCTAATCTGATGAAGGCTCACTTTAGCCTAAATATCGAAGGACTTTGCTCGCCCCAACGCATCCAAACGCCTTGAGGTGCGGCAAAAGAGCCGCCGCCTTTATTTTCTATGAGAGACGACAACACCGAGGGCTGCCAGTGCAGCCTGGACCACCGCACCATATTCTGCTGAATCAAGACGCGGCGCCCGCGGAGGAAAACCAGGCTTATATTAAACTCTGCAGGCCACAGAGGCAGGTCTGGCCATGACAGACAGGGGCGCCGTTGAACTTGTTTTGTTTGGCGAGAGAAGGCAACAGAGAAAACCATGGTCAGGCTCAGGATCATGGGGAAGCATGTAAACTCGTGTCTGTCGCAGCTCGCTATTAACTTACAACGAGCCAGGTTTGCTCTCTCTCTGCAACACGGACATACGTTGTCGTTTTATTCATATAATGTAATAAATCACGCTTGTTAAAGCCCGCACGGTTTGAGAAAAGCTCTAGCCCTGAACGCAGGCGCTGTGTTCTGTTGCGTTGGCCTCAACACTTCCACTATTGAGGTCGGCTACACTACATAGCTTTGTTTCCAGTGATGGATGTGTGTGGTTTGTGTGTGTGTGGTGCTGTGTGTTGTGTGTGTTGGTGTTGTGTGTGTGTGTGTGTGTGAGAAAGGCTGCACCATTTAGCTGAGAGCTTTAGTCGTGGCTTAATGGCCGAAAACTTCTTGGTAAATGTTTTATTTATTATATCAATCTTTTTTACTTGATGATATTAATAGTTTTTATCAATATTATTCTATTGATGATGTTTTTACCTGGGAGGATGCGGAGCTCCGCCTGAAGCCTCGTTCTCACTGTCACCAAATATCTGATTGTTCGATCCAGTGGGCGTTATCGGCCAAAGCGTGACTTTCACCTGAAACAGGAGGCACGGAATGGAAATGGATTTCTACTGAGTCCCGCACAGTGCCTGGGTCATGTCTGGGTCAGTCTGGTCAGGTCAGGTCCTGCGTCAGGTCCTCGCGGTCAGGTCAGGTTCTGGGTCAGGTCTGCGTCAAGTCTTGGTCTTGGGTCTGGTTGGGTCAGGTCAGGTCTGCGTCAGTCTGGGTCAAGTGGGTCAAGTCTGGTCTGGGGTCAAGTTCTGGGTCAGGTCAAGTCTGAGTCAGTCTGGTCTGGGTCTGGTCGGGCAGGTCAGGTCTGGTCAGGTCATGTGAGTTCAGGTCAAGGTCTGGGCTCAGTCTGGGTCAAGTCTGGTCAAGTCTTGGTCTGGGTAAGTTGGTCAGCGTCAATTGGGTCAGTCTGTTCAGGTTGGGCTGGTCAAAGTCTTCAGGTCAAGTCTGGCGTCAGTCTGGTCAGGTCTTGTCAGCGGTCTGGTCTGGTCAGGTCTAGGGTCAGGTCTGGGTCAGGTCTGGGTCAGGTTTGGGTCAGGTTTTGGGTCAGGTCAGGTCTGGCGTCAGGTTTGCGGTCAGGTCTGGGTCAGTCAAGTCAGGTCAGGTCAGGGTTCAGGTCTGAGGTCAAGTCTGGGTTCAGGTTTGGGTCAGTTTGGGTTCAGGTCAGGTCTGGGTCATGTCTCAGGTAGGTCGCGGTCAGGTTTGGGTCAGGTCTGGGTCAGTTTCAGGTCAGGTCTGGGTCAGGTCTGAGGTCAGGTCGGGTCAGGTTTGGGTCAGGTTTGGGGTCAGGTAGGTCTGGTTCAGGTCAGGTCTCGGTCAGGTTCGTCAGGTCTCAGTCAGGTTCGGTCAGGTCTTCTGGTCAGGTCAGGTCTGGGTAGTCTGGTTCAGGTTGGGTAAGGGGGTCAGGTTTGGGTCAGTTCCAGGGTTCAGGATCTGGTCAGGTTCAGGTTTGGGTCAGGTCTGGGTCAGGTTCAGGTCTCGGTTCAGGTCTGGGTCAGTTTGCGGTCAGGTTGGGTCAGGCTCAGGTCTGGCGATCAGTTTTGGCGTCAGGTTATTGGGTCAGGTCAGGTTTTGGGTCAAGCGCGTCTGGGTCAGGTCTTGTCAGGTCTGAGGTCAGGTTCTGGGTTCAGGTCTGGGTCAGGTCTGCTCTGGGTTCAGGTCAGGTCTGGATCAAGTCTGTCTGGGTCTGATCCAGGTGAGTCTGGGTTGGTCGCAGGTGAGTCTGGGTCTGGACCAGGTGAGGTCCGGATGAGTCTGGGTCTGGTCCAGGTGAGTCTGGGTCCAAGGTCAGGGTCTGGGTCAGTTCTGGGTCAGTTGGTCAGTCTGCGGTCTAGGTCTGAAGTTCAGGTCTGCGGTCAGGTCGGGGTAGGTTTGGGTCAGGTAGGTCTGGAGTTCAGGTCCTGGGGTTCAGGTTCTGGGGTTCAGGTCTGGGGTTCAGGTCTGGAGTTCAGGTCTGGTTCAGGTCTGGGGTTCAGGTCTGGGGTTCAAGTCTGGAGTTTCAGGGTCAGTCTGGGGCTCAAGTATGGTCTGGGGTCAGGTCTGGTTGGGTCAGGTAAGTCTGAGTCAAGTCTGGTCTGGTCTGGTCTGGGTCAGTCAGGTCTGAGGTCAGGTCTGGGTCAGGGTCTTGTCAGGTCGGTCTTGGTCTGGGTTCAGTCTGGGTCAGGTTTCTGGTCAGTTTAGGGTCAGGTTTGGTCAGGTCAGGTCAGGGTCAGGTCTGGTCAGGTCTGGGTCAGGTTTGGGATTCAGGTCATCTGGGTCAGTTCGGTCAGGTCTCGTCAGGTTTGGGTCAGGTCTGGGTCAGGTCAGGTCGCGGTCAGGTCTGGGTTCAGGTCTGGTTCAGGTCTGGGTCAGGTTTGGGTCAGGTTGGGTCAGGGTCATGGTCTGGGTCAGGTCTGGGTCCAGGTCAGGTTGGGTCAGGTCTCAGTCAGGTCTAGTCAGGTTCTGCGTCAGTTTGGTCTGGGTCAAGGTCAGGTTGAGGTCAGGTCAGGGTCTGGTCAGGTCTGGTTCTGTCTGAAGTTCGTTTCCTGGTTCATGTCTGGATTCATGTCTGGGTTCATGTCTGGGCTCGGTGTCTGGGTTCGTTTTTGGGTTCATGTCTGGGCTCATGTCTGGGTTCGTTGTCTGGGGTCAGGTTGAGGTCAGGTTCAGTTTGGGTCAAGGTCTGGGTTCAGTCTGATCAGGTCTGGGTCAGGTTTGGGTCAGGTCTGGGTCAGGTCTGGTCTGGGTCAGGTCAGGTCTCGGTCAGGTCTCGGTCAGGTCTGGTCTGGTCAGGTCAGGTCTGGGTCAGTCAGGTCTGGGTCAAGGTCAAGGTCAAGGTCAAGGTTTATTTGTATAGCACATTTAAAAACAGAATACTGCCCCAAAGTGCTTCCATATTCAGAGCAAACATATAAACAACATACAACATACTAGTACTGCAAATGATAAACAGAAATTAAAAATAAAACTGCAGTAAAATCAAAATGTCAGGGTCTGGTTCAGGTCTGGGTCAGGTCTGGGTCAAATCAAAATGGGTCAGGTCTGGTTCAGGTCTGGGTCAAATCAAAATGGGTCAGGTCTGGTTCAGGTCTGGGTAGGTTGGGTCAGGTCTGGGTCAGGTCTGGTTCAGGGGTAAGGTCTGGGGTCAGGGTCAGTCAGGTCAGTCTGGGTCAGGTCTGGGGTCAGGTCTGGGTAAGTCTGGGTCAGGTCAGGTCAGGTCAGGGTCAGGTCTGGGTCAGGGTCAGGGTCAGTCAGGTCTGGGTAGGTCTGGGTCAGGTTGGGTCAGGTCTGGGTCAGGTCTGGGTCTCACCTTGGCCGTGTCCCTCACGTCTTTGTACCGTGCCCAGATCAGTGCCAGGATGTAGGCGAGGAACAGCGCCACCACCAGGCTGACCACCACTGGGTTCTCCGTGAAAGTCCCGAACAGTTCTGCAGACGTGAAGGGTCCACGAAGTTTGGAACCACGAAGAACGAAGAACCGAAGACTGTCAGGTGGTCACACAAGCACTGGGTCACAGCTGGGGAGGTCAGGGGTCCAGCCTAAAACATGTACAATAGGTAAAACCAGAGGGGGAGGTCAGGGGTCCAGTCTAAAACATGTACAATAGGTAAAACCAGAGGGGGAGGTCAGGGGTCCGGCCTAAAACATGTACAATAGGTAAAACCAAGGGGAGGTCAGGGGTCTGGCCTAAAACATGTACAATAGGTAAAACCAGAAGAGGGGGAGGTCAGGGGTCCGGTCTAAACATGTACAATAGGTAAAACCAGAGGGGGCGGTCAGGGGTCCGGTCTAAAACATGTACAATAGGTAAAACCAGAGGGGGAGGTCAGAGGGCCGGTCTAAAACATGTACAATAGGTAAACCAGAGGGGGAGGTCAGGGTCCGGTCTAAAACATGTACAATAGGTAAAACCAGAGGGGAGGTCAGGGGTCCGGCCTAAAACATGTACAATAGGTAAAACCAGAGGGGAGGTCAGGGGTCCGGTCTAAAACATGTACAATAGGCAAAACCAGAGGGGGCGGTCAGGGGTCCGGTCTAAAACATGTACAATAGGTAAAACCAGAGGGGGCGGTCAGGGTCCGGTCTAAAACATGTACAATAGGTAAAACCAGAGGGGGCGGTCAGGGGTCCGGTCTAAAACATGTACAATAGGTAAAACCAGAGGGGGCGTCATCCGGTCTAAACATGTACTAGGTAAAACCAGAGGGGAGGTCAGAGGGCCGGTAGTTAGACTAAAACACGTATAATAGGTTCTTACCCTGCAGCCCGCGCTCCTGTAGTTAGACTAAAACATGTATAATAGGTTCTTACCCTGCAGCCCACGCTCCTGTAGTTAGACTAAAACATGTATAATAGGTTCTTACCCTGCAGCCCGCGCTCCTGTAGTTAGACTAAAACATGTATAATAGGTTCTTACCCTGCAGCCCGCGCTCCTGTAGTTAGACTAAAACATGTATAATAGGTTCTTACCCTGCAGCCCACGCTCCTGTAGTTAGACTAAAACATGTATAATAGGTTCTTACCCTGCAGCCCACGCTGCTCCACTCCTGCAGACTCTGGTTCCAGAAGGAGCAGGTCGTGGTAAAAGGAGTCACAGACAGAGACGCTTGATGGACTTCACTCCAGGACCCACCAGGGGGCGCACCATGAGGAAATCTGCCAGAGCTGCCCTTTAGGTCTTCCTCACCCAGCAGCCAAGTGTATCTGTGCTCTACACAAAACATGATCAACGGGGACCAGCTGTATCTCTGCTCTACACAAAACATACAGAAAATGCCTGATCGGACATAATGTGCATACAGCTGGGTTAAGTCGTTTTATTTATAAAGTGTTTAGCCTCTGTAATGTTCTAAGGTTAATGGAAACAAATACATAAATAAAATATATTGTTTGTCGTCGATATCACTGCTCATATTTCACGGTTTAGAAACAGGAGTTTCTTATTTGCTTTTCTCCAGTTACAAGTCCATGGACAAATAGACGTCAAAGCTTAAAATATTTGTTAAAAAGAGAAAGTAGCATCTGAACAAGAGGATTCTGGGTCAGTGTAACGTCTGCTTTGAACTCACCCAGAGTCTCTCCGTGGTGGGGCATCTGGGTCATTGCGAGTGGTTCGGACTCTGAGGGGTGGGTCTGTCCCAGGTAAACGTTAAAACGGCAGTGGCTCTTCAGACGGAACCATCTTTAAAACAACAGAAGAGCTCCTCAGGGCTGTGTACTTTCCCCGTCACTGGTGTCCCTTTGCCGCAACTGGTACATGTGCCCCGAAAACCAGGGCTAAACCAGAACTTAACCAGTTAGTTACCTTTATAATGAGGGAGGTCTGTCCCGGCGGCTGGGGGAGGTCTGGGGATGTTTGGGGGAGGTATTTACCTTTATAATGAGGGAGGTCTGGCCCGGCGGCAGGTGGAGGATGATGGTGCTGAAGTTGCCCAGGTCTAACACGGTGGAGTTGAGTTTCTCTGATTGAGGATTTGGGAAAAAGATCTGGAACAAACACATACTTCAATCTGCAGCGTGGCACAGTGGTTAGTCTCACTGTGGTGGTGGCACAGTGGTTAGTCTCACTGTGGTGTGGGCACAGTGGTTAGTCTCACTGTGGTGGTGGCACAGTGGTTAGTCTCACCTGGACCTCGCGGTTCAGGTCCCTCACGTTGATCCTGGTTCCACTGTCGTGGTCAATTCGAGTGAAGCAAACGGAGCAGAAACGTTTCCTTTGAGATTCCAGGGAAACGGATTCTTCTGCAGCGTCATCATCTGGAACCATAAAACAGAGTCTCTCCTGAGTCACTCCAGTCACTCCGAGTCACTCCGTCACTCCCGGTCACCCAGTCACTCCAGTCACTCCCGAGTCACTCCAGTCATCAGAGTCACTCCAGAGTCACTCCAGTCACTCCAGTCACTCCAGAAGTCACTCCAGCAGTCACTCCAGAGTCACTCCACACCCAGTCACTCCCGAGTCACCCCCCCCCCCTCAGGTCACTCCGAGTCACTCCCCACCCGCACCCGTCACTCAGTCACTCCCAGTCACTCCAGAGTCACTCCAGAGTCACTCCCAGCAGTCCAGTCCCCCGATCACTCCCGAGTCACTCCCACTCCCACGGTCACTCCAGTCACTCCGAGTCACTCCAGAGTTCACTCCAGAGTCACTCCAGTCACTCATCCTCCGATCACTCCTCGAGTCACTCCGAGTCACTCCCAGTCACTCCCCAGTCACTCCGAGTCACCTCCCAGTCACTCCAGAGTCACTCCCAGAGTCACTCCGAGTCACTCCGAGTCACTCCCAGTCACTCCAGTCACTCCCGGTCACTCGAGTCACTCCAGAGTCACTCCAGAGTCACTCCGAGTCACTCCCAGAGTCACTCCAGTCACTCCCGAGTCACTCCCGAGTCACTCCCAGTCACTCCCGAGTCACTCCAGTCACTCTGAGTCACTCTTGAGTCACTCCAGAGTCACTCCCAGAGTCACTCCCGAGTCACTCCAGTCACTCCCGAGTCACTCCAGTCACTCTGAGTCACTCTTGAGTCACTCCAGAGTCACTCCAGTCACTCTTGAGTCACTGCAGTCACTCCCGAGTCACTCCCGAGTCACTCCCCAGTCACTCCAGAGTCACTCCAGAGTCACTCCAGTCACTCCTGAGTCACTCCCGAGTCACTCACTCCGAGTCACTCCCACGAGTCACTCCAGTCACTCCCGAGTCACTCCTCAGAGTCACTCAGCCAGAGTCACTCCGAGTCACTCCAGAGTCACTCCAGTACTCCGAGTCACTCCAGCACTCCCGAGTCACTCCGAGTCACTCCCGAGTCACTCCAGAGTCACTCCAGTCACTCCTGAGTCACTGCAGTCACTCCCGAGTCACTCCCGAGTCACTTCCCGAGTCACTCCAGAGTCACTCCGAGTCACTCCCGAGTCACTCCGAGTCCCCCGAGTCACTCCGAGTCACCAGTCACTCCGGTACCCAGTCACTCCCGAGTCACTCCAGAGTCACTCCGTCACTCCGAGTCACTGCAGTCACTCCCGAGTCACTCCAGAGTCACTCCAGTCACTCCCGAGTCACTCACAGAGTCACTCCCAGTCACTCCCGAGTCACTCCAGTCACTCCAGTCACTCCCGAGTCACTCCAGAGTCACTCCAGAGTCACTCCCGAGTCACTCCCGAGTCACTCCCGAGTCACTCCACGAGTCACTCCAGTCACTCCGAGTCACTGAGTCACTCCCGAGTCACTCCGAGTCCCCCAGCCCCCGGCCCCGAGTCACTCCCGAGCCTCCACCTCCCGAGTCACTCCCGAGTCACTCCCGAGTCACTCCGAGTCACTCCCAGAGTCACTCCCAGACTCCCACCTCCCGCCCAGAGTCCATCACTCCAGAGTCACTCCAGAGTCACTCCAGAGCACCGAGTCACTCCCGAGTCACTCCAGAGTCACTCCAGAGTCACTCACGAGTCACTCACGAGTCACTCACGAGTCACTCCAGTCACTCCCGAGTCACTCCTGAGCTTCAGCTTCAGGACGAGTCTCAGATTCAGAGCTCACCCTGACGTCCCCAGCGGCCGTCCTCAAACAGCTCCAGGGGCAGAGACTGTAGGTCGAACCAGGGACCAGAGCCGTCCGGGACCGAGACCTGGGTCTGCAGCTGCTCTGGAGTCACTCTGAGGAACAGCAGAGAAGGAGAACATCACATTTGGACTATGTTTTCTTTGATATTGTTTATGAATAACTAACAGTGCTGTTTTTGGACAAAACAAACCACTTTCTGCCATTTTCATATCATTAAGAAGTCATGAACGTCTTGTCGTTTTTAGTGAAAAGCTGTTTGTAGCTCATCATCGTTATGTTATCATTTAAAAGGTGCGTCAACAAAGTGATATCGTTATAGTTTTCGTTCATGAAAACAACACTGAATTATTAACAGAATCCACAGAATTATCAATCCACATTTAAACAACATCAGTTCTAAAGTGCTGCACAAAATGTATATAAAAACAATAAACAAAAACAAGTCAATAACAATACAACAAATAAAAAGAAAGCATACCACAAAACAAACAACCTGCCATGATCACATCATGCTGCATCATGCTGCAGGTTCAGATCTACTGAAACAAACCCAAGTCTTCATTTTCCCATTAAACTATGAACCCATGTCCAACTGCAGTCAGTCTGAGTCTCTAACCCTGACCTGAACCAGAGTGAGTCGTGGTGAACATGTTCCTCTGGATGGTCTTTGGTCCCTGGTCCTTAATGAAAAAGCTCCATCAGTTGCTGCTGTAGCTCCGACCAGTTCAGATGAAAACAGTCCAGTCTCCAGTCCAGTCCTGCTGAAGTCTCTGAGGGTGACTCCACACCAGGAGTGCTGTGTGGAGCAACCTGAGACCGACCCAAGAACAACCCAAGACTGACCCAGGACCAGCAGATTCCGCAGATAAAGCCTGGAGGAAGATTGGATGAAGATTATCTGAAGTTTAGATGAAGCCCGATGAAGAACAGATGAAGATGTGTCAGAAATACCAGCCTCATGAGCAGGTCAATTGGTGCAGAGGAGGGCAAGTCCACAGACATCGAATAATAAATAAATAAATAAATATAAATACATATATAAATGCATAAAGAAAAAATTAGCAAAGAATGCATGCATTTATTGTAATAAGTGCATTTATGTGTGTATGTATTCATGTATATTATTTGTTTATTTTTTCTGTATTTTTGTATTTATTTCTTATATATTATATTATTTGTTTAATTTTTTTTCTGTATGTATTTCTGTATTTTTTCTGAAACACAGAAATGGATAAATAAATAAATAAATAAATACATAAATTAATAAATGCACTTATTACAATAGTAAATGCATGCATTTCTTTGCAAATGTTATCTTTATTGTATTTATTTATATGTGGAATCGTTAAATGATACCAGTCTGATATCAGAAAAAAGGTTTAGATTCTACCCGTATAGAAAAAAGTGTAAGTATCAAAAGCAGGTACCTAATGTTTTTCTCTCTTTTAAGTTTAAATTGTTTCCCCAATTCCCCCCCTCCTTTTTAATAATGTTTTATTAATATTATTATATTATTATTATAATTATTAAATTCTTTTTCCCAAAATGTTTTCCTCATTTTTGCCACAATTTCTCCCATTTTTTCCACACATTTCTTGTCATTGAAGATGAACCTGATATTGTAATGTTGCAGAGCTTCCACACATTATTGTTCTGTTTCCTGGTTCAGACGACAAATATTTCAGTATAGGTATGGGAAAGAATATAGTTCAGGTATCGGTGTCGAAAAACGAGTATCGTTAAAGAACTGATATAGAAAAAATGTAACAGTGCCCAAGACTAATGAAGACCACAGCCTCTGCCCAGACACATCCTCCAGCTCCTCCAGCTCCTCCGTGACCTCCTCATGGTGGGACACGTCTGAAACACCTCCTCATTGAGCCTCTCCATGTGAAGGGTCAGCATCACTACTCCGAGCTTCTTCTGGGTGATTGAACTCCTCATTCTGATCTAAGTCCATTCCAGTCAAAAAGTAAATGTGTTTTGTGTCCTACTTTTTACCGTGTGCCAGGGCAACGACCAAAATGTCTAATATTCCAATGAGGCGTGATTTAGCTCACATCAGAAAACCTTTACGAACCTCATGCCTAAACCCAGCAAATATTCAGATGGAAAGGCAAACGTGTAGTTTCTTTAATACAATGAGAAAACAAAGAGCGCCCTCTGAACTTCTCTACGACTCACACTCATCATGCAGGGGATTCAAATGGGATCTTACCTCTGTCTGAATCCTTTGTTGGATTTGTTGGTCGTCTGGCGCTGTCCAGGCCAAAAGTACGTTCTTTTTCCTCCTCAGCGGCTCATCAAACGTGTGGGAGAAAAGTTACAGAAAACACCCTCAACACAAAGATCAGGTCCGCACTCAAAGAATTCAATGCAACACAGTCTTTATTGTCAAAAACCAACCACAATAAAATGGAGATGGATCAGAACATGGATCAGAACAAGGATCAGAACACGGATCAGAACACGGATCAGAACACGACAATGGATCATAGAAACATGTTTCTACAGCAACTCAGTTCCATCAACCATCAGTCTGTCTCTTAAACAATGCACACTGTGGAAAAGAGTCTTTTCTATTTGACATTTAAATACATACATAGCGCCCCCTGTGGGTGAAACAGCAGCTCTTGTCCAGTGAAATGAATGCGCAGAGATTGTCCAAGAACTTCTAATTTACATCTGAGAAAGGTTTTATTTGTTTTATTTATTTATCAAATGTACCATGGTCCATGTCTTGGAGACATGATAATCTCATCATGAATGTGCTTTATAATGTCATTACAGCTTCAGCTTTTAGTCTGTTCCTTTTATATTGTTATGAAATAAAACAAATGCAGCCTACAATGTAGTTTTGTAGCTTTAGATGGTTTATGGTTCATTCAGCAGCTAATCTACTGTTACTAATGCTAACATTAATGTGAGCACGCTGAGCACGTTTATTAAGTCTGAATATTACTGATTAGGGTCAACAATTATTTACATCCACATCTCAAAGCGTACAGCCTATATGCCAGTGTGATACCTAATTTGAAAGCCAAGACCTTCTAGTTTTTAAAAATATGCGTGAGATCTGTGTGAAACACAACTTGCGTTCCATTTGCCATTCTTAACCCTAATCATATCCTGATTAGGGTTAACTAACCTAACCCTAGCCCCCTGATCGGGAGACGGCAGGTAACAGGTTACACAAAGGACATAATATACGGCCACCAGGGGGAGCTGTTTCCCCAATAATGAGCCCTGACAGAGGAGCAATCGATAAACACGATCATATCATTTGCTCTTCTGACAGTGAGTTGATGAGTCTGGAATATTTTATCCCCATAGAGAAATGATCCTGTTACCACATACACACTAATGTAATATTTAACTCTTGATTCATCCAAAGGGAGCGCCGAGTCAGCCAACTCATTTCCACTCCTTTTTCAGTTTTACTAGTAATAATTAATAATTATATTGTTTGGGTTCACAACTGCTGCTTATCACATGACATTATCTTCATAATTGTTTTTATAATCTCGAATATGAACCAATACATAACACACCTTATTACAGAAGAATACAGACTTTAAAACACCATGAATAAAATTTTATATAGCTTTCCACACATAATCCTCTGCCATAATGATCCGCGACACACAAAAATATAAACTAATGTCGAGCAGTAATCAGACTGGATCTACAGAGGAGTTGCGGCGCCCCCTTCAGGTGAGCAGTGGCAGTACCAGTAGTAGTAGTGCTGACCTGTGAACCATCACCGCGACGTTGCTCTGGCTGACGACGGTCGGCGCCGTCTGTGTCCCGGACCCTTGCAGCAAGAGCGTCTGAGCGTGGTGCAGCAAGCCACCTATCAGGTCAGGCCTCACACTGCTGAAAACATAAACATGGACCAGCGCCACCATCAGGTCAGGCGTCACACTTCTGAAAACATAACACAGCGCACCACAGGTCACTGTCACACTCTGGAAACAATACACAGCGCACCATCAGGTTAGCCTCACAACTCTGAAACAAACACAGCGCCACCAATTCAGGTCAGCGTCACACTCTGAAAACATAACACAGCTCCACCATTAGTCAGCTGTCACACTCTGAAAACATAACACAGCGCCCACCATGCAGGTCAGCTGTCACACACTCTGGAAACATACAACAGCGCCCACTGATCAGGTCAGGCGTCACACTCTGAAAACATGACCAAGTGCGCCATCCATCAGAGTCAGGCGTCACACTCTGAAAACAAACACAGCGGCCACCATCAGGTTAGGCCTCAACACTCTGAAAACATAACACAGTGCCACCATCAGGTAGGCATACACTTGAAAACATAACACAGCGCCACCAATAGGTTAGGACTCCACTAACTGAAAACATAGACACAGGCGCCACCATCAGGTTAGGCTCACATCTGAAACAATAACACAAGCGCCAAATCCATCAGGTCAGGCGTCAACACTCTGAAAACATAACACAGCTCCACCATTAGTCAGGCGTCAACTCTGAAAACATAACACAGAGCGCCACCATCAGGTCAGGCGTCACACTCTGAAAACATAACACAGCGCCACCTCAGGTCAGCGTCACACCATCTGAAAACATACACAGCGCCACCCATCAGGTCAGGCGTCACTCTGAAACATAACACAGCGCCATCCATCAGGTTAGGCCTCACACTCTGAAACATAACACAGCGCCACCATCAAGGTCAGGCCCATCACATCTGAAAACATAACACAGCGCCAACCATCAGGTCAGCTGTCACACTCTGGAAACATAACACAAGCGCCACCATCAGGTCCAGCGTCACACTCTGAAAACATAACACAGCGCCACATCAGGTCAAGGCGTCACACTCTGGAAACGAAAACACAGCGCCAACCATGAGGTCAGCTATCACACTCTGAAAACATAACACAGCGCCACCGTTCAGGGTCAGGTGTCACACTCTGAAAACATAACACAGCGCCACCATCAGGTCAGGCCTCACAACTCTGAAAACATAAACACAGCGCCACCAATCAGGTAAGACTTCACACTCTGAAAAACATACACAGCGCACCATCAGGTCAGGCGTCACACTCTGAAAACATAACACAGCGCACATCAGGTCGCTGTCACCACTCTGACAACATAAACAAGCGCCACCATCAGGTCGGAGTCCACACTCTGGAAAGACATAACACAGCGCACCATCAGGTCAGGGCCGTCACCTCTGAAAACATAACACACAGCGCCAATCAGTAGCTGTCACACTACTGAAAAACATAAACACAGCGCCACCACTGCAGGTCAGCTGTCACACTCTGGAAACATACACAGCGCCACCATCCAGGCAGCTGTCAACACTCTGGAAACATAACACAGCGCCACCGAATCAGGTCAGCTGTCACACTCTGAAAAACATAACACAAGCGCCACCATCAGGCCAGGCCTCACACTCTGAAAACATAACACAGCGCACCAATGCAGGTCAGCTGTCAGCACTCTGAAAACATAACACAAGCTCACCATCAAGGTCAGGAGTCACACTCGAAAACATAACAACACCAGCTCCGAACCATCAGGCCAAAGGCCCACATCTGAAGAACATAACACAGCGCCACATCAGGTCAGGCGTCACACTCTGAAAACATAACACATCACCGCGCCAACCCATCAGATCAGCTGTCACACTCCTGAAACATAACACAAGCGCCACCATCAGGTCCAGGTGTCACACACTCTGATAAACAAACACAGCAGCCACATCAGGTCAGCTGTCACACTCTGGAAACAATAACACAGCGCCACCATAGGTCAGATTCACCTCTGGAACATAACACAGCACCACCATCGGTCAGGCGTCACACTCTGAAAACATAACACAGCGCCGAACCATCAGGTAGGCGTCACACTCTGGAAACATAACAAGCGCCCCATCAGGTCAGATGTCACATCACACTCTGGAAACATAACACAAGCGCCATCCATCAGGGTCAGGCGTCACACTCTGAAAAACATACACAGCACCACCATCAGGTCAGGCGTACACACTCTTGGAAAACATAACACAAGCGCCACCATCAGGTCGCTGTCCACAACTCTGGAAACATAACACAGCGGGCCACCATGCAGGTCAGGAGTCAACAGGGCGCGGAAAACATAACACAGCGCCACCATCAGGTCAGCTGTCACACCTGAAAAACATAACACATGTGTGCCACCATCAGGTCAGGAGTCACACTCTGAAAAATCATAACACAGCGCCAACCATCAGGTCAGCTGTCACACTCTGAAAACAAACACTGCGCCACCATCAAGCCAGGCTCACACTCTGAAAACATAACACACGCGCCACCATCAAAGGTCAGCTGTCACACTCTGAAAACAAACACAGTGCCACCATCAAGGTCAGGAAGTCCATCTGAAAATAAACAGCGCACCATCAGGTCAAGCTGTCAACTCTGAAAAACATCACACAGCGCCACCATCCAGGCCAGGCCTCACATCTCTGAAAACAATTAACACAGCGCACACCATACAGGTCAGACTGTACACTCTGAAAACATAACACAGCTTCACCATCAAGGTCCAGCCTCACACTCTGAAAATAACACAGCGCCAACCATCAGGTCAGATGTCACACTCTGAAAACATAGTACACAAGATCGGCCACAGATCAGGGCCAGGCCTCACACTCTTGAAAAACAATAACACAGCGCCCCAACATCAGGCCCAGGCCTCACACTCTGAAACAAACACAAAGCGCCACCATCAGGCCCAGGCCTCACACTCTGAAAACATAACACAGCGCCACCATCAGGCCGGCCTACACTCTGGAAACATACACAGCGCCACCATCAGGCCAGGCCTCACACTCCGAAAACATAACACAGCGCGCATACCCAATAACAGGTCAGTAGTCACACTTGACAACATAAACAAGCGCCACCATCAGGTCAGGTGTCACAGCCTCTGAAACATAACACAGGCCATCCTATTATCTTAGGCTTCAGCTGCGGTCACACTTGAAAACAACACGCGCCAACCATCAGGTCAGGCATCACACCAAACAATAACACAAGCCTAGTCAAACCCCTCCCTTTTCAAACGTTAAGTTGGTGAATAAAGCAGGCTGCAATTGCACAATACCTCCACCAGAGGCTGCCATTTCCCTCTGGCTTTAACACACGTCATACATGAATTTATTTTATAAACCATTTTCCCTAAAACTCATGTTTTCCATGTTTCGGATTTTGTGAGTTACTTTCTCATTCAGTTTTACTCATATATTAACACATTTTAACTTTATACTCTCCTTTAACGCTGTCTTTCTAAGGATTTGAAAAATAAGCTTTTTGTCTGGAGATTTTTTATATAAAAATCAATAATCAACAATAGTTTGTACAATAGTAAATGTTACGGGATTCGCGCTCATGAAGAGTACCTCAGAGGAGTACCTAAGGAGGATAAGTACAGAGTAAAGGTAGTACCTCAGAGGAGTACTTCAGGAGGATAAGTATAGAGTAAAGGTAGTACCTCAGAGGAGTACTTCAGGAGGATAAGTACAGAGTAAAGGTAGTACCTCAGAGGAGTACCCCAGGAGGATGTTGGCTGCCAGGATGGTGCTCTCTGCTGCTGGGAACAGCATCTGGTGAAAGTCTGGACAGCCCAAGGCTTGGTTGAGTCTGGAGCTCAGCTTCAGCAGAACGTCTGACGCCATCTCCTGAAACAAACACACATGTATTTATTTTAACTGTAGTCACAGTAGTATTTGTAGTAGTATTTGTAATAGTATTGTAGTATATTTGTAGAGTGTGCAGTCATTTTAAGCTGATGCCAGTAACAAGTTTACTTTAATCTTTTTCAGTAACGAGTCTAACACATTACTATTTCCCAATAGTTTGCTGTGACGTTACATCTTCAGCCTGAAGAACTCATGACACAAACGTGAGAGAAATACAGCACTGTTTCTATTTGGGTCAATATTGTTTACTGTTAAATAAAGTGAGTGTCATACGTTTGTCGAGGCTGGTTCTGTGTCCAAATCTAATCGAAGCATCTGACAAATAGTATGTTTTTGGGTCATGTGACAAAAAAGCCTCCCACTGCCATATTGGATGCTCCTATTTTAAATAAAACCATAAAGGTTCTAAGAGCTCAGTTTTCCCCGTTTTCTAAACCTTTACTGAGTAACGACAGGAATCACAACAACGTTCTTCAGGACTCTGTGGTTTACAACTCCTGCACAACTGAGAGCTTACTCAAACACAGAGTTTGCACATAAAATAACAGAATATTGAAGCTTAAAAATAGCAATATTACTCAGTATTGCTAAGTTTGGAACTGTCTGACTGGAAGTGGTGCTGATGTAAAAGTGATTTGGTTTACCGACGTAATGTTTTAGAACTGAATATTGATCTGTTCGGCCCACTGTCTGCAGTTGTAATAGTGTAGCAATGTAAATGGTCTCAACTTATAAAGCGCTTTCCACCTTCATTAGGCACAAAGCGCTTTACAGTAAGAATCCACTCACCCATTCACACTCCAGTGTACACAGACACGGGAGGGTCTGCCCAAGGACACAACGACAATGTGCACCTTCAGGAGGCGGGAGCGAACCCCCGACCTTCCGATCATGAGACGACCCGCTCTACCATCTGCGCCACCGTCGGAGGAAGAAGAAGGGGTAGTAGTAGTAGTAGTAGTAGTAGTAGTAGTAGTAGTAGTAGTAGTAGTAGTAGTAGTAGTAATAGTAGTAGGAGTATTAGCAGTAGTAGCAGTAGCAGTAGTAATAGTAGTAGTACCTGTGCTGTGGTACTGAGTCCCTCTGGCGTCTGGATCACAGCGATGAGGCCTGAGACCAAGGCATGGATCTGTCCTGGACATACAGCGGAGACCGAGGACTTCAGCAGGACGTCCAACAGAAGCATCAGCAGAGCCTCCGAACCTGAAACAACAACAAAACCTCACGGAACTGAAACAACAACAAAACCTAACGGAACTGAAACAACAACAAAACCTCACGGAACTGAAACAACAACAAAACCTAACGGAACTGAAACAACAACAAAACCTCACGGAACTGAAACAACAACAAAACCTCACAGAACTGAAACAACAACAAACTACTACTTCACCCTGGGCCTCTACTTCCCCCTGGGCCTCTACGTCACCCTGGGCCTCTACGTCACCCTGGGCCTCTACCTCACCCTGGGCCTCTACGTCACCCTGGGCCTCTACCTCACCCTGGCCTCCACTTCACCCTGGGCCTCTACCTCACCCTGGGCCTCTACCTCACCCTGGGCCTCTACTTCACCCTGGGCCTCCACTTCACATGGGCCTCTACCTCACCCTCTACCCTGGGCCTCTTCACCTTCACTCACCCTGGGCCTCTACTTCACCCTGGGCCTCCACTTCACCCTGAGGCCTCTACCTCACCCTGGGCCTCTACTTCACCCTGGGCCTCACTTCACCCTGGCCTCTACTTCACCCTGGGCCTCTACTTCACCCTGGGCCTCCACTTCACCCTGGGCCTCCACTTCACCCTGGGCCTCTACTTCACCCTGGGCCTCTACTTCACCCTGGCCTCCACTTCACCCTGGGCCTCCACTTCACCCTGGGCCTCTACTTCACCCTGGGCCTCTACTTCACCCTGGGCCTCCACTTCACCCTGGGCCTCTACTTCACCCTGGGCCTCTACTTCACCCTGGACCTCCACTTCACCCTGGGCCTCTACCTCAGCCTGGGCCTCCACTTCACCCTGGGCCTCTACCTCACCCTGGGCCTCTACCTCACCCTGGAGCATCTGGACTCCCTGGAAACCTATGGCAATGGCAACCTCACAGACCCAGAAGCAGTTAGTCAGGGGTCTGCCCTAAAACCTGTGAGTCGGGGGCAACACTTCCCCTTTCATCCTGGATATTTTATGCATTAGAATTCCAGTGTTAGCAGCAGCCTCTGTCAGATATACGGGGCAGCGTTGCATAATAATGAGCCACACACACAAAATAACTGCGATTCCATCACTGGATTTTAATGCCCATTTTGAAGTTTCGCATTTGTAAGGAGTGATGGAAACGCCAAAGTTCGCATTTAAACTCTTAATTTGCATAAAAAGTTTATCCGCTCGCTTGAGGTGTTTTTTGATTTGTGCGCATCAGCGTAAATGCACATTTTGGAAGATGGAAACAGTGTTTTCACATAAAGTTTGACATAGTGAATAAAAAGTACACGGGCCTGTTGGCGTAGCCGACCTGTGGACGGAAGTGAAGAGTTAAAGTAATCCATCAGTAGCAGGTCGTCTCTAGACCAAAACATTTCCCAGATGCAGAGGCACAAACATCGCTGTCTCTGTCGCAGCATTTATGCTACGATAGTGTTTATGCTAACAACTATGGACCAAGTTAGCCACAAAACACTTTCCCAGAGACGCAGACGCCGCCTGATGCTCATTAGAAAGCGTAGTAAACTCACTCTGGGATAGTTTTTGTTTGTCCAGCCTTTACAGGTCATGCGAGACTTCAGAGTAGCAGCAGTGAGTTAGTTAAGATACTTTTGCTTAGCTTTAGTGTCGCCTAAATTAACATTTATTCATGGCATTACGAATAAAAACAAGCAGCTAATTCCAACATGGTAAATTAATTTGGCCAAAAACTAAAAATCTCGTACTTCAAGTGACATCAAATACATACAGTGCGCCCTCTGCTGGGTAAATGCTGCAATTGCGTTATGCAGCCGCCTGCTGTAACCATGGTAACCAACGCCACGATTCGCAAAAACTCTTGGATGGAAACGTGTGAAAATTCGCTTTTGTTATACGCATTTAATATGCACATTTTAGACAGATGCCATTTTCTCTGATGGAAACACAACTAATGACACGCCCCCACGGCGTATGCTCTTTCTCCGATAAAACTAGACTTTTTCAGCCTAAGAATTAACGCTTTTAAATATACCAATACTATAACATGGCGAGGCTTCTTCGTGATCTCAACTGAACGATTATGCAAAAAAGCGAAATCACCAATAAAAACCCCCTCAGAAACCGAGTCCGCTGACTTATGTCCCTGGATTCCACGACGGGGCACATATGCATATAATTCCATTAAAGTTGGAGTAGTTACAAATGCTTCATAAAAACTTCTACATAGAGATTCTGCTTCTATGTGAAGGATTACACCAGTGCAGTACCTTCCGCCTCTGCTCCAGTCCTTCCGGGTCGGTCCGGCTGTTGAGCATTAGACCCACGGAGGAGAGCAGTTGACCCAGAGCTTCTGCTGTGAGTTGGCCCTGGGACTGCAGCAGGTTTATGGAGGACATCACAGAGGCCTGGAGTGATTCGAGCGAGGAGCATGCAGGAACATCTGACACCTGAGGAGTAACCACAGAAGGCAGGGTCCACATCAGAAAATCCACCAATCATTGCACTTGATAATCCATCATCGTGTCCGTTAACATTCCACAGACAGGCCTTACAAACAACACTCATGTAATTACAAAAAGTGGCCTTTGCAGAAACGATCCTTCTTGTAGTAGGAACAGCCGACGATTGTCAGTGCAATACGCTTCCTCAAAGAAATGATCAAAAGTAGCAGTAGAAGTAGCAGTAACAGTAGTGCTGAGGTACCTCCACAGTGATGACAGTGGACACTCGGAAAGCTCCGTTTGTGGCCGTGATGTTGATGGACAGACGTGGATCACCAGGAGGCAGGAACAGCGAGGAGGGAGAGTGACTGCTGCAGCCAAGGCTTTTACCTGAAACAGCAGCACGTAAAATAAAACAACAGCGAGGGAGAGGCTTGTAGCATGTCACCCTCAGTCATGGCGCCATGTTGACTCCTACCTGACAAAGTCCTGTAGCAGAACTTGAAGTTGGGACAGGAGGCCTGGGTGGTGCAGCTGATGGTGAAGATCTGGAGCGTGGTTCCTTGAAGGGGTGTGAAGGAGCAGTGCAGCCCAGGAGTGAAGCTCATCGGGGTGGAGGTTGTAGGGGTATATAGGTGTTGGGGGAGATGGTTTTAGGTGGAGGGTGTAGGTGGAGATGGCAGATGGCTGGTGGTTGTGGTGGATGTGGTGGACAAAGTGGTTGGAGTGGAGTTGACAGGGGGGACAGGGTGGTGGTGGTGGTGGTGGTGATGATGTTTGTGGAGGTGACAAGGGGGAGTGTGATGGTGGTGGTGGTGGTGATGTTTGATGTGATGGAGGTACGGGTGGTGGTTGGGTTTTAGGGGATGGATGTGGAATGGGTGATGGATGGAGAGGTGGGGCTTGGGATGGGGTAGTAGGGATTGAGATAGTAGGGGTGAGGGTAGTGGGGTAATAGGGATAGTAGGGGTAATAGGGATTGAGGTAAAGGCTGGGGGTAGTTGTTGTAGAGGTAGTTGTTGTTGTTGTTGTTGTGGGGGTAGTTGTTGTAGAGGTAGTTGTTGTTGTTGTGGGGTAGTTGTTGTAGAGGTAGTTGTTGTTGTTGTTGTGGGGTAGTTGTTGTAGAGGTAGTTGTAGTTGTGGTGGTAGTACTGGTGGTAGTACTGGTGGTGGGAGAGCTGGTGGTAGGACTGGTGGTCGTAGCAGCCTCTGGAAAATGCAGAGAATCTAGTTTAACCTTTGGGCTTTCCTCTCCTCTCTCTCTCCCCTCCTTGAACTGCCACCTAAACGTGGTGGAGCGGTTTGAGCACCCAGATGATCCTGGGACTCTGATGTAGTCGAAACTGTCAGGTACCAAATCAACATAATGGTCTGATTATAAAAACATAATAGCATCATCACTAGAAGACCTAATGAACCTAATTGGAGGCCCGGTTAGAATAGGTTGCGTTCACGTGACATCACAACATTCTAAAGAGCCTATAGTTTAAAATTGAGGCGGAGCAGCTGACAATTCTATGAGGGTAACTATGGTAACTGTGCTAACTGGCGAATTGCAGATTTTTTTGTCTTAGTTTTTGGTCAATATCTCAATCATTACTGGAAGAATCCACAAGAAACAAAAACTGTTTCAAAGTTCATTGTCTCCTCTGTCAGCACATATGAACTAATGTCCAATTATTTTCTCTGAAAGGCGTCCAGAAATGGTGACAATATTCGAAAACATGAGCGTGATGCTGGCCAATAGAAAGGACTTTCAGACATAAAAGTCCAATATGCCTATATAATATGAAATCGGATATTCATCCATTGATAATGACAAGAAGGATAATTGTTATAATTGTGTGGGATGTGGAATTGGTGATGGTTGGAGAGGTGGGGCTTTGACTGTGGGTAGTAAGGGTAATAGGAGGTGAAGGTAAAGGCAGGGGTAATTGTTGGGACTCACCTGTGGTCAGTAGGACTCACCTGTGGTCTGTGGGGCCTTTGTCGTGGACTTCTCCTCTGTGATGGTGGTGCTCGGCTCGGTCGGCTCTGGATTCTTGGGGCCAGAGCCCGGGTTATTGGACCCAGAGCCTGTGTTGTTGTTACAGCCCTGCATCCCAGGCTGGAAATACAAATATACTTTATCCCAGACTGAGCTTTAATTTTTACTTTTACAGGTGCATTCTTTTGTTAATGTTGTAGTGTTGTAACACTTACTGCAGAGCCGTTGTAGCCGCACAGGGACAGTTTGCTAAAGTTCATTGTAGTGTAATTATGGGGACAGATTTCCTCTACTGCTTCTAAAGAGGAGAAAGTGTTGACTGCGATGACTGTCACATGCTCCACGTCTGAAATCACAAATAAAGCAGACTTAGTCCCAGTGCTTGTTAATACTCGGGACTTGTGTGTTTATGATTATTTCTGTCTTTTCTCCCACAATCGCTCTCTCACTATGGGCGACAGTGGCGCAGTTTGTAGAGCGTGTTGTCTCGTGATCGGATGTTTGGTGGTTCGAATCCCAGCTCCTGCAAAATGCACACTGTCGTTGGGGAAGACACTTGATCCTACTTGCCCTCCTTGAGCGCCAGCCCATGCTAGCAGCTCACTGCTCCTATAGGTCGCCTCAGCGACATTCAAGGTGGGTCAAATGCAGAGAACAAATTTCTCTACAGAGATTAATAAAGGATAACTTAACTATCACTCTCTATTTCATCCTGGGTTCCCATTTTACGTGTTTTTTTGTAGCAGGAGACCATTGAAAGTCCACAGAGAAAGGCCCCACACAAAAACGAACCTGGAACTTCTCACCGTCAGGCAAGAGTAATGGTGCAGAGGCTCTGTGGACTTTCAATGTTCTCCTGCTACAAAAAACATGTAAAATGGGAAGCAGAATTAGCAGAACTAGTCTCTATTATTTTGTCTGTTCTGCTTTCACTTGACAAAAGGAAACCCTAATGTCGAGAATGTGACACTGTTGGAGGGAGTTGCGGAGCTGAAACAGCCACAGCCAGTATGAGAAGAGACGGCATACGACATATGACTGAATCAAAGCAACAGAATCTCCTGACAGTGAGTTTGGATGAACAGGAACGAGACAGACTGATTGAAGATGAAGATGGAAGCAAAATGAGACTGAAAGGCAGCCACTGATGAGCTGTAGATGGGATGAGACGAGACAGCAGCAAAGACATGGGAATGAACTGGAAAGAGGAAGCTGTAAGTGTCTTGTCTTTGGTGTTGTGTTGTGAGTTTGCATGTCTCTGGTTTAGACATGTTCCTCTGGTTTAGACATGTTCCTCTGGTCAGCACACACTACACGATTGTTCTAGTCTTTAAACGATTTTATATAGAATGGGGCGTCCACACTACACGACTGGATTTAGTGCGATTTTAGAATGTCTGGGGATTCACACATAACGACTGAGAATCGTAAAAGCGAACACACTACACGAGTGTGTACACAGCTGATGTTTGATAACACAGCACGTCTGTCCTCTCTACGGCTTTATTTCTCCTCCAGTTTCAAAAACTGACCCCAAATCCGCGAAGATAGGCCTGTGTTTGTGAGGGTGGGAAAACATGTGCGTGTCCCGATTGGTCAACAGTGTCAACAGTGTCACAACATCGCAGTGCAAGGCTACTACTGCTACGGAGCCTTCAACTTGGCTATAGTTCTGTCAAAAGGAGATAAAATTCGGCGGGACGTGATTCTGTGGATTTAATAAGAAAAGGAGACGGGCCTCAGCCCCGAGATGGAGGAGGCGGAGGAGACAGTGGAGAAAGCGGAGAGAGGCGAGCCGCTAGCTAACTCTGTTCGTGGTTGAAATGTAGCTTGATAAGGTGTTTTGGTGATATAAAGTTGTGCTGTTTCGTGTGGGGCTGTGGCCATGAAATGAGTTGTTATTTTGCCGCTGTTTTGACAGAGAAATGAAAAAGGAGGCGCAGCGGCGTTTTTCTGTCTTTGTTTCACTCTGTCATTGGCCGCTGCATTCTGTGTGTTCAGTTTGGGGTAAAATCACCCACGTTTCTCCTGTGCGTCCAAAATCGGGCTTAAAAATCAAACATGTTTGATTTCCTGCGACTGTCGTCCACTTGCGTCTGACTGCTGCCCAGACTACACGATTCGAACATGAGTCGTGACCCCCCCACACTACGAGACACGACTCTCTGCACGACTAGCCACGACTCGAGAAGACTCGGTGCGACTGAGAATTGTATCAAAATTGTTTAGTCTAGTTTAGTCATGTTCCTCTGGTTTAGTCATGGGTTTGTGTTCCTCTGGTTTAGACGTGTACCACTGGTTTTATCAATGTATTTATTCTCATACTGCACTGATATATTTATTTTCTCGTACCGACATCTTTATTATTCACGTACTGTGTCAATGTATTTATTATTTCTATTATTATTTTTAGTCATGGGTTTGTGTTCCTCTTGTTTAGACGTTTTCCTCTGGTTACCTCTGGTGTTGTGTCTGAAGTAGTAAATGTGGTCTGTGTTCTTCAGAACCCGGGTCTCGATGAAGGTCCAGTTCCATGTCCTGAGGTAGAACAGGATCTGAGCAGGATTCCTTGGTCCACGGACACGTTCAGAGCCAAGAGGCCGAGCGAGACGTTGGCCTCCAGCACACGGACCTTTAGCCGGACCAAAGGCAGCCACACACACACCTGAGGAGAGAGAGTCAGAGAGTCCTGCCTTTCTGTGTTAGATCCCCTCCCTGACCTCTGTACCTTGAAGTCCGTGATCTGCTCCGTCAGCGTGTCATTGATGCGACTGTGAAGCTGAAGTGAGTGGCACCCTGGGCCCATAGTCTTCAGCAGCTGCACTGGGATGGTGATGTTGGCAGAATGGTTAGCACTGAGCCCAGTCACAGCGAAGAGATTCCCAGTCACAGCGAAGAGATTCCCAGTCACAGCAGAGAGAATCCTACTCACAGTGGAGAGATTCCCAGTCACAGCGAAGAGATTCCCAGTCACAGTGGAGAGATTCCCAGTCACAGCGGAGAGATTCCCAGTCACAGCGAAGAGATTCCCAGTCACAGCAGAGAGAATCCCAGTCAACGCAGAGAGATTCCTAGTCACAGCGAAGCAATTCCCAGTCACAGCGGAGAGATTCCCAGTCACAGCGAAGAGTTTCCCAGTCACAGCGGAGAGATTCCCAGTCACAGCGAAGAGTTTCCCAGTCACAGCGGAGAGATTCCCAGTCACAGGGGAGAGATTCCCAGTCACAGCGGAGAGATTCCCAGTCACAGCGGAGAGAATCCCAGTCACAGCAGAGAGAATCCCAGTCACAGCGGAGAGTTTCTCAGTCACAGCGGAGAGATTCCCAGTCACAGCGGAGAGAGACTGGTTAGTCACCCAGACGTCCATGTCTGTGACTGAGAGAGGAACATGATCATATAGCATCAATATTCCGCCATTAGGAATGAAGTAGTAGGTGCACTTACCTGATGTGACCTCAATGTCTAATGACTGTCCATACAGGGTGCTACAGGTGTGCGGAGAAAAGGAGCGTGATCCAGAGTAACATCTGAGCACCGTCACGTTTTGGACTAAAGAGAGAGAGAAGTCAGTGCAAAACACAGGACAAAACAAAGTCTAAGTTAGCGTGAAGTAGCAGTAGTAGTAGTATAATAGCAGTAGTAATATTAGCATAAGCAGTACCTGTGCTACAGTGGTACAGCAGTCGGGGGCGAGTCCCAGAGGCAGAGCACAGGGACAACGTCTCCTGTGGAAGAGAACAGGACGAGCGACCGCTGCACAGTGCTGTAACAAAACATGGACTTCTAAAATATAAACTGAACGCTGTCAATAGCTACTAATGCTATGACTAAAGTTTACTTTACACAAAACAAGGAAAAGAAAACTTAATAAAATATCCTCTAAGTTTCCTCCAAATATCCTTGAAACCAGAAATTATTATGTCCTTAAAATAGAAATCTCCAGACACAGGTTTGATGACAAATAATTCTGACGTGCAATAAACCATTTCATTAACACTTCTGACGCATACTTTACTTACATACTACAGAACAAGACCATGTCAGTGAGAGATTAGCTGATAAACAATGGTCAACACCATAATCATTCTGAAAATGACGTGAAGTACAGATAAAGTACACACACATAGCCACAACAACTAACTCATTGGTAGGCAGTCATCCTCTGTGCAGAGAGGTGAAGGATAAAAAGGAACTGTTAATGGAGGTCTGGACTTTACTTCTCTCTCTCAGAAGTCATCAGCTGGTTAAACTTCTTTGTAACTAGGAACAACAGCAATAAACGCCTTATCTTTGAGACAACTTCTATCTCCAGCTTTGGCTATATCCAAATATCTGTTCTTGCGTAATACAAAAGAGTCGGGTCCCAACAAAACATCGACTCTGTGTATGCTGTTTGAAAGTATTCACCTGTGAGCTGAAGAAGCAGGGACGCAGAGGAGCAGTTTGCTTTAGTTTGATTCTGGATAAAGTAAAGTTGGTCCAACACCAGGACTTCTCCAGGTCCACAGGAGAGAGAAGGGTTCTGATTCAGAGTCCAGACTGAGCGGAACGAACCTTGGGAAAGATGGAAGGCAGGGGTGTGTTAACACTAACGTAACCCCTGAAACCTAGTTTCCTCAACCCTAACCCCCAAATCCTAACCTTATCCCAAACTAACTTGAATCCGGACAGAGCGGAACAAACCTAAGGAGACACCAACGGCACGGGTGTGTTAACCTAACGCTAACATAACGCTAAATCAATGTATTTAGTATTCTCATACCATCGCATTTATTATTCTCATACCATCGCATTTATTATTCTCATACCGTATCAACATATTTATTATTCTTGGACCATATTTATTATTCTCGTACCGTATTGACAGATGAAGGGCAGTTTCCGCTCACAGTCCGAAGTCACGGCCCAGCGGCGACCGGACGATCCCAGGACTAGTCCACAGTCCGGACCATAGCTTCGATTTGCAACAAAGTCCTCGCTCGGGTCCAGAGTCAGGGCTGGATTCAGGACTGGGTGCGGGTCTAGACTTGGATCGAGACTTGGGTCTCGACTGAAGGCTGGATTCAGAACTGGACTTGGGTCTAGACCTGGGTTTAGACTCAGGTCTGGACTCACGACCCACACAGAGAAGGTCAGAGGGTAACCATCCAGCCAGAAGAACTCTGTGGGAAATCAAGACACAAAGGAGAAGTTCACTTGTTACAGCTGCTCTTAAGAACAGTCCAAGGAGTGCAGTCAGAAATATGTGCAATCAAAGAAGAACAGGGCACATTACTACAATAGAATGCCCCGAATGTAGTACTTTTAAACGAAAGCAACAAGTGTAAATAAATATACATTCTGATTAAACTATATATGTGTACACAAAAACATTAATTTAAACACAAACCAAGTGGGATTCTTTTGCACAATTAGGTTTGGATTAGGGTTTGGAGTTGTAGACGTTTCACTTAACAACTCAGACCATTTTCGATAATTGTTATTCCAGCATCGGACGCTTGGCATGCGGAGAACCACAGGGTAGCACTCTTGGTCCCCTACTATATAATATCTTTACTAATTATTTACCACTAGCTCTTATTAAAGCCAAAATTGTTATGCAGATGATTCGACAATGTATACGTCAGCTACTACAAGAGTTTAAATACAGTGTGTTGCAACTCCTTTAACGTTTCGACATTTTGCCACGCTATGGACCATAAACATAAATATATTGAATTGAAATTCATGTGAAAGACACACACTAAGCGACACACAATCGTGAAGTTAAATTAAATTCATACATGATTTAGATTTTTTTTATAAATAAGAAATTGAAAAGTGGGATGTGCAAAAGTATCTACCCCTTTTCCTTTTAGTGCAACCGATTACCTTAAGAACTTGCCTAATGAGGGCCTGCTCCGTCCTGGGCTGCCCTGTGAAGGAGGTGGGGGACAGAAGGGTATTAGCCAATGGGCGAGGAACACGCTTCTGTATGGTCCTTATGGCGGGGAGCTGACATTGCTGTAATACCACCCCCTTGTGGCCAGGGCCGACTCCAAGAGACCTGTGCAGGCATTGATTGTAATAGGACTTCAAACGTCCCAAAAAACGGCTTAAAGAGTACCTAAACGGGCGTGCCAAAGCCTTTCCCGACCCACAAACAAAAGTCAAAAATTGCCACGAAAGAGGCGGTCTCTGAAGTTTGGGGGTGACATGCGGGGGGTGAGTGTGTGGGCCTTTGCATTGGCACAATCACAGCAGACTGATTACATGGGAGGGACTTGGTTATAAACCACAGGTACAGGGGCAGGACAATGAGCAGCACCTGATGACGATGTGTGGAGCTGGTGCGGCTTATGACGTTCTGTGGAGGCCGTGGACACGTCTCCACCCTATCAGGAAATTCTAATTTAGTAGCAGAGTTTACCCTGAAGGGGGCGCAACCCATTCGTTTTCAGGCCAAAGTTTGGATTTTACACATGTTTGCGCTATAATGTCAGAATAATGTCAGGGACCAGTAGACAACACTATGAGACACCCATTGAGACAGTTTATCAGTAAAAAAAACTTGATTTGGTGTTTAGTTGCTCTTTAAAAAGCCTGGCTCCAAAGAGGTTTTCTTTTTCTAAAAATCGCTACAACCCATGAGACAACGCTGGGCAGGTGAAATATTTTCAACCACGCTAGTTTTTGTTTATCAGCCCAAAATTTGGAAGCATTTCAGTGCATTGACTGGCTCCAGAGCCTGTCAATCAAGCTCTGGAGCTCTGTGGAGGCTCCACCCACCCCGCGAGCGCAGGGCGTCCCGCCTTTTTGCCCTTTTAAGGAACAAGGAGGAGATGGAGTGGTCATTAAGTTTCACACACGACGGGACCTTTTTCAATGAATGGGGCTGGAGGATATATTATATCTATGGTATTAGCCAAGCTCACCTCCATCATGGACAGCACCTCCTACCCACTGCACGGGACTGTAGAGGAGCTGAGCAGCTCTTTCAGTGGCCGACTGAGCCACCCTCAGTGTCCTTCATCCCCACTGCTGTCAGACTTTACAACACTACAGTAAAGTAACTGCTGTCAGACTTACAACATACAGTAAAGTAACTGCTGTCAGACTTACAACACTACAGTAAAGTAAACTGCTGTCAGACTTTACAACACTACAGTAAAGTAACTGCTGTCAGACTTTACAACACTACAGTAAAGTAACTGCTGTCAGACTTTACAACACTACAGTAAAGTAACTGCTGTCAGACTTTACAACACTACAGTAAAGTAACTGCTGTCAGACTTTACAACACTACAGTAAAGTAACTGCTGTCAGACTTTACAACACTACAGTAAAGTAACTGCTGTCAGACTTTACAACACTACAGTAAAGTAACTGCTGTCAGACTGTACAACACTACAGTAAAGTAACTGCTGTCAGACTTTACAACACTACAGTAAAGTAACTGCTGTCAGACTTTACAACACTACAGTAAAGTAACTGCTGTCAGACTTTACAACACTACAGTAAAGTAACTGCTGTCAGACTTTACAACACTACAGTAAAGTAACTGCTGTCAGACTTTACAACACTACAGTAAAGTAACTGCTGTCAGACTTTACAACACTACAGTAAAGTAACTCATGTGCAATAACTACTCCACAAAAATTACATGCAATAATCTCTGTATAAGCGTTATTTTAATCTCTGTATCAATGTCACTTTACCTACATTAAGACTGAAAGAATTTGCACTGCTGACATTTTTATAGTCTGCTCTAACTTTATTTGTATTATTTGTATTCATTGTATATAAGATATCTTTATTTACTACAGTATTTAATTAATTGCACATTTCCTGTCTTTTTTGCACACTTTTTTGTTTCTTGAAAGCTGATTTAACAAGTGAATTTCTTCATTGTGAGATCAATAAAGGCTTATCTCTCTTAATGACATATTAGCCCAAGGTAAAAGACAGAAGTGCCACAGGGTGTTACATTTAGAGCATCTTATTTGTTGCAAAAAGGCGTGCATTTAGTCTACCAATGAAAATTGTGGCCGACTTAGACGGCATCGACTAATTAGTCGACTAAATGAGTAACAGGGGAAAGCCCTATACTGTTGTATAGTTACTCACCGTGGTCCAGTTGAGGTGGTTTAGTTTAGTTTATTGGTTTATTTGGTAGGGACAGTGCAAGTTAATGAACAAGCCACACCGGATTGTAGCCTTGGGCTAATTTCCATCCGTCGTCCCCCATGCACACTCTCAAACATCCTGGCCTATTGTACATGTTTTTAGTGGTAGGGGAAACCTACGCAGACACGGGGAGAACATGCAAACTCCACACAGAAAGGCTCCGGCCTTGGTGGGAATCGAACCCGGACCTTCTACCTGTGAAGCACTAGCGCTAACCGCTGTGCTACCGTGCCGTAAAGTAGTTTACTGTAGTTTAGTTACTCACTGTGGTCCAGTTGAGGTGGTAGTTTACTGTAGTTTAGTTACTCACCGTGGTCCAGTTGAGGTGGTAGTTTACTGTAGTTTAGTTACTCACCGTGGTCCAGTTGAGGCGGTAAGTAGTTTACTGTAGTTTAGTTACTCACTGTGGTCCAGTTGAGGCGGTAAAGTAGTTTACTGTAGTTTAGTTACTCACCGTGGTCCAGTTGAGGCGGTAGTTTACTGTAGTTTAGTTACTCACGTGGTCAGTTGAGGCGGTAAGTAGTTACTGTAGTTAGTTACTCACTGTGGTCCAGTTGAGGCGGTAAAGTAGTTACTGTAGTTTAGTTACTCACTGTGGTCCAGTTGAGGCGTAAGTAGTTTACTGTAGTTTAGTTACTCACCGTGGTCCAGTTGAGGCGGTAGTTTACTGTAGTTTAGTTACTCACCGTGGTCCAGTTGAGGCGGTAAAGTAGTTTACTGTAGTTTAGTTACTCACCGTGGTCCAGTTGAGGCGGTAAAGTAGTTTACTGTAGTTTAGTTACTCACCGTGGTCCGTGGTCCAGTTGGCGCCGTACTCGAGTCCGATTGAGTATTTCTCGTACGCGTTGAGGACGGTCTCCAGCAGGTCTTGGGCACAGGAGTCAGGAGCTGACCCATTGGCGCTGCGGCCCAGTCCGATCCAGGCGTCTCGATCCGGGTCAAGGACGGTCTGAAGAAGGTCCTGAGCACTGGGGTCTGAGAGGTAAGCCAGATGCCCTCCCAGCTCCTCACACCTCCGCTGTGCGGCCATGAAGTGCATCGGCTCATTCACAAACTGCAGCCTGGGTTCAGCACCAGACCCGGACTCAGCCAAGACCAGAGCCAGCAGCAGGCGCCACAGAGCGTGGACTGTGAGGACCCTCCGCGGAGTGCACGGAGCCATGATAGAGTCCCAAAGTCAGGAATGAACTAAGCCAAACACTAGTTGAGGTTTTAAGATGTCTGGACTCGTCCCGGTCTGAGCCGCTCCCTGGGCCTCAGTGTTGACTCAGGAACATGAACCATCTGCCGGTAATGGACCTGAACAATAGCCTTAAACAATGGCTTTAAACAATGGTTTTAAACAATGGAGTCTGTAAACTGCTGCTACATAACTGTGACAGACTATTGCACTATTGCATGTATTGCACTTTACAAGCCTGTGTTGACAAGTTTCTCAAAGCAGTCTTTCGTCTTGGTTTGTCAAGGGTAAATCCCTTTCCCCTTTACTGTCCTGTTAACACACAAACATTCTTCTATCATCTGAAAACACTGTGTTCTCACTGTGTGATTAGAAGGAGCGTCTTGCCTAAGGACACAGTGGCAGTGTGAAGACCAGTGTTCCCCCACCAACCTTAGGGTTAATGGTTCAGTCCTCGCTCTGGGCTTTAGAAACAAACGATGATCAATTTGTTATAGACCCGCCCTGTTGAAAGGTTCTGTGAAAGCTTTGACTCCTCTGTGTTTAAAGACAATTGATGATCTCTTGCACTCTTTTAATAGTCACTGAGCTACTATCTTGGATCAAGTGGCACCTTTTAAAACCAATAATGCAGCTTTGTCCTTGGATTAATGACATGATTGTAAACCTGCGGAGATCGTGCCGTATAACCGAACGCCTATGGCATTCCACCAAACTTAAGGTTCATAGACTTAATCTCAGGGACCTTGTTTCGTTCTTAAATGATCTATTGGCTGAGGCCACATCTACCTTTTTTCGCCAGCTGATTGCCTCCAATAAGAGAAACCCCAAAGTGCTCTTTGACACAATCAGTTCTATTGTCTCTCCTGCTGTTTCTGCGGTCGCTGTGCAGTGCAGGGCAGGCTGCAATGAGTTCCTGAACTTCTTTATTGATAAAGTTAGAGAGATAAAAGACAACATTTCTTCCTCTCCATCTTCCAGTCAAGCTCTCGTTGATCCTCCTCCTCAGAGCTGACTGTCAAGTGGATATTTTATCCTATAAACAACATGAAAGTGTCCTCTTGTAGCCTAGATGTTGTCCCGGCTCAGCTTTTTGTTAATGTTTTGGAATCTATTGGACCATCGATCACTCAAATGTTTAACATGTCACTCTGAGCTGGTGTGTTCCCGTGTTCTCTTAAACACGCTGTCGTGGAACCTCAATCGAAGAAACTTGGATCCAACAGAACCTCAGAACTTTAGGCTTATTTCAAAGATCCCGCTCATGGCTAAAGTCCTGGAAAAGTTAGTCTGTAATCAACTTACAGCGTTTTGGAAGCTAACAACATTTTTGACATTTTCCAGTCTGGTTTCAGAAAATTTACTCCACTGAAACAGCACTGCTGAAAGTGTCCAGTGACATCATGATGGCTGCCGACTCTGGTAAACGTTCCGTCCTGGTCCTGTTAGATCTGTCGTCTGCGTTCGACACAGTGGACCATGGCATCTTGTTCAATAGATGTGGTCGGCATGTCAGGCTCTGTGTTAGAGTGGTTAAGATCTTACCTGACTGGTAGAACTTTCTGTGTGTCCTCTAACAACATGATGTCGGAATCTGCGTACTTACAGTGGGGTGTACCACAGGACTCGGTTCTTGGGCCCCTTTTGGTTTTGATTTATTTGCTCCCTCTCGGCGAGCTGATCCAGCAGTTCATTGATGTCTCCTATCACCTGTATGCAGACGATCTCCTGCTGTACTGCTCTTTTAAGTCCTCCAAACCCCAGAGACTGGCTTCTCTCACTAACTGTCTGGCCAAAACAAAGAAGTAGCTCAGGGATAATAGCCTCCAGCTGAATTCCAGTAAAACGGAAACCCTAGTTGTTGCCCCGGATAGTATTGTGCTCTTATTACTCAGCACCTTGGCGACCTAAGCGGGCCTTGGAGTAACTTTTAATGGGATGAAGGGATGTCCCTAGAATGGCATACCAAACAGCTAATCAGAAATTGTAACTTCCATTTGCGCAACATCTCTAAGCTCAGACATAATAGTCTCATGTCACAAGATTGAGATGATTGTTCGTGCCTTTGTATCCTCGCGACTGGACTATTGTAACAGCCTGCTTACATGTGCTAGTAAAAAAGATTTTGCTCGTTTGCAAGTAGTCCAAAATTCTGCTGCAAGGCTTTTGACCCGCCCCCACAGGAGAGCCCATATTACTCCAATTTTAAAATCTTTACATTGGCTTTACATTTACATTTACATTGGTCACACACAGAATCAAGTTTAAAATCCTGGTGTTGACTTTAGGGCTCTTCATGGTCAGGCGTCTGAATACATTAAGGGCCTGATCCAGCCTTATGTCTCCAACAGGAGCCTGAGGTCCTCCACTCAGAACTTGTTTTAAAACCCGAGGAGACAGATCATTCAAGGCTGTCGCTCCCCGCCTTTGGAATGAGCTGCCTCTTTCTCTGCGCAGGTTGGATTCTGTGGACAATTTCAAGTGTCAACTTAAGACGCACCTGTTTAGGCAGGCTTTCTCGCCTCACCATACTTAGGCCTATGTGATGCATATTGTGCCTTTTCAATTGTGTCCATCCCCGACAATATGTAATGTGACTTGTATGTGTATTGTTTTACTGTATGTTTTTTATGGGAAGCGCTTTGTGATGGTCTGTGAAAGGCGCTATATAAATAAACTTTACTTACTTACTTACTTAAGATGACCGGGTGGGGAAAGAAAGGCATTAGCCTCGGCGTTGGACACCGTTTGAATGCGTAAAGTTACCAAATGTAAAGGATTTAATTGATCAGAAACTGTCATATTGGCTGTGGAGGAGTTGCAGAGTTATGCAGTAGCATAAATTGTAGCTTATTGGAACATCTGCGCTACAGCTGCAGGATTCTTGGAGCGGCTGAATTTGTGAAATGCGCTTCTTTCTTTTGGACTGAGCTGTAGCCGACACAAGGAGCAACAATGTAAAAAGGAAACATGAGGCTTATTCCAATGACCTGAGGCTCGTCATTCATCAGGAGGTAAACACTGACACACGATGTAAATGTCACCTTAAAACGCAGATTAGGCGTGATGTTGTGGCACTTGGAGGCATGTGTGGTTTATTTATGGAAAACTGTAGTTGTTTTGGTGTTGGGGTGTGCACGTTGATCTCCTGTACCAAAGTAGGCCAGTGCGTACGCTCAAGCAGACTTTTCAAGGTCATTTCACTTTTGTTTTAAATTTGACAAAACCTGCCTCTTGCGTTTTTTAGCCGCAAGTCGCGGACTGCGAGCGTAAGTACAGCGTTTTTGACCGGGAGTTGTTGACACTGTTTTTGGCTATTCGGCATTTTAGTTTTTTGCTGGAAGGCCGTTCGTTTATGTGGACCATAAACTGCTGACGTTCGCCATGGCTAAAGTAACTGAAACCTGGTCGGCTCGACCAGCGAGACTTAGCGGCCATTTCTGAGTTTACTACTGACATACGTCATGTAAAAAGCAACAAAAACATTTCTAAAAATGCTATTTGTCATTTTTCTGGAATTTAACAAATATAAATATTTTTTTTAATTCTACTTGACTTAAAAAATAAAAGTTTATTCTGGTTTCATGTCAGACAGTGAGAAAAAATGCAATTATGTCTTTTATGAAATGTATGTAAACATATGGTTCTCACTGTACATGAGTACGACAAAACATGCATGTCACACATGGCAGTACAACATACAAAAACACTCACTCACTAAATGCTAAATTAAATGCAGATGTCCCTATGAACTAGAGCGCCTCCTGGTGGTCAAAGGTTTGCAGACCAAGAAGCCATTCTTTAAGTTGTCTCTTAAGTCCAGACACTGCAGGGAAACAGAAAAATAAATAAATGAATATAGATACTTCTGCATTACTTATATAAACATGAGAAAAATGTGTAGCAGGTTTTCAGTAATTTATGTTTTCTTATAAAAATGTGTTTTTGCATAAAAATGGCCAAAATTGCCGATATTTTCAGAAATCTAAATCATGGACAGAGCCAGATTTAGGTTTATGGTTTTAATTTGTGACATATTCCTGAAAAGATTTTCTGATTTTGTTTAGTTTAGTCTTTTTTATTCTCTGACATGAAATCGAAGCTAAAAATCTCAACTTCAACCACTGCGGGAAAAATCAATACTTTCACCTGCAGCCTTAACCTTTCAATCCCCTCCTGAACCGAGCACATTTTCTCCAGTTCCAAATCTAAAAGCTTCTTGAAAAATGTGTCAAAACAGAAACAAAAGTGAGAAGAAAATGGGGAAAACAGAAAAAGCATCAAAAAGTGACAAGAAAGGTGATAAAAATGCAACAAAAAGTGACAAAAATATGAAAACGCAACGAAAAAGCCACAATAAGACATTGGAGACAGACCGTTCAACCCTCTGAACAAAAGGCAATTATTTGGAAGTATATTTAAAGTTGTGTATGTAACACATGACTAAGACCAAATAAATGAATACAAAATGAAACATCTTTAGTGATACTTTTGATCAAAAGCCTTTGGAGCAAAGACATGTTTTTATAATAATGAAGTCTTTATTTCGTGTCTTTTAAAGAACATAAGATTAAAACCATACATGTTTGTTGGAGCTGCAGCTGCTCCTTTGTTCAGTATTTCAGATGCTTCTAATATTATATTCACAAATGGAAGTCTCTAATGGTGCGTTCAGAAACCCATCTGATGTGGAACAAAAGCACAGACAATACTTCAGACTCATCTGAAGAGACAATAGACCGACGTCAGTGAAGATTCTTTGTCTCCTTTACATTTGACAATGGGACGAAGTGCACATGAGTGTCATGTTCATAGTGAGCTGTTGCCTGGCATCTAACATAAATATATGGATGGAGCAACGTCTACATTACATCAGTGATGGACACCGCCCCCTTTATAGGGGAAACAGAAGCTCTCGTCCAGTGAAATGAAAGAGGCAAGATCGTCAATAAACTCACTCATATCATTTAACACAAGAAATAAAACATCCGCCAATCGTCTTCTGACAATGAGTTGATGTGTCTGGATTCTGACACTGGAATATTTTATCCCCAGAGAGAACTCATCCCTGTTCCCACATACACACCAATGTAACTATTGTTTACCCCAAAGAGGGCGTGGCTCAGCCAAAGTGCCCGGATGTTGCTCCATCTATTGGATTGATCTTTGTTATATATATATATATATATTTTTTTTTCAAAAGTGGTTTGATAACAGCATATTTAAAGGACTTTGGCACATACCCTTTTTCTAAAGATGAGTTTATTATTTTCAATATGATATCTGAGATTTCAGGACGTTTTTGAGGACCTAATAATTGATGATATCTCGGCTTCATCTATAGTTATAACCCTGTCTAAAACTTGGCTGCTGGTATCGTCACGACTCTAACTGTTTCTATTGTCTTCTATTGTTAAGCATCTTTGAGGGTCCAAAAAAGCGCTATAGAAGTATGATGCATTATTTAACTATAGAGCTTCCAATCACCAGAGTATCAGGTTCAGAGGGTGTGTCACTGAGGGAGTAAACCTAGGTGCACTACTTGTTAATCAGTTATAAAGAGTTATAATACAGTTTCAGCTCATTCCTCCAATGAATACCCCTAAGACCCTCGACCCCTACTAAACATTCAAAACATAAACCTCCTACCTGTGATTAGCTGCTCTACTCTCACTCAATTAGATCAAGTAGCATAGATTGACCATTAATGCATAGCTTTATTATACTGTACAAAAGTATTTCTATTTCTCGAGGATGGCAAGGATAAAGGGTAACACTTAACATGACGACCCGGTAACTGCTAGGTAATTACCTAGTAATTACAGTAGTAACTATTAGTAATACATATCAATAAAAGAGGTAGTTCTTGGGTAATTAAAGTAGTAGTTACTAGTAACTCAGCCCAATAACTGCTAGGTAAATGCCTAGTAATTACTAGTAATAAATATCAATTAAAGTGTAGGGTTAGGTTTAGGGTTACACAATTACCTAGCAGTTATTGTTACTATTACTATTAACTGCTACTTTGATTACCGAAGAACTACCACTTTTATTGATATTTATTACTAGTAGTTACTACTGTAATTACTAGGTAATTACCTAGTAGTTACCGGGTCGTCATGTTAAGTGTTACCGGATAAAGTTTTTGACAACCCAGTCGCTGCTGCGCACGGCCTGCACGGTTTGGGCATAATAATGAGGTTACCAGTGGAGGAAACTATCCTGCGCAGAGGATAGTTTCCAGGTATATACTGCTCCAGAGTAAAGAACCTGACAATGGTCATTAGAGGTGATGGAACGGGACTTAAAGAAGTATCTGAACCCTCGGACAAGATCTATGGCTCATCGAAAACAACGTGAGCAGGAGGTGTTGTTATATTTCTCTCGATTCATGAAGCTCCATGCGTCTGTCAAAATCTCTTTGAGACAGTATCATGGTTTGATGGCAGATGGAAAAGCTTTTTCCAACTATGGAGACGAACAGAGACGCACACTCTAGATTATTAAATTTGAAGACGACATAGACCCTGATGAGCATGTATTTAATTTTAGTCGGATTTCATGTAACTATTACTGCCAAGAAGATTTTTGATTTAACCCATTTAGGCCTGAGACGCCTGGAAAAAAGGCCTGTGAAAACCTATGGGTGATTTCAGAAAAGACCCCGAAAACCTGAAGTTCCAGAAAGTTCCAGAAAACCTGAAGTTCCTGAAGTATTCATCCATTGTGTCAACGCCTACTAAATGACTGATTTCTCAGCCTCTGTAGCAGATAGGAACAACATTCAAAACGTATTTGAGAGCTTACACTTGTGGCTTTCCTGAGAAATTGGATTTATTTAGATATACCTTCAAAAATAAAATATTAAAAGTAAAGTGAAATAAAGTATATAGCCCTCTTATACTAAAATATAGTAATTTGTAATTTGTCTTTTGAGGTCACTTCAAAAATGTCTAGCAGCTTCTCTCTAAACCCAAAACAATATCCACTCTTTAAAATACAATTTAATCAATAGTTGTATTATTATTTATGAAACTGAACATCGCGTGTTGCGGCGCCGCATTTAGGTGTAAAGCTCTATAAACCGACTGTAGCTGGGTTGCAACCTGAAAAAGTGAATATCTCCGCAAATATTTCACCAAATTACACGAAACAAAAAGTGTTGTGATGCTGACGCTCCCGCGCCTCTGTTCTGTTGCATTTCATGGGCTCAAAGGCCGACAGTTGGTGCAAAAACACCCTTATACACCATCCCCAGTGTCAAATATGGTGGGGGAGCATCATGCTATGGGCTGCTTTTCCTCAGCGGGGACTGGGAAGATTGTAAGAATAGTTGGGAAGATGGACGGAGCCAAATAGACATTTTGGAGGAAAACCTGCTGGAGTCAGCAAGAGAATGTTATGTTTAGGACACGCTCAGTGGCGGACTGGCACCAAAAAGAGCCCTGGCAATTTTAGCAGAGAGGCCACATTTGTCTGCCGGTTGCGGGCGGCCAATCCGCCAAAAGCGCCGCATCTCCGCTTTATTTATTTATTTAGCCTTTTATATGGTTGTGCGCCACAAGTTGTGATGAGCGGCGAGCGAGCCGCTGGTGGTGCTGCCGCTTGCAGCCATTGCGCCAATAGGCGGCCGCTTCCTCGCTTTATTTAGCCTATTTATTTGTTTGTGATGCGGCCACAACAAGTGATGAGACCAGGCGCCGCAGTGGCATTTGCCCACATTGCCCAATGGCCAGTCCGTCACTGGACACGCTGCTAGCAGGCAATTACAGTCCAGCTTTGATGAAACAAATGCATGAATACGTTTTTCTGCATCACTTTCGGTAGGATGTTTCGTACTTAGCAATGTTACGCAGGTGAAAGAATGCAATTTTACAAGCCTGGTTAATATGTGTTTTAAAAGAGAGGTCTTGGTCAAACAGAACTCCAAGGTTTTTTACTGTAGAGCTCGTTGATACGCTAACATTATCCAGGGAGATGATCAGCCAAGATAAAGACTCTCTCAGTTTTTCAGGACCTAACATATTAACCTCGGTTTTATCAGGGTTAAGGAGGAGGTAATTTATAGACATCCAGGTCTTAATGGCTTTTACACAGGAACTAAGCGTATCTAATTTCATGGCTGATCACTGCTAATTACCTGCCTATTGTTCTTTTGTTGCCTGAGGTACCGTCTCCTTGGACTGCCATGTCGGCTTTCCCGAAGGAGACTAGAGTAAAGTGAAGGAAGATTAAATTTGAGCCCACCATTCCGGTTCATGGAGGGATTTTGTTTCTTGACAAAAATAGCTTCTTTCCTCCTCATTCAAACCACTGTTCTTCTTTAGCTAAATGTTTGACCTCCCATCATCAAAGAGTGGTTGGAGTCTGAGAGGGCTCTCTGGACAGGTTGCTCCTCTTTGGCCTTTCCTTCTGCACTGGTAGGCACCTCTTTAGCTCTATGTCTGAGTGTCCTAATGACCCCTAGTTTTTGTGCTGAAGCGGATGGTTTGAGTCAAACATCAAACTAGGGGTCATCAGGACGCTCAGACATAGAGTGAAAGAAGTGCCTTGCTGTTGTGTTCGTGCTGCATTTCGGCCATTCTGTTTTGGCCCAGAAAGAATAAAGTTGACTCACTTGCAGCTTGCTTGTGTCCTCATCTTTCTCGCCACATTGGTGACCCCTGTCGTGAATATGACAGATCAGGTGGAAGACAGTGTTTCTCCATCTGTCTCGGCTGCGGACTCGGCCTCAGCCGCAGTCTTGTTCTCAGCCACGGACTCGACCTCGCTGTGTCTCCCGCTCTCACGGCCGGCTCTGTTTCCCGCCCGTTGTGACACTTCCAGAGTTTTGGCAGAGTGATCCAGCATCGTGGTTTCAACACATCGAGGCACTTTTCCACCTCTGGAGTTTGGACGCGGATGACTCCAGATACTACTTGGTGGTTTCTGCCCTGGATCAGCAGTCTACCCTCAGGGCTATGTCGTTGCTTCGTAGCCCTCCTCCGCTTGGGAAAAACGCCGCTCTCAAGCAGCTGCTTCTGCGGAGGTACAGGTCTGTGTACAGGTCTGATAAGATACTCACCCTGCCCGGTTTGGGGACAGTACGGCTGTGGACCTAATGGACAATATGCTATCGCTCCTTGGTTCGGATGATGTTTCCTTTTCCCGCACATTTTCCTGCGGCAGCTCCCGCCACAGGTACGAGCAGTTTTGGCTAACTCTCCTCGTCTCGCCGCTGGTGATTACCGGGGCCTGGCAGAGGAAGCGGACCGCGTCCTGCTGGCTACCAGGCGTTTTGCGGTGCAGAACACGATGGCGGTGCCCCAGCAGATGTCGACGAAGGATCCAGCGGGGTAACTGCAGTCGGGGCGAGGACGCATCGTTGTGGAGCTCCCTGTGTTTTACCACCAGAGGTTTGCCGGCAAAGCGAAGCGCTGTGTCCCGCCATGCACATTCGAGATGTCGGGAAACGCAGTGGCAGCTGTGGGCACTGATGAACGAGGTGAGCTGCTCTGAAAGCTCCTCTTAAAGACTCCCTGTCAGGACGTCGTTTTTTGGTGGACTCCGGTTCTCAGAAGAGTTTGGTCCATCCCACCGGTCCGGAGGTGTCGGGCCGCGGCGGTGGCCCATTGCTGAGCGCTGCAAATGGTTCTCCCATTGGAACTTTCGGCACAAAATGGACGACTGTATGTTTCCACGGGCGTGAGTAAGAGTGGGACTTTGTAGTTGCCTCTGTGACTGTTCCAATCATTGGTGCTGATTTTTGTGTGCTCATGGCTTGTTAGTTGATGTTGCTAACCGCAGGCTTATTGATGCTGTAACTTTCGCCACTTTTCCCTGTGAGGCTGGGGGAGCTGGGCCGGCACCGCATGCAACTTTTTGGCGTCTGGCGATGTTTTTCAGTGTTTGTTAGCTGAATTTCCGTCTTTGACCACACCTGCTTTTTCCTCCGCTCATCGCGGCGTCTTGACAGGACAAAATTAGCTATCGCCAGGGAGGAGTTCGCCACCATGGAGAGGTTGGGGATAGTGAGACGCTCTAACAGCCCGTGGGCTTCGCCTCTCCACATGGTGCCTAAGGCGGACGGCTCCTGGTGTCCGTGGGGTGAATTTCGACGATTGAACAATGTAACGACGCCAGACCATTATCCTATTCCGCACATTCAAGATTTCTGTGCGCAGTTGTCTGGTGCCTCAGTTTTCTCTAAGGTGGACCTGGTGTGCGGGTATCATCAGGTTCCGGTACATGCGGATGATGTGCCTAAGACCGCGGTGATAACTCCATTCGGGCTTTTTGAGTTCCTCCGCATGCCGTTTGGCCTCAAGGGGCGGCGCAGACTTTCCAGAGGTTGATGGACTCAGTGTTGCGCGGTCTCGATTTTCTGTTTGTCTATCAGGACGACATTTTGGTGGCCAGCTCGTCTACTGAAGAGCACCACACGCACCTCAGGGAAGTTTTCCGTTGTTTGGACTCCCATGGCCTGATGTCAACCCCCGTCCGGTTGTGGTCAAGGCGTTACAGGAGTTTTTGTGCATGTTGAACTTTTACAATAGGTTCATTCTTCATGCTGCCCACATCCTACAGCCGCTTTATGATGCTTTGCGTTTGAGGAAGGCTACTGACACTGACATTGTCTGGCTTTTGATGTTGCTTTTGGATTGTTGCTTTGATGGAGCTAAGTCTGCGTTACCTAGTGCAGCTCTCCTCACTCACCCTGATCCAGATGCTCTGATTGCCCTGACAACCGACGCTTCCGACTTAGCTGTTAGGGCTGTTATGGAGCTGCGGGTGGCAGACGCGTGGCAGCCTCTTGCGTTTTTTAGCCGCAAGTTGCCGGACTGCGAGCGTAAGTACAGCGTTTTTGACCGGGAGTTGTTGGCACTGTTTTGGCTACTCTGCATTTTCGTTTTTGCAGGAATGTCGGTCTTTACGGCTTACTAAAGTAACTGAACCCTGGTCAGCTCGTCAGCAGCGCCACTTGGGAGCCATTTCTGAGTTTACTACTGACATACCAGGGCGGCACGGTAGTACAGCGGTTAGCGCTCGTGCTTCACAGCTAGAAGGTCCCTGGTTCGATCCCCACCTGGACGGGGCCTTTCTGTGTGGAGTTTGCATGTTCTCCCGTGTCTGCGTAGGTTTCCTCCGGGTACTCCGGTTTCCCCTACCACTAAAAACATGTACAATAGGCCAGGATGAATGAGAGTGTGTTTGAGAGTGCGCATGGGGGACGACGGATGCAAATTAGCCCAAGGCTACAATCCGGTGTGGCTTGTTTACATGCATGAGACCCATGTATGTTCATTAACATGCACTGTCCGACCAAATAAATAAATAAATAAATACGTCATGTCGCAGGAAAGTCCAACTCGGTCGCGGATTGTCTCTCCCGCGTGCTCGTTTGCCCTGTGCTTCTAAGGACGGATTTTCTGAGATGGCGGCCGAGCAGCCCGGTGACGCGGATATCCTTACCCTTCGCTCTGTCGGTACAGGCCATAAAGTGCATCTGACATATTAGACACAATTTTTTCTAAAACACAGTTAACACGATTATATTTAAGATTTTGCTAAAGATTATTCCCAGTTTTCTTTAGTTTGACCATTTTGTGATGTTTATGTTTTCACTTCCTTATTGGACACCGACAGGAAGTGACATCGAAGAAGGTAAACAATTTTAAACTGTTGCCGTGCAACCATGTTAAGTCAATGGGAAATGAATGAGTCAAACTGCTATGGAATGTTTCCTTCTCTTATGTCACTTCCTGTCAGCAGCTTAAAAATTCAAATAAAAATAACTTTCTGCCCAACATTTCTTCATTAAAATTGCTGCTTCACTGAAATAAATGATAATTATGCAACTGATGTAATCCATCTAAATAAGTCATATTTTCAAGAGCATTAAAATCTGTCATATGCACTTAGATTTGGGTAAAGCTGAGCTGAAAAAATGCTCTGGGTTAAAGGCGGGAGGTTAAACATGAAGATATAATGTGTTTCTGAGTGAAATGTTCTGAACTCACACTGATCAGAATGAACGATAAGAAGCTTCCTTTTCTCTGAACTGACGTCACTTTTCCCCGACGCTTTGGTGCATTTATCTCAGATCAGATCTTTTCTACTTTAAGTGCGTGTGAAATTTATAAAACCAAATCCAAGTATTTGGAAACCACCCCCCTATAACTGGGTTATAGCACTGTTTTTTTGGGTTCTAAAACTATGAACAAATGAGTGAATATAAAATGTGGTAAAAGTGCATGTAGAGGAGGCCCTGTGGAGTGGATACAGTGCCTCTCGAAAGTACTAATACTCCTTGAACTTTTGCACATTTGTCATGTTTACAACCATAAACATAAAGATTTTATTTTGAATTTTTTACTGAAAGTTCACACACAAGTAACAGACAACTGTGAAGTGAAAGCAATTTAACCGTAAACTACTCATCGCCCTCGATGCAGTTGCACCATTCAAACTTAAAAAGATTAATCCCAAACCCCTCCCCCCTGGAGAAATGAGGAGCTATAGCAACTCAAGAGAAATTGCAGGAAGGCCGAGAAGAGATGGAGGAAATTCAAAATAACAATACATTTTCAAATATTCCGTGCTCAACAAAAGACCTACAATACAGCAATAAGAAATGCAAGAAATAAATTCTTTTCCACAATAATCACCAACCACAAAAACAACCCAAAAGTCCTATTCTCAACAATAGAAAATGTTTTAAATCCTGATTTAACAAACCTCCTTTAAATCCCACAGACACTCTCTGTGAGGCGTTTGCAGACCACTTCAGGGGAAAGATAGACACTATCAGATGTAATATTGTATCTACCCAAAGTAACACGGTTTTAAATACATCTGGTTGTCTATTTGTTCCAGAGGAAACACTGCACAGTTTTGTCCAGGTTAATGCTGAGATGCTTGATAAAGTTTCTCCTCAGTGAGGCCCACCACATGTCTTTTAGACTCGGTCTCAACCCTGTTTTTTTAAAACATTCTATGGATTCTTTAAAGACGAACTTTTAAACATGATGAATTGCTCTCTTCAGACGGGGGTCTTCCCTGCTGCCTTTAAGGGGCGGTGGTGAAGCCTCTACTGAAGAAGAGCAATTTGGACTGTAATGATTTTAACAATTTTAGACCGGTATCCAACTTACCATTTTTAAGCAAAATCTTAGAAAAACTTAATGATTTTATAATTGCAGATAACGTCCTTGAGAAATTCCAGTCTGGCTTTAGGGTAAACCACAGCACCGAGACGGCACTTTTAAAGATTTTAAATGATCTTAGATTAAATTATGACTCACAGAAGGTCACAGTGTTGGTTCTACTGGATCTGAGCGCTGCCTTTGATACAGTCGACCACACTATTCTTTTAACTCGTTTAAAACACATCGGCCTCTCTGGTGCTGTCCACAAATGGTTTACATCCTACCTCACAGACAGGACATTCATGGTGAGTGTGGATACCTGCTCCTCTAAGGTCCATAAAATTACATGTGGTGTGCCCCAGGGTTCGATTTTAGGCCCAGTGCTTTTTAACCTGTATATGCTCCCTCTTGGTGATGTCATCAGGAGACATGGAGTCAACTTTCATAGTTACGCTGATGATACACAGTTGTACATCTCCATGTCTCCTGATGACACCAGGCCAATGGATGCACTTTTTAACTGCATTTTAGATCAAATCCTGGATGGCAGAAAACTTTCTCCAGCTTAATCAGGACAAAACTGAAGTTTTAGTCATTGGTCCTGAGGCCCAGAGAGAGAAACTTTTACCCAAACTACAGTCATTTACAGTAATCCTTCCTCACAGGTGAAGAACCTGGGTGTGATTTTGACTCTGAGCTGACTTTAATTCCACACATTAAGAATATCACAAAGATAGGTTTTTACCATCTAAAGTACATAGCCAGAGTCCGCCCCATTCTCTCTCGGGCCAACACGGAGACGCTGATGCATGCTTTTATCACCAGTCGTATCGACTACTGCAATGCCCTGCTCTCTGGTCTACCCAAAAAGAGTATCTCAGGTTTACAACTTTTACAAAATTCAGCAGCTCGTGTCCTGACAAAGACCAGGAGGCGGACCACATTACACCGGTTTTAGAGTCGCTGCATTGGCTCCCCGTGTGTTTCAGGATCGATTTTAAAGTTCTTTTAATGTTTTTTAAATGTCATAATGGTCTTGGTCCTTCTTATCTTTCAGAAATACTTTTACCTTATGAACCTTCACGGCCCCTGCGCTCCTCTGGCAGGGGTCTCCTAGTTATTCCTAAAGTCAACAGAAAGACTCACGGCGAGGCGTCTTTCCAATATTATGGCCCTCGCCTCTGGAACGACCTGAGGAGGAGCTCAGGACCACAGAGAACGTTCATGTATTTAAGAGCAGGCTCAAGACCCACCTTTTTAGCTTAGCTTTTAACTGACATCTATTCATTTAGTCCTAATGATATATTGTATGTGTGTGTGTGTGTATGTGTGTACATATGCATGTATATATATATATGGCCGTGTTCCAGACATGTCCTATTGGGAGGAGGCCTCGTGGAAGGCCCAGGACACGCTGGTGGACTATGTTCCGAGCTGTTCTGGTGTCGCCTCGGGGTCCCCCCAGAACAGCTGGAGGAGGTGTGCGTGCGTGGATCGGGAAGTCTGGGCATCTCTGCTGAGACTGCTGCCTCCGCGACCCGGGGGCCGGTCGCGGGGCCGGTGTATATGGATGTGTGTGTATATGGATGTATGATGTGGGGCGTATTGTTTTAAATGTTGTAATCTGTAAACCACTTTGTGATACCTTTCAGTATGAAAAGCGCTTTATAAATAAGGTTTGATTGATTGATTGATTGATTGAAAGCAAAATGATACATGATTCTGTTATTTTTCAAAAAAATGGAAAAGTGAAAAGTGGGGCGTGCATACGTATTCATACAGCATGACTTAATACTTTGTGGAACCCCTTTTGCTGCAATAACAGCAGCAAGTCTTCTGGGGTTTGACTACAAGGTTTGCACATGTAGAGACTGACATTTTAGCCCATTCCTCTTTACAAAACAACTCAAGCTCTGTCACATTAGAAGGAGAGCGTTTGTGAACAGCAGTTTTCAGGTCTTTCCACAGATTTTCAATAGGATTTAGGTCAGGACTTTGACTGGGCCATTCTAACACATTAATATGTTTAAATGAAATTGAAGATGAGTGCATCAGTGGGTCCAGAGATGTAGGAAATTCAGGTGCTCTTCGAGGACAAGAACATGGAGAACATGGACTATAGGAGAAAAAGAAAAAAATGTCCGAGGCACTCTGAATAATAAGATAAAAGTCCTTTAATGAGCAGGGGACGCCAACGCGTTTCGACCTGGTACGTTCTTCATCAGGGCACGTAATTTAAAAAAACACAAACAGGTGCGTTAAATACCAAACTGGCATCACATGAGATAGTCACGTGATGCTCCGTCAATATAGAGTAACCACAAGACATAGGAATAAAAATGACAAAAGTTTAACACATGGATTCTGTTAGTAAATAACAGAAGACGGATAAGTCTAAAAACATGTAGGAAAAGAGCAATACATGATATAAAGCACCATACAAGTACAAGGGGTCATTAACAAAATTGGTGTTATATATTTATATTTGGAACACAGTAAATAGTTAGAATTTATTAGGTGGATCAGCTACAATTGAAGATACAGTGAGGTACCGACTTATAATTTAAGTTTAACAATGGCCATTGTGTGCTAATAAGGTAATTAAATTTAATATAATTATATAAAACTATTGATTTTCAGATTTGATAGTTTGTAAAAATGACAGCCCGTTGACCTCCTAGACAAAACAACCTCATGAAAAGTGTGGACAATGGTTATAGAAAGACAGAAAAATCTACGTCTTCATTAAGACCCGGATACTTAGTGGCCTGTAAACAGTCAATCCAAAAAGTTTCTTTTTGGGCCAACAACCTTATCCTGTCCCCCCCTCGACTGTTGTGAGGGATCACGTCAATGACAATCGCCCTCAACTGGTTGATGTTCGTGTGGCCGGCGAGGTTCCAGTGTTTTGCCATAGGATAATTGAGATTGTTTGTTCTAATTGCGTATTTATGTTCAGAAAGTCGATCCTTGAGTCTCCTTTTTGTCATGCCCACGTAGAAACAGCCACACGGGCAATCCAATTTATATATAATGGGTGGTATTGCAATTTGCAAAGTGGCGGCACGAGAAGGTTCTGGATCCAGTGAAGTTGGCAAAGGAGGAAGTTTTGTTAATGTTTATGCAATGTTTGCATGAACCACATTGGAAGGTTCCTTTTGGTTTTGGAAAGAAAGTCTTAGGCTCTGAGGCAGGAAGATAATTTTTGACGAGTTGATCTTTGAGAGTAGGGGCCCTCCTGATGGCAAATGAAGGCAGTTCCTGGAAGACAGTGGAAAGTGAGGGGTCACTGCGGAGAATATCCCAATTTTTGTTAATTATCCGTTTGATTCCATTTGTGAGACTTGTATATTGCAATGAGCAGAATATATTGTTCGACTTTGTTCTAGATCTCTTCTTGAACAAATGTGATCTCTGTATGGATTTAGTTTTCAAAAGTGCCTGGTCAAGAATTGGTTTCTTATATTTCCTAGATAAAAATCTTTGGTACATATCGGTCGCCTGGTTGTTGAAGTCTGACTCATCATCACAAATGCGCTTAAGGCGCTGAAATTGTCCAAACGGAATATTAGAAATTAAAGATTTGGGATGAAAACTGTCAGCCCTTAGTATAGTGTTTTTGTCAGTGCTCTTCCTGAAAATCGAGGTATGTAAAGTACCTTGTGTGTCCACTGTGATTGTTAGATCCAGGAAGTTGATGACTTTATCACTGTAGTCGAGGCTTAATCGGATGTTCGGGTTCGTATTGTTGAGATAGTTATAGAAGTTCATTAAATGTTCCGAAGAGCCTGAGAACAAAAATAATAAATCATCAATGTAACGGCCGTAGAATTCCACAAAGTTCTTGAAGGGGTTGGTATCTGACCAAATGTACCTTTCCTCCCATTGTCCTAGGTACAGTCCTGCATAGTTTGGTGCATACGAGGCGCCCATAGCCGTTCCTTTTACCTGCTTGTAGAGTTTATCCTGAAACAAGAACACATTGTTGTTAAGTGTCCAGTGGGTCAATTCAACAATAAAGTTGTTGGGGGCTATTAGGATCTGCACGTTGTTGTAAGTAGTGTTCCAGGGCTGAGAGGCCATCATTGTGATCAATATTAGAATAAAGGGCCTCTACGTCCATAGTTACAAGAAGAGCATTCTTTGGAAAATTGATAGTCTGTAGTTTTTGAGCAAATCTGTGGTGTCCTGTAGGTAGGCCCGTAGAGAAGTAGTAAGGGGCTTAATAAAAAAATCTATGAATTTGGACGCGGGCTCAGTAATGGTGTCGATTCCATTGATGATCGGTCGACCAGGAGGGGCTAGGAGATTTTTATGAATTTTGGTAAGAGGTAAAATGAAGCCACTTTAGGATTAGAAGGTAATAAAAATTCATATTCCTTGGAGTTAATCCACCCCCGTTCTCTTGCGTTATCCAGAATGTGGACTAGATCCTGTCTGATTTGGGTGATAGGATTTAATGAAATAGGAGTGTAGTATTTTGGGTCATAGAGTTGCCTAGAGGCCTCTTCGATGTACTGCAACTTACCCCAGATGATGGTAGCGCCACCCTTATCTGCCTGCCTGATGACAAAGTCGTTGTTGTTTTTGAGCCATTTTATTGCCTCTCTCTCCTCCACGGTAAGGTTGGAGTAGGTTGTTCTGTTGGAATAAAATAATTTGTCTATATCATAGTTAACCTTTTTCATAAATGCATTGAGACAGGCATTATTATTGATCGGAAAAAATTTTGATTTAGGTTTGAAGGGACTGTAAGATACCTGTAACGGTGGTGTTGGAGACATTGTTGGTGATGTGGCCAAAGTTGGATGCGTATGATACCACGCCTTGAGGTGCAAATTGCGATAGAAGCGATGCAAGTCTATTTTTGTATCAAAGGGCTTGGCACGATACGTGGGGGCATATGAAAGGCCTCTAGAGAGTACCTTCATGCAGTCCGGGGAAAGGGGGGTATCGGATATATTGATTACCGTGTCTGCATTTGCGAGTGTTGAGTTCTCGGGCGGAGGTGGTAGTCCATCGGGCGCCTTCCGCTTCGAGCGCCCCCTCCTCGTCTTCCTTTTTGTCCGGTAGGATATGTTCTGGGGTCTAAAAAAGAAGAACCAGAGCTATGTGTGGATACTTCATCGTCGTCACTAGTAGTGGCACTGCTCGGTAGGTTGAATGACACAGCGCGCACCCGCTTGCCAGCCGTGCGGGCTGTCCGTCCCTGCCAGGAGTATACAGTTCCTTCTTTATAGTCGGTTTGATCCCTTTTAAACTTGTTAATTTTAGTGCACGTGAGCGTTTTGGATAACTCCTCTATGCTGACACGGATGTTGTTCTCCAGCAGGGCTGTGTGGTCCCATTGTCTTGCGTGCTGAAAACAGCGCGTCTAGCTTCTTCGATTTGTAGTCGTAAATCCTCTCGCTGCGTCTTGGCTTCCTCGATTAACAGCAACATCAAATCTAATGAACATTTGTTGAGTATCGATTCCCATTTCTTTTTGAACTCGGGTTGTCTTTGCCAAACGAAGGAAATTTGTTTAACCGGAGGCCTCTTGGGATCATCTCTTCTCTCCAATAATCCGATAGAGAGATGGCGTGTAGCTCGAGTTTCTTATCCTTTTCCAATAATTTTTTTAGATCATTCACGGATGGTAGACTGGTAGATTGTTGACTTTCCGTAGTGAATAAAGTGTCCTTTAGGATTATATTTTGCCCTTGCTCATTGGTAAAAAACAGGGTGGAGGTCTGTGACATCTTAAAATGTAATGGTCCACAAACGTCTAGAGAGAGTGTGTCAGACGGAGCAACTCACCAAAGAGCCGGAGGCTGGCTCAAATAGGTGCAAATGAAATTGAAGATGAGTGCATCAGTGGGTCCAGAGATGTAGGAAATTCAGGTGCTCTTCGAGGACAAGAACATGGAGAACATGGACTATAGGAGAAAAAGAAAAAAATGTCCGAGGCACTCTTAATGAACTTCTATAACTATCTCAACAATACGAACCCGAACATCCGATTAAGCCTCGACTACAGTGATAAAGTCATCAACTTCCTGGATCTAACAATCACAGTGGACACACAAGGTACTTTACATACCTCGATTTTCAGGAAGAGCACTGACAAAAACACTATACTAAGGGCTGACAGTTTTCATCCCAAATCTTTAATTTCTAATATTCCGTTTGGACAATTTCAGCGCCTTAAGCGCATTTGTGATGATGAGTCAGACTTCAACAACCAGGCGACCGATATGTACCAAAGATTTTTATCTAGGAAATATAAGAAACCAATTCTTGACCAGGCACTTTTGAAAACTAAATCCATACAGAGATCACATTTGTTCAAGAAGAGATCTAGAACAAAGTCGAACAATATATTCTGCTCATTGCAATATACAAGTCTCACAAATGGAATCAAACGGATAATTAACAAAAATTGGGATATTCTCCGCAGTGACCCCTCACTTTCCACTGTCTTCCAGGAACTGCCTTCATTTGCCATCAGGAGGGCCCCTACTCTCAAAGATCAACTCGTCAAAAATTATCTTCCTGCCTCAGAGCCTAAGACTTTCTTTCCAAAACCAAAAGGAACCTTCCAATGTGGTTCATGCAAACATTGCATAAACATTAACAAAACTTCCTCCTTTGCCAACTTCACTGGATCCAGAACCTTCTCGTGCCGCCACTTTGCAAATTGCAATACCACCCATGTTATATATAAATTGGATTGCCCGTGTGGCTGTTTCTACGTGGGCATGACAAAAAGGAGACTCAAGGATCGACTTTCTGAACATAAATACGCAATTAGAACAAACAATCTCAATTATCCTATGGCAAAACACTGGAACCTCGCCGGCCACACGAACATCAACCAGTTGAGGGCGATTGTCATTGACGTGATCCCTCACAACAGTCGAGGGGGGACAGGATAAGGTTGTTGGCCCAAAAAGAAACTTTTTGGATTGACTGTTTACAGGCCACTAAGTATCCGGGTCTTAATGAAGACGTAGATTTTTCTGTCTTTCTATAACCATTGTCCACACTTTTCATGAGGTTGTTTTGTCTAGGAGGTCAACGGGCTGTCATTTTTACAAACTATCAAATCTGAAAATCAATAGTTTTATATAATTATATTAAATTTAATTACCTTATTAGCACACAATGGCCATTGTTAAACTTAAATTATAAGTCGGTACCTCACTGTATCTTCAATTGTAGCTGATCCACCTAATAAATTCTAACTATTTACTGTGTTCCAAATATAAAATATATAACACCAATTTTGTTAATGACCCCTTGTACTTGTATGGTGCTTTATATCATGTATTGCTCTTTTCCTACATGTTTTTAGACTTATCCGTCTTCTGTTATTTACTAACAGAATCCATGTGTTAAACTTTTGTCATTTTTATTCCTATGTCTTGTGGTTACTCTATATTGACGGAGCATCACGTGACTATCTCATGTGATGCCAGTTTGGTATTTAACGCACCTGTTTGTGTTTTTTTTAAATTACGTGCCCTGATGAAGACCGTACCAGGTCGAAACGCGTTGGCGTCCCCTGCTCATTAAAGGACTTTTATCTTATTATTCAGAGTGCCTCGGACATTTTTTTCTTTTTCACATTAATATGTTTGTTTTAAACCATTCCATTGTAGATTTAGCTTTGTGTTTAGGGTCAAAATCTCAAGGCCTATATCTGTAAATGTGCATCATTAAAATGTGACAAAGACACTACAGTGTTTTACTAATGAACTATTTATGAACTAAATATTAAAAAATATCATTTGAAACGTCATCAAAGCAGCAGCACATTTAAACCAGACCAATCACACATTAAACAGAGGGTTTGTGAGTTGGGGGTGGTTGTCCAAATCTGAGAGGGTCACCTGGGAGTTCAAGGTGTATTAGTACTTTCGAGAGGCACTGTATATATTTGACATTACTGCACACCTGAATATTGCCTCGACTGCGTTTAAAATAGTCTTCGAACGCCGAACGGAGTTTGGGGCTGTGGAGTTTATTTATTTTATTTATTGGTTTATTTGGTAGGGACAGTGCAAGTTAATGAACAAGCCACACCGGATTGTAGCCTTTGGCTAATTTACATCCGTCGTCCCCCATGCGCACTCTCAAACACACTCTCATTCATCCTGGCCTATTGTACATGTTTTTAGTGGTACTGCTGTGAAGCACGAGCGCTAACCGCTGTACTACCGTGCCGCCGTGGGGCTGTGGAGTTTATTTGGAGCTGTGGAGTTTATTTGGAGCTGTGGAGTTTATTTGGAGCCGTGGAGTTTATTTGGAGCTGTGGAGTTTATTTGGGGCTGTGGAGTTTATTTGGGGCTGTGGGGTTTATTTGGGGCTGTGGAGTTTATTTGGGGCTGTGGAGTTTATTTTGGAGCTGTGGAGTTTATTTGGGGCTGTGGAGTTTATTTGGGGTTGTGGAGTTTTATTTGGGGCTGTGGAGTTTATTTGGAGCTGTGGAGTTTATTTGGGGCTGTGGAGTTTATTTGGGGCTGTGGAGTTTATTTGGAGCCGTGGAGTTTATTTGGGGCTGTGGAGTTTATTTGGGGTTGTGGAGTTTATTTGGGGTTGTGGAGTTTATTTGGGGTTGTGGAGTTTATTTGGGGTTGTGGAGTTTATTTGGGGCTGTGGAGTTTATTTGGAGCCGTGGAGTTTATTTGGGGCTGTGGAGTTTATTTGGAGCTGTGGAGTTTATTTGGGGCTGTGGAGTTTATTTGGGGTTGTGGAGTTTATTTGGGGCTGTGGAGTTTATTTGGGGTTGTGGAGTTTATTTGGGGTTGTGGAGTTTATTTGGAGCTGTGGAGTTTATTTGGAGCTGTGGAGTTTATTTGGGCGTGGAGTTTATTTGGAGCTGTGGAGTTTATTGGGCTGTGGAGTTTATTTGGGCTGTGGAGTTTATTTGGAGCTGTGGAGTTTATTTGGAGCCGTGGAGTTTATTTGGGGCTGTGGAGTTTATTGGGGTTGTGGAGTTTATTTGGGGTTGTGGAGTTTATTTGGAGCCGTGGAGTTTATTTGGAGCTGTGGAGTTTATTTGGGGCTGTGGAGTTTATTGGGGTTGTGGAGTTTATTTGGGTTGTGAGTTTATTTGGAGCCGTGGAGTTTATTTGGAGCTGTGGAGTTTATTTGGGGCTGTGGAGTTTATTTGGGGTTGTGGAGTTTATTTGGAGCTGTGGAGTTTATTTGGAGCCGTGGAGTTTATTTGGAGCTGTGGAGTTTATTTGGGGCTGTGGAGTTTATTTGGAGCTGTGGAGTTTATTTGGGGCTGTGGAGTTTATTTGGAGCCGTGGAGTTTATTTGGAGCCGTGGAGTTTATTTGGGGCTGTGGAGTTTATTTGGGGTTGTGGAGTTTATTGGGGTTATGGAGTTTATTTGGAGCTGTGGAGTTTATTTGGGGTTATGGAGTTTATTTGGAGCTGTGGAGTTTATTTGGAGCTGTGGAGTTTATTTGGAGCTGTGGAGTTTATTTGGAGCTGTGGAGTTTATTTGGGGTTATGGAGTTTATTTGGGGCTGTGGAGTTTATTTGGAGCTGTGGAGTTTATTTGGAGCTGTGGAGTTTATTTGGGGCTGTGGAGTTTATTTGGGGCTGTGGAGTTTATTTGGGGTTGTGGAGTTTATTTGGAGCTGTGGAGTTTATTTGGGGCTGTGGAGTTTATTTGGAGCTGTGGAGTTTATTTGGAGCTGTGGAGTTTATTTGGGGCTGTGGAGTTTATTTGGAGCTGTGGAGTTTATTTGGGGCTGTGGAGTTTATTTGGGGCTGTGGAGTTTATTTGGGGTTGTGGAGTTTATTTGGGGCTGTGGAATGAACCAAAAGAAAGGGTTAAAAGACAAGGCAACAACATCTAGGACAGCGCTGTCATGGCATCAGTGCGGGCCAGATCACCTGTTAATAATGAAGACTGTTGACACCTAGCCTTACTGTTGGGACATAAACTGAAGCTCTGCCCCAAACGTACCATCGAACACAGGGCATAACACACGGGTGTGAGGCCATAACGGCGAGACGCACACCATCCCTGTGCATTATATACCCGCGGCGCCACCAGCTGGCAGGAGCAGATGCAACAGGCGCCATGCCACATTTTGTAAAGAGGAATGGGCTAAAATGTCAGTCTCTAGATGTGCAAATCTTGTAGAGTCATACCCCAGAAGACTTGCTGCTGTTATTGCAGCAAAAAGGGGGTTCCACAAAGTGCTGTAAAATGCTGTATGAATACTTATGCACGCCCCACTTTTCTATTTTTTGAAAAATAAAAAAATCATGTATCATTTTGGCTTCACTTCACAGTTGTCTGTTACTTGTGTGTGAACTTTCAGTAAAACATTCAAAACAAAATCTTTATGTTTATGGTTGTAAACATGACAAATGTGCAAAAGTTCAAGGAGTATTAGTACTTTCGAGAGGCACTGTATCCACTCCACAGGGCCTCCTCTACATGCACTTTAACCACATTTTATATTCACTCACTTTTTCATAGTTTTAGGACCAAAAAAACAGTGCTATAACCCAGTTATAGGGGGGTGGTTTCCAAATACTTGCATTTGGTTTTATAAACTTCACACGCACTTAAAGTAGAAAAGATCTGATCTGAGATAAATGCACCAAAGCGTCGGGGAAAAAGTGACGTCAGTTCAGAGAAACGGAAGCTTCTTATCGTTCATTCTGATCAGTGTGACTTCAGAAAATTTCACTCAGAAAAACATTATATCTTCATGTTTAACCTCCCGCCTTTAACCCAGAGCATTTTCTCAGCTCAGCTTTACCCAAATCTAAAAGCTTCTAGACTTACAGCCTACAGCAGTGGTTCCCAAACCAAAGGACAAGTCAAAATCTCAAGGCCTATATCTGAAAATGTGCATCATTAAAATGTGACAAAGACAACTACAGTGTTTTACTAATGAACTATTTATGAACTAAATATTAAAAAATATCATTTGAAATGTCATCAAAGCAGCAGCACATTTAAACCAGACCGGTCACACATTAAACAGAGGGTTTGTGAGTTGGGGGTGGTCCAAATCTGAGAGGGTCACCTGGGAGGCTGTGGGTGAAACCACACGGAATGACCTCTGAACCCCCGACTGAACCGAGACAGTTTCTCCAGGTTGGCTTTACCCAAATCTAAAAACGTCTTGAAAAAAAGTGTCAAAATAGCGACAAAAATGACTTGAGAACGAAAACGAAAATGCAACAAGAGAGCGACAAAAACGTGGCAAAAATGTGATGAAAATGTGATGAAAAAAGATATGTTTGGATGAGTTTTGTAGGTCTTAGCTTTCAAATGAGGCGTTACTCTGGCCTATAGGCTGTGACCTTTTAGATTTGGGTAAAGCTGAACTGGAGAAAAGTCCCTGGGTTAAGGCGGGCGTTCAGAGGTTAATCTTAATGAAAGATCGGTCCACATTTATTGATAAATGAGGCCTATGGTCGTTAACAGCAGACACTGGAGGTGAGGAGGGGGAAGTGTCTTGCCCAAGGACACAACGACAGCACATTCAGGAGCCGGGAGTCGAACCCCTGACCTTCCGATCATGAGACGATCCGCTCTACCAACTGAGCCACTGTGGCCATAAACCGGAGCTGATGAATATATTTCACCTCTTAACCCCCGCCTGAACTGAGCACGTCCTGTCTCTGTGATGTAACTTCCTGTCTGTGTCCTCAGGTGGGCGTGTCGCTGCTCGTCTGTGATGTAACTTCCTGTCTGTGTCCTCAGGTGGGCGTGTCGCTGCTCGTCTATGATATAACTTCCTGTCTGTGTCCTCAGGTGGGCGTGTCGTTGCTCGTCTGTGATGTCACTTCCTGTTTGTATCCTCAGGTGGGCGTGTCGCTGCTCGTCTATGATATAACTTCCTGTCTGTGTCCTCAGGTGGGTGTGTCGCTGCTCGTCTGTGATGTAACTTCCTGTTTGTATCCTCAGGTGGGCGTGTCGCTGCTCGTCTGTGATGTCACTTCCTGTCTGTATCCTCAGGTGGGCGTGTCGCTGCTCGTCTGTGATGTCACTTCCTGTCTCTGTCCTCAGGTGGGTGTGTCACTGCTCGTCTGTGATGTCACTTCCTGTTTGTATCCTCAGGTGGGTGTGTCACTGCTCGTCTGTGATGTCACTTCCTGTTTGTATCCTCAGGTGGGCGTGTCGCTGCTCGTCTGTGATGTCACTTCCTGTCTGTGTCCTCAGGTGGGTGTGTCACTGCTCGTCTGTGATGTCACTTCCTGTTTGTATCCTCAGGTGAGCGTGTCGCTGCTCGTCTATGATATAACTTCCTGTCTGTGTCCTCAGGTGGGGGCGTGTCGCTGCGAGTCTGTGATGTAACTTCCTGTCTGTGTCCTCAGGTGGGCGTGTCGCTGCTCGTCTGTGATGTAACTTCCTGTTTGTATCCTCAGATGGGCGTGTCGCTGCTCGTCTGTGATGTAACTTCCTGTCTGTGTCCTCAGGTGGGCGTGTCGCTGCTCGTCTGTGATGTAACTTCCTGTCTGTGTCCTCAGGTGGGCGTGTCGCTGCTCGTCTGTGATGTAACTTCCTGTCTGTGTCCTCAGGTGGGCGTGTCGCTGCTCGTCTGTGATGTAACTTCCTGTCTGTGTCCTCAGGTGGGCGTGTCGCTGCTCGTCTGTGATGTAACTTCCTGTCTGTGTCCTCAGGTGGGCGTGTCGCTGCGAGTCTGTGATGTAACTTCCTGTCTGTGTCCTCAGGTGGGCGTGTCGCTGCTCGTCTGTGATGTAACTTCCTGTCTGTGTCCTCAGGTGGGCGTGTCGCTGCTCGTCTGTGATGTAACTCTGTGTCCTCAGTGGGCGTGTCGCTGCGAGTCTGTGATGTAACTTCCTGTCTGTGTCCTCATCAATCAATCTTTATTTATAGAGCGCTTTTCATACACAACTGCATCACAAAGTGCTTTGACATTTAAAAAGACATTAAAAACATTCTCGCCAGACAGACCCTCCCACCCTCCCAATATATACAGTTATCACAATACACACACACACCTACACCCCCTACCCTTTACTCTACACTCACACACACACAGAATCAAGTACATAGGCTGGGTACAGATGACCAAGGTGAGGAAACCCCATCAGAGGGGCCGTCCTCCCCAGGAGCAGCAGACCAGCCGCGGCCGCCCGGGCACCGACACAAGGGTCCCTATAGGAGGCGCTGCAGAGACACCTGGGCACCCACAGGACAGCACCCACACAGCCACAGCCAGTCACCGCTCCCGAGGCAGAGGGCTCCTTCAGAGGAAACACTGGAGATTCTAAAAATATATGAAGCAGTAAAAAAAAAAACATTGATTAACAAGGTTAAAAACAAAGTAAAAATCAGTAAGAAACTAGAAATAAATATCAATAAATATAAAGTTATCAAGATTAATAAATAGATAAATAAATAAATGGGACTACAATAAATAAACAGATATCAGCTAAAAGCTAAGCTAAAAAGGTGGGTCTTGAGCCTGCTCTTAAAAACATGAACGTTCTCTGTGGTCCTGAGCTCCTCCTCAGGTCGTTCCAGATGTGAGGGCCATAATATTGGACAGACGCCTCACCGTGAGTCTTTCTGGTTTTGTTGGGACCGAGTCTAAAAGACATGTGGTGGGCCTCACTGAGGAGAAAACGTTATCAAGCATCTCAGCATTAACCTGGACAAAACTGTGCAGTGTTTCCTCTGGAACAAATGGACAGCCAGACACATTTAAAACCATGTTACTTTGGGCAGATACAACACAGGACTTCCTTTTAGGGTCAACTCACTAACAGAAAAGTGACCTTAATGGAACCGTCCGGAGCGGACCACTCAGAGCCTGAGGAAACTGACCCCACCGGCTCGCCGTCTGTACGAGGCACTTTCGAGGGGGAGGTGGTAGCCATTTTTGAAAACGCCGTCCGTGCGAAAATTCCCGGAGGCGTGTCCTCTCGCTTCGGCCCACAGGCCCCGCCCACCGAGGGGCAGGCCGATCAGGGAGAATAACCCTATTGAAACCAAAAAGTAACCCAAACAGGCCGCTCTGTGACATACATGTAGTCATTGGCAGTGACGTCCGGTCGAATCCTCCGGTTATTTATGTTACACTCAAACGCATCACCGGAGAATTCCTAAATCTTCACTTTGGCCGGAGATTTTAGAATCCTTGTGGATGAGGCCAGATCTTCATGTTTGTCCCACATGAACAAAACTCCGAGCTGTTCCTTTGTTCCTTTCCTGTTCCAGTGAATCTAAATGACATGAGGCTGTTTCAAACTGTCAGTGAAGTTTGGAGGATTTTAGTCTCTTCTTTTCATGTGTCACTAAAATACATTTCAGTCTCAGAAACAACTTTTTATTTCATTTTAATCCAATTCCAGGTGTAAAATATATCTTTGACTAAAATGATTACGAAATATTTCAGACTAAGTTAACACTGAGGCAGTTCTTGTTTTCAGCAGGAAAACCACAGCAGATAAAGCAGATAACAAAATGTTCAAAACAGGAAACGCCTCATCAGACGTGTCAGAATACGGTAGTGTCACGGCCAAAACGGGACACTTAACAGCTAAGCAGAGCAGCCCGTCTTCAGTCGCTCTTCAGACGCTGATGAACATGTCTCTGGTTCTGATCCTGGTTCTAAACCTGTTTTTTCCTCTTTATGGGCACGGTAAGATGAAGCTTTTGTAATCGCAGATCAAAATCTAAAATCCTGTGTCTTTAAGAGAAGCACATTCTGCCGTAACTCACTGTGCTGTGATAAAAGCTCAGGCTGTCGAAGCATTAGTTCATCTTTATTTCATCATTTCTAAGACTTTGTTGATCATTTCTAAGCAGTAATGACCTTCCTGAATATATTTAGAGCAGTCATTCTCAAAGTGTGGTCCTCGACCCCTCCACAGCGCACACAGGGATTCTTCTCATGTGATCAAACTTAAGAGTAGCCAGTGCAGTTGGACCAGGGTGACTGGTGTCTTTCCTTTGTGAGGGACAGAGTTGGAAATGTTCTGAAGGCACATGGATGCGCACGCCGGGGAAACTTCTCAGAACTGATTCAGAACCGTGCGTAATGTTAAAGTGTAGCTGTTGTAAAGCAGGTTTCACACATGGCTGTGGCATTAGTGCAAATGATGCGCGGGTTTGGGTTCCCCCGCGGTCCACAGACGGCCCGCGGGCCTGGTTGGGTCATAAAGTTCTCTTTTGATGGCGGGTTGGGATGGTCCAGGTCCAAAAATGCCACGACTCATTCTATCATCAGCAGGTTATTGACGTAACTATGTGGCGGATTTTCATGAAAGAAGCAGCGTTTTGCTGCTCCTGATCCAGAGAGTGCTTTTGTGGATCTCAGTGTCTTCTGTTTTTCACGGTTTGTGCGTCTGTGTGTGAGTTTGTGTTTTCTCTGCTCTCCTGCAGCGTTTGTGCAGAGAGAGACACGCCCGTCTGCATCATTTCAAGCTTCATTTTGTATGTGTGCAAAACAGACTGAACTGATCACAAAGTGGATCAGGAAACAGAACACCGTGATATTGGACATTAACGTTTTTTATTGTTACCTTAGTTACCACTTCCTAAACTCCTCAGTTTGAAACTATTGGCTCTTACAGTTGTATAATTGCAGTTTGTTGTTCATATTAAGATGCAGCTCATTTCATATTTACTTTTTCAAATGAAATGAAGATCATATAATTGCATTTGTGTTTTAGACTTGAAACAGTTGCACATTACACATACATGTAGCTTATCCTTCCTATTGGCTTGTGCTTTGGGGGCGTGTTAGAGTGGGATTCTGTCAGGTGGTCCTAATTGGAAGATAAAGTGCTCTTTGGGCTGAAACAGTTTGAGACACACTGGTTTGGAGGCTATAAAAGAGCCTTTCCCTGACCTTCAGACCAGTGAAGTAAAGCTTTACAAACTTTTCACCAACAAATAGAATCAAACACAAGCAGCATTATTGTAGAATTTGCTGAGTCGGGCCCTCGCCACAGTCTGGGGTCACAGTGGTTTAGCTCCGCCTCCAGGTCACGGCCACAAAGACACAATGGCTGTTTCCCAATTGCGAGGATCCTCGGCGTCTCGACCACTTTGGACGTAATTCACGTCATCACAGCGCCGCCTAGTGGTTCCAATTCACTCAGACCACTCGCCTCCTCGCAGCTCGACTCCTCCGTTTGGCTCATTTATGAAGGATACACCAGTGGATCCTCCGTCGCCTCGGAGAGCTGAAATTACCCATGATCCACTGCAACACTGTTTTTTCCCCCGAAAACTTTATTAGTTTGAAGTTTTGTAAACAAATAATTGTAAACAATAATTGTAATAATAAAAGCATTAGTAGACGTGTTGTAAGCAGGTAAAGATGTAAAAAAGAGGTTTATATATAGGCCTAATTATTGATAAATCAGGCCTATGGTTGTTAACGTAAGTCTGCAATTGAAGGCGATTAGTGATCAACTGGACCTGCTAAATATATTTGATATTTTAATTGAATTTCTTACAAATCTTTGCAGAAATGTTATTATTTTATTCAGGCCAAAATGTTCAAACAGTAAGAGATCCAACCAAAACCAGTTTATAAACAGCTTTTATTCATAAAACAGTAGTTTTTAAGCATAGATTGACATTTTATTATATGATTTGACACGTGACATGACGCAGCCGCTCCGGAGGCCGGTGAGAGGACACGCCTCCGTTTGGGAGGAGCCACCGAGGACGTCAACGAAGTGGACAAACGGAGGATGGATCCTCACAATGGGAAACAGCCACAAAGTCAGTGTGATTTTCCACTGGCCGTTTGGTATTTCCCATCATCACGAGAGCACCTGAAGGCAGCATCACTCTTGTGGGTCTAAAAATAGTTTTGCAGCAGCTCCTCTGAACACTCACAGCTGATTGGCTGAGGCGCGTCACATGTGGCTCCTGCTCCGCTGCACGGGGAAAGTTAGAATAAACAGACAAACATTCAAATATATATCAGCTTCAGTTTCAGGCTTAATGTCCCACTTTGATGACGGCCCCTTATCCATCTGAAAGAGTCTCAGGGGCCCCTCAATAATAATAAGTGACTCTATACAAAGGACTGTGTGATTATTTTACTGCTAAAATAACATTTACAGTCAGATCAGGCTTTTGTTCTTAGATCTGCAATAATCCTCCACTGCTGCCTCTTTGGCTTTAATTACACTGATGATGCTGCAGTGTTTACTCTTTTGTTCTGTTTCATATTGTGAACATTGTTTTAGTTTATATTTCTGTTGGATTATTCCCTTTAGTCTGTTGTTGTTGTTGTTGTTGTTGTGCACTTTGTATTTTTGCTTTGCATAAGGAAACACTTTGGGGCAGTGTTACTTTGAAGTCGTACATTATAGCAGATAAATGTATTTTTTCAAAGCTTTGGGGCCCCCTGTAAAGCCTCTGAGGCCCCCCCACTTTGGGAGCCTATTTCTAGCACTTTCTAAAACATGAAAGCAATGATGCTCTAACCTTTAATGCTCCATATTTCAGTTTTTGTAAATACGGATTCAAAGAAACTGAGACATTTTAAAAATGCTCTGGATGTTTCACATGTTTACAGCTAATCCTGCAGCGCCCTCTACTGGGCACATGTGGAATTACTCATGTAACTCAAGCTACTTTTACTTATAACAAAAAAACTTCTTTTTTTTTAAATTTTAAACAACATTATTTTCCCGCCTCCTGAAGGTGCACATTGTCGTTGTGTCCTTGGGCAAGACACTTCACCACATTGCCTCCAGTGTCTGCGTACACTGGTAGCCCCCTAGGAGAGACCAACAGGCCCGGTTTGAACCGTGAGGCCGTCCTTCCGTGGACCCACCACCTGCAGAAGGAGCCATGGGGCCGGTGCTATGTGACCTGGGCAGCTCCAACTGCCCCCACGACCCGGCAACGGACAAGTGGAAGAAAATGGATGGATGGACAACATTATTTTTATATGAAAACCAAAGATACTTGTGAGACATTTCCTTATGTGACGAATCTACAGCTGAAGTCTTTCTCTACATGTGAGTTGTTTCCCTGTTCACCTGCAGCGTCTCACCTTCAGTAAATTCATCCAAATGATCCAGTCTGATAAACACAGATATACAAAATTCACTACACAGGTTTTATACAAACATACATAATGTACCACACTATTCATTTACATTAGTTTTAGGTCAGTCTTATAAAAGAGAGGATAAACCTATAGTTGATTTTGATAAGTTTCATTTAGTTTATTGTTTTAGGTTAGACTTCATCAATCATCCATCTACACTTTTTCCCTTTACTCGCCGCTCTCTGTCGTGTGGAAAGGTCAAAGGTTTTCTCATGTCGTCATGTGGGCGTTGTGGGTATTTCCCACAATAAGGAGAGCACCTGAAGGCAGCATCACTCTTTCCTCCTCTTGACTCGCTGCTGTGGGTCTAAAAACAGTTTGAACACACACAGCTCATTGGCTCAGGGGAAGTTAGAACAGACACGGACAAACCTGCATTCAAATATATATCAGCTTCAGTTTCAGGCTTAATGTCCCACTTTGATCCAACAAATATTTGCCTTTCAAGTATTTCTTTGCCATTCACAAAGTCCGGGACATGACGGCCCCTCCTCCATCTGAAATAGTCTCAGGGGCCAATACTAATATTTCACTGCTAAAATAACATTAAAGTAAATCAGGCTTTTGTCCTACTTAGATCTGCATTAATACTGCTGCCTCTTTGCTTTGGCTTAACTCAAGTTGGACATTTTATTTTTTGTTCTGTTTTACATTTTCTTGATTGTTTTAGTATCAGATTTCTGTTGGATTATTCCATTTAGTAAAGTTCTTGTGCGTTGTTTGCACTTTGGGCTCTGTTTTTAAATGTGATCTAGAAATAAAGTTGACTTCAAAGTAAGTGCTCCTTATAAAAGTGCAGTGTTTCTGGGCTCATATATCATGGTCTCTGCTGCCCTCTGCTGTCCTTTTTCTGCTACAGCCGTGTCCTCTCCTGTAGACTGACTTTAACTCTTATGTTCCATTAGTGGCTTTTTAACGGCTGGAAAAATATTAGAGATGAACATTTTTTCACATGATTATGTTAATGTACAAAACTAATAAAGTTTGATATTTTTCAAACTTTTTAGTTTTGGCTTTTCAATTAGCTTCTAACAGCCTAATGACCAACAGCCAAAAGCAGAAAATAGAAAAAAGCTCCATCCATCCATCTTCTTCCACTTGTCCGTTGCCGGGTCGTGGGGGCAGCTGTTGCACCAGCCCCTATAGCGCCCCCTGCAGGTGGTGGGTCCACAGAAGGACGGCCTCATGGTTCTAACCGGGCCTGTTGGTTTCTCATAAGGGGCTTCTGAAAAAAGCTCATTTTCCAAATAAAAAAATGAGTTTGGGCAGAAACTGGATTTACATTTTAAAACACCCTGGGGTCAAAGGTCAGGTAACGCTGCATTGAAAGCTAAGACCTACAAAACTCATCGATCATTTTCCTCGCGTTTTTGCCCCATTGTCGTCACTTTCTTTTTCAGTGCATTTTGTCACTTTTTGGCTGCGTTTTGTCTCGTGTGTGGCTGTTCTGACACTTGAAGCTTTTGGATCTGGTTAAAGCCAAACTGGAGAAATGTGCTGAGGTTCAGACGGGGAATAAATCCACTCAATGCTCAGTTTAGTCACATTTAAACCTGTCCTTTATTTAAAAAACAAACAAATATAACATTTTGAAAAGAGTCCGGGAGCCAGACCCCTCCCCAGGCTTTTCCAAAGTCTGATCTTTCATTAGAGTAAACCTTGGGTCATTACCAGTGGGACCTTCAGTTGGAACCACTTTAACGGGATAAGCTTCAGACAGAGCTTTGTGATTCTGTTCAAAGCAGTGCTGTGGTCACAGAGTCACAGATTCATGACATTTAGAAGAAAGAAAGCTGACATGATGAGGAACAAAGCCAGATCACACTTTCCAAATATGAAACTACATCTACAAAAATGTCACACAGATACAAAATTCCTTCACAAATGACTGCATTATTGTCTTTTGTGTTTATCTTTAACCTTTATATGTAAATAGAAACGTGTGGCTAATGCTAACGGCTATAGGAAAAACCCATAGAGGAGGCTCAGGGTTTGAGTCAAATGTAATGTTTTTAATGACATTTTAACTCTACAAACACAAAGAATATGAAGGGAAAAACAAAGCAAAACATTTCATCAGAGGTAAAAGAATCAGGGCTGCAACTAACAATCGATTCATCTATTGATTTTTATGATTAATCCAATGCTTAATTATTTTTTGCGACGCCCCCCTTAGGAAGAAGAAAACGCACACTTACGTACGCTTTCACAAAGCGGGAGGATTGTTGGCGATATTCAGCATGTTTTCACTGAAGAAACTCAAGCGGTTTGTCAGCGTGACTGCACTGAAAAAAGTGATTTTGGTGAGTTGTAAATATAATCTATGTAAACCGTATATATTTTACTCGATTATTGTAGGCAGCCATGAAATGATAAAATAATGGGTACATTTTACACATGCTACCTAATTGTTAACAGTAACAACTGTTATGTGGAAAATATGGTAAAATATACCCCAAAGAATTTGGTAAAATACACCCCAAAGACGTGAGCCCTGTGGCCTTGCTTGCGCGTGCGTCAGTCCTGCGTTCCCAATTGCGCATGAGTCAAACGATCAGACCACGTTTTTCAGCCATCTTGTGTGCCACCTTCCTTTTGCACCGGATGCCGACAGACAAATGAGTAAAGGTAAGCTATTTGCATGGGGCTATTGCTGTATATAATGCAGATGCAAATGATAATTTATAACGTGACGAAATATTTCACTTGGCTTGTATTCGGAGCTAAAGCGGAAGCAGTCAGAAGGATTAGCCTCCACGTGGTAGAAACCGGAGCTCTTTAATTTTACAAAGACGCACATCAACATGGTTTCTCGTAAACACCGGGAGATACAGTGGTAATAATTGCGTCTGGATCAGTGCTGAGACGGTCTGTTAGACGAGAATTCACACTGGAAATTGACGAGCTAACGTAGATACACCGGAGAGACGCGGTGCTCTGGGAGTAAACAGGAGAAGGCGCAGCTGATCTGGATGTAAAAGCAAACGGACTGAATACATCAGTAACCGGACTGTTTTAAGAAGAGAGACAGTTTCTTGGATTATGGACTTTTGTGGAGCAGAGACAGCGATGTCTTAAACGACAAACTTGCCGCTGCGTGTTCAGCATGGAGAAAGAGAGCGGTGAGCGACGCTTCATTCGTTACAAGTACACGTAACCTCTTAACCCCACCTGAACCAATCTTATTTTGTCCAGTTTGGCCTAGAATAAACCCTCAGGTTTGGCTTTACCCAAAAATAAAAGCTTCTTGGGCGTAACATGAGCGGTAAAACATGACAAATTTGACGAGTACACGTCCAAAAGCCATGACTAAAACTACTAAAACATGACAAAAACGTGGCAACAAGACAAGAAAAGACAGAAGTTTGTTGTTTGTGGACTGACATAATGTGAAAGACATGGCAATTTAAATGTATTTAAAAATAAGTTTTTAAATGAAATATATTTCAATTGGAGTGTTCTATCTAGAATGCCATTCAATATCTTTGGTCCAGAGCAGGGTTGCCAGGTCTGGGCAGCAAAACCGCCCAAAAATATCTGAAAAACCGCGGAAACCCGCGGACATATGGCCGGCTGGAATGTGTTCAATGTTGTTTACCAGTAAACAGTGCCCATGTGCTCCCGCGATGATGAGAAACCACACCTTTTTCCCTGTGGTATTGAAAAAGCAGCTCAAAGAGCCTTGGATTCGTGATAGTGATCAAAAAATAAGATGGAAATAGCCAATTTTACATTGAAAACAGCAAGGCAAAAAACCGCGGACAGTTTTTTTCACCCGCGGAATGGCTTAAAAACCGCCAAATTCCGCGGTTTAACCGCGGACCTGGCAACCCTGGTCCAGAGGGTCAAAGTGGCCGATCTAAAGTATCGGCCACGCCTATGAATGTGGCGGCCATCTTATGAGCGGACGATTAGCTGGACTGTCATTGAACGTAATGTTAGCAGATGGACTGAAATGCTGATGAATACAAGTCAAATGGATCCAGTGATAATGATAATATTGCAGTCCTAAAGAACAAGACAATGACTTATTTGATACATGTACATTATTTACAGTGTACATGGCTGCTTTTTGAATCACCTGAGATGTCTTTAAATGTGAGAAGTCACTTACACTGTTTATAATGTATCAGTGTTAGTTGCGGTCTTATTCTTTAGCTTGCATGACATTCTTGACTCCGTAATGTATTTGTAAATAAATCTTAAATGCTAAGTATGCAGAATAGCACCACCTCGAATGCATAGCACAATCCAATTAAATGCACACGGTAAGAAAGTCCAAACACGGGCTATTAATTCACTTCCTTATCTGAACCATTTACCTTTCTGATGGAAACCTATGACACACTTCCAGTACAGACCAAAAGTTTGGAAACACTTTTGATGTATCAGCGTTTCTTTACTTTCAAAACTATTTACTTTGTGTGATTCTCATTGAAGGCATTAAACTATGAATTAACACATGGAATTATGTAGGAAACAAAAAAGGGTGAAAAAGCTCAAAATATTTTTAAATGTTTAATTCTTCAAAATCGACACTCTTCATTGTTGGCATTTTCTCAATGAGCTTCATTTAATAAGGTCGACATCCGAAATGGTTTAACAGTTTGTGAAGTTCAAACTATTTCTGGTGACGACATCGTGGTGCTCAATGAGAATGCTAACGGGATTCTATGTAAGTCAACGGTATCTTCCTAACCGTATTCTATCAACACAGATATTCCAAACGTTGCCCTGGCGTTGTGCCATATTTGTCACAAGTCGCTATAGAGTACTAAGACTGTTTTTAAAGGCAGTTTAGGAAGTTCCCATTCAATGCAAGTCATTGAACTCTCCACACATTTCTAAACACTCGGGCTCATTAGGAAATAAGGTCCAATTTGTAAAATCCTGAACTATTCCTTTAAGGGAAAATTAGTTGTGCAGAGGCGGTCTGGAATCTGCAGCATCTCCGGTCTGCAGTAAGCGTGGCAGCCTGCAACTTGGAGCCGCAGGTGCTGCTGATTCAGGACCTGTAGGATCTGGAATCATACTTAAGTATTGATACTTGCATGAAGTATCGATACGTGGGATCGGCACAAACAATATCGCGATATCGATATACAAAAGTTTTTCACAGTCGTAGTTATTACATTTATCTTATTTATTATAATGTTTACTCTATCATTCTAATTTTTTTTTTTTCTGTCTCTACAGTTGAGGAAACCCCAAAACCACAATGGCAGTCCATTTAAGGGTCATCTTGGAAGAAAAATGTCTAATTTTTTGGAATTAAAGACATTGAAATAATATGAAGGCCTGTATTTTTTTTTTTTTTAAAGGGGGTTATATCTGGCCCTATCTGAATATGTAATGGTGAGAAACTGATATTGGTTAATTTGTATTAGTAATGGACCATTTCTGCATTACCTTGGTTGCCATGGTTTTCATACAGATGTGTCAGTTTCAGAACCAGTAAGGGGGGACAGTTTTAAGTACTTTTGCTGTTAACAATGTGCATAACTGTAAGGAAAAGGAATATACAGCACCAAATCTTGACTCCCTTTCATAGGACAGAACAGTACTTAAATGTGAGTTTAGTTTTGGTGCTGTATATTCTTTTCCTTTAGTTATTCACATTGTTCACTGTAAAAAATGCTTAAACTGTCCCCCCTTCCTGATTCTGAAATTGACATATCTGTATGAAAATCATGCCAATCAAGGTAATGCAGAAATGGTCTAACTATTTGTTATTATTGGGTATTATCTACTGGTGAATATTGGGTATTATCTACTGGTGAATATTGGGTATAATCTACTGGTGAATATTGGGTATTATCTACTGGTGAATATTGGGTATTATCTACTGGTGAATATTGGGTATTATCTACAAGAAATTAAGAGGTAATTCTACCAAATTTATTTAAGAAATTAAAGTTTTATATTTCAGGTATTTTATACTCCATAAATGAATTAAATCTACCCAAAAAAGTAGATGCAAATTGTTACCTCAGATTTATTGGGTAAATTCTATAGGTTACTTTTATAAGTGTGGGGAGTAAAGTCTTTAAGTGACGCCTTCATTTATTTGGCTTCAGGCTGTCTACACTGTTCACGCCTTTAGACACAGTAACACACGCTCCCCCCCCCCCCCCCGCGCGCCACTATTTGAGAACCACTGGATACTTCTAGTGGTAATTACAGTGGTACTTCTAGGTACTTATAGTGGTACTTATTGTGGTACGTATAGAGGTAATTACAGTGGTACTTCTAGGTACTTATTGTGGTAATTACAGTAGTACTTTTAGTAAGTAAGTAAGTAAGTGCTTTATTGTCATTCTACAAGTGTACAACGAAATAGTGTTCAGGTGTTAGTCCTGAGCTGCTGCGGCTGAGCCGCGCTGCCACTGTGTGTCAACCTGACCCGCATGACCTTGGCGGTCGGGGAACTGTAGCACTCGGAGGAAACCTGGCTGGCTGCCCTCTGTCTCCTCTGATCCTCTGAAATGGTGTCTAGGTACTTATGGTGGTACTTATAGTGGTAATTCTAGGTACTTCTTGTGGTAATTACAGTGGTACTTCTAGTGGTACTTCTAGGATACTATAGTGAGAATTACAATGTATGTACTGTGATACTTCTAGATACAGTAATTCAAGGATACTACAGCATCAATTTCTAGGTAGTAAATGTGGTACTTCTACATACATACAGAGGTCATTTCTAGGATTGTGTGACTATAAAACAACATAAAACAACATTCTGTACTTTCTGTCTGAGTCCTGGTGTTGTAACTGGTACTTACAACAAAGTTCTTTGTCATAATATGGGCCAGTTCCTCTGATAAGTACTTATCAGAGTATGTATAATTACTGGTGTTACTGGTACTTACGGTAAAGTCTTTGACATATTATGACAACGTCCTTTGTCTGTGGCCTGTGGCAAGTACCAGGTACTTACTGTATAATTACCTGTGTGTTAATGTGTAATTCTTGTTACTTGTGTTAGGTACCTAGTACTTGCAGTGTTTCCCTTGTGCTTGAAACTTGTTTTGAAATATGCATTAAATGATAAGCTCTGTATTGCTACTGTCCTGTCTGTGCTACTTATTCCATATTAATAAAGACACTTGTGTTAGAGTTTCAAGTTGGACCCCAAAGTGGAGACGGAGGCAGGAAAGCTTTAAGAATTTATTTTCACAAAATGAATAGTCTGGAGGTGATGGAGGCTGGCTGGGAGCTAGAGAGGCCGATGTGTTTTAAACGAGTTAAAAGAATAGTGTGGTCGACTGTATCAAAGGCAGCACTCAGATCCAGTAGAACCAACACTGTGACCTTCTGTGAGTCATAATTTAATCTAAAATCGTTTAAAATCTTTAAAAGGGCCGTCTCGGTGCTGTGGTTTACCCTAAAGCCAGACTGGAATTTCTCAAGGACATCATGTGCAATTATAAAGTCACTAAGTTGGGTAAAAACAATTTTTTCTTAAATTGTTTTTCAAAATGGTAAGTTGGATACCGGTCTAAAATTGTTAAAATCATTACAGTCCAAATTGCTCTTCTTCAGTAGTGGCCTCACCATCGCCCCTTTAAAGGCAGCAGGGAAGACCCCCGTCTGAAGAGAGCAATTCATCATGTTTAAAACCTCGTCTCTAAAAGAGCCATAAAATGTTTTAAAAAACGGGGGTTGGACCGGGTCTAAAAGACATGTGGTGGGCCTCACTGAGGAGAAAACTTATCAAGCATCTCAGCATTAACCAGGACAAAACTGTGCAGTGTTTCCTCTGGAACAAATAGACAACCAGATGTATTTAAAACCGTGTTACTTTGGGTAGATACAATATTACATCTGATCGTGTCTATCTTTCCCCTGAAGTGGTCTGCAAACGCCTCACAAAGGGAGTCACTTGGAGTAAAGTTGGTCTTGTTAAAATCAGGATTGATCAGATGTTCTATTGTACCTTGGGATTGTTTTTTATTGTTGTTAATAATTTTGAGAAATAATTGTTTCTTGTGTTTCTTACTGTGTTATTGTAATTTGTTTGTTGTTCACGGAATAGTTGGTAGTTTATGGTAATTTAGTTTTTCCTCCATTTTCTCTCTGCCACCCTGCATTGTCTTTTGAGTTCTTTAATTTCCTCATTCCTCCATGGAGGAATTGGTTTTGTGGGGAGTTTCTTGAATTATAAAGGAGCGATAGAATCATTTGCTGTTAACATTTCAATAATAAAATCACAGGGGGCAGGTAGAACAATAGGAGAACATTTCTCTAAAGCATCGATAAAATTTGCGGCCACTTCAGGGTGAGATGACGTTTCCTCACAGCTCTTACCGAGGTCTCCGCTGGGTAAAACTGGTGACATTAAAAACACACAGTAATGGTCAGAGACGGCCAAGTCAACGACAGAAGACACAGCTGTGGACAGGCCATGCGTGATGACCAGGTCCAGACTGTGTCCTCTGTCGTGAGTTGGCAGCGTGACATGTTGGGTAAAATCCATATAATTAAGAACATTAAAAAAATTATCTATGTGTAGATTAAAATCACCAGTTAAAAGAATCAAATTAAAAGAGCTATGTAAAAGTGATAAAAAACTCGGAAAATTCCTTAACAAAAAGAGGGCATTTTTAAAAAAACGATAGGAGGGGCGTGTGGGCGGAAGCCGCACCTGCGCGTGGTCGACAGGAGGCACACCGTCAATCACGTGCAGGTGCGGTTAAGTAGTGGACTGCCAGGGTAATGTTCTTTGTGAGCAGACGGCTGCCCCTCAAGTTCAGATGTAATCCGTCGACTCGGAAATGAGAGGGTCTGTCCATAAAAGGCTAAAATTATCAATAAAAGAGATTATGTCTACATACGGATTTAAGCCAGCAGTTCAGATGGAAGGTCCTGCTAAAATGTTCATCGCCACGATTCAGCGTGGGATAGGGCCTGAGAGGAACACAGACACACCTTTAAAAATCCATGGTCTCAAAACGCTGAGGAGTTCTTTAAATCCAGTTTGTAAGCTCCGATTGTCTTTTCGATATGTCATTTGTACCCACGTGGACGATCACTCTATGGACTGATGGGGGCATGGATTGGAGAATGCCTGGGAGTTTTTCTGTTATCCTGGAAACTGTAGCACCTGGGAAGCAGTGGGTTGCAGCGTTATAAAAACAAACATTTCTGATAATGGAGTCTCCTATTATGAGTGTTGTGATGGGGAATAGCGGCTTTGGCTGGTGGGCGGGGCGTGGATTGCTGGATTCCAAAACATCGCCATGTGGAGAGGACGGAGGAGAGACCAGGGCCACGGGCTGACTGACGGGTTCAGGTCCCGTCCCGACAGGAGTGGATACTGGCTGCTGTTGCGCGCCCTCATCCGGGATCACCGGCTGCACCGCGGGTTGTTGTGTCCGTGGCTCCACCGGTGAAGACCGCGGGGATACCTCTCGCGATGCGGAGTGCTGTGGCCGTGACGCGACAGATGACCGCGGGGGGGCCACCGGCGGTGTCGCGGCTTGATGAGACCGCGGCACCGCCAGCAGCTGCGAGGGCGCGTGCAGCGTCGGGGACAGTGACAAGACAGGAGCCATACCCGAGGATCCACTGGATCGTCTCCTGACTACCTCTTTTAAGATGTTACGCCTGGCCGATGTTTTTTCACTCTGTTTGTGAGGCTGTCGGGACTCTGAGGACACAGGATGACTTAAAGCAGCATTTGAAGAGTCCTGAGGGAAGTTTCTGTTTCTGTTTCTACGGCCTGGGCCGAGCGGGGATCCGCGCCATCCCCTTGGAGAGCTGGGAACAGCTGGAGTAGGTGAATCCATCGCCAGTACAGAGAAGCGGTTCATGAGGCTCAAGCAGGTAGATCCAAATGTTTTTGATTTATGCACTGTTTGCGGGCGGGGAGTTGAGCTAGAGGGTGAGGGACAGGTGACCAGTGTCTCTTGGAGGGCGACACTCAAAGATGAAATATGCAGTGATTGTCGATGGGATATTTCCATGAGGTCATTAATGAGCGCTTCTTTCTTTTTAATGTCCTCGGTCAATCGCTTTATGTCCAGTCTTAGACAGTGAAGCTCTTGCTCGGTGGGACTAGTCATAAGGCCGTTAGCAAGCTGGCTAAAAAGCCGGTCCAGTCAGTGATCGCTGGTGTTGTTTTCGCACAAACTCCAGATACAGTGACACTTTCTTATCGACCTCTAGGTCCCGCAAAAAAAGGGATTATATATCGTGGGTGAGATTATGGATTTGGCGATAAATAGCAAGAAACAAAATTATACAAACAAAAAAGCGTCCGCCATCTTGCGCATGCATGTATCCTCTTTCCACACTCATGCAGCTCTATATGATCAGGAAGTCTTCACAGCATTAGGTCGTGGGTGAACTCCGGGGAGACAGCTTCTTCGACACCGTCTGCAGGGGAAGATCACGAGATGATAGCCAAACCCTTTGGCCAGGCTTGTAGTCTGGAGCAGGAGTACGGTGGCGGTCAGCAAGCCTACGATTCCTTGCAGCGGTGCGAGACAGAGCTGCTCGAACTTCATGCCAAATCCGCCGAGCTCGCTGCAGATGCCTTTGGATGGATGGAACTGCAACATGAATCTCCTGGCTTGTGAAAAGAGGAGGTTGAAAGCCATTAGCAGCCATAAACGGGGACTTGCCGGTTGCGGAGGAAACTATGGAGTTGTGGGAATATTCAATCCAAGGGAGGTGGATAGACCAGGAAGTTGGATTGTGAGCGGTGACACATTGAAGGGCCTGATTGGCCCGCTTCGTCTGGCCGTTAGTCTGTGGATGATATCCTGAAGACAAACTGGCTGTAGCCCCCACAGCATGACAAAAAACTCTCCACACCTGGGAAGAGAACTGTGGGCCTCTGTCCGACACAATATCCTGAGGAATGCCATGCAGTTTGAAAACATGCTGAACAAGCGAGTTTGCAGTCTCATAGGCAGAGGGCAACTTGGGTAAGAGACAAAATGTACAGATTTAGAAAAGCGGTCCACAATGGACAGAATGACCGTGTTACCGTCAGATGCAGGCAGACCTGTAACAAAATCCACTGCGATGTGAGACCAGGGATGGTGTGGAATAAGCAGTGGACAGAGTAAACCAGCTGGAGCGCGATGAGACGATTTACTGCAGGCACAGACAGAGCAAGCAATTGTTTAGTGTCAGCGGATATAGTGGGCCACCAGAAACGCTCCCGAACAAAGGCGAGGGTACGATGAAATCCAGGATGGCATGAGAGCTTGGACGAATGGCCCCACTGAAGCACCACGGATCTGGCTGAAGGGGGGCACAAACAGGCGACCTGGAGGACACCCATCAGGTAAGGGATGTTTAACCAGGGCCTCCTGGACGGTCTTCTCGACCTCCCATTGGCTGCCCCAACCACACAAGAAGAAGGTAGGATTGTACCCACAGGAGGTTCGTCCACAGGAGGTGCAAATTGGCGAGACAAGGCATCAGGCTTGACATTTCTGGAACCCGGACGGTAAGTTAAAGTAAAGTTGAAACGACGAGGAAAAGCGCCCATCGAGCCTGGCGAGAGTTTAGCCTGCGTTGCAGAGTGGAGATAAGATACGTTTTATGATCTGTCCATACCATGAACGGTTGCACCGAGCCCTCCAGCCAGTGCCTCCACTCCTTAAGTGCCACAACGACTGCCAGCAGCTCTCTGTTGCTAACATCATAATTTCTCTCCACAGGGGTCAGTCGTCGGGAGAAGAAAGCACACGGATGTAGCTTCTGGTCTAAAGCAGAGCGTGAGAAAGCACAGCTCCAATGCCAGAGTCGGAAGCATCCACTTCAATGACGAATTGTGATGAAGGATCTGGGTGAGACAAGATTGGAACAGAACAAAATAGAGTCTTTAACTTGACAAAAGCTCCCTCTGCTTCAGCAGACCAGTTGAAAGGCACCTTTACGGACGTAAGTTTGTTGAGAGGTGCAGCCACTTTACTATAGTCTCTGATAAAGCGCCTATAGAAGTTGGCAAATCCAAAAAGCTCTGAAGTTGCTTTCTGTTGGTGGGAGCTGCTTTAATTTTGCCCCTCTTCGATGACAAAACCAAGGAAACCAGATGTACAGAATGTACATGAAACTCACATTTCTCAGCCTTAACATAAAGTCTGTTCTCTAGAAGACGTTGAAGTACCAGTCGTACATAATAATGCCTTACACTTGTATTGCGCTTTACAAGCCTGTATTACCAAGTTTCTCAAAGCGCTACACTGTCGTCATTATTCATTCACTCCATACTCGGTGGTGGTAAGCTACTGTTGTAGCCACAGCTGCCCTGGGGTAGACTGACGGAAGCGAGGCAACCAGTCTGCGCCATCGGCCCCTCCGACCACCACCAACCACTCACTCACTCACTACATTCGCTAGGCTTCCTGGTGTTACCAAACGGTCTCCCATCCAAGTACCGACCAGGCCCTTCCCTGCTTAGCTTCCAAGGTCTGACGGGATGGGCATTGCAAAGGCGGTATGGCCACGACTCACCGCACCGCACATGCTGGACAGGCTCATCGAACGAGCTAGAAAAAATCTTGTTACCAGCTTGTACCACAACTTGGAGCATTTCCAAAGGCCTTGAAAACCGCGGTCATTAAGCCTCTTCTAAAGAAGAGCAGCCTTGATCCCAAGGTACTGAACAACTACCGGCCCATATCAAACCTACCATTCTTAGGAAAAGTCCTAGAGAAAGTAATATATCAACAGCTCACTTACTTTCTCCTATCTAACAATGTGTTTGATACTTTCCAGTCAGGATTTAGGCCACACCACAGCACTGAGACAGCTCTGATCAAGGTGACAAATGATATCCGTATGAACACCAACGCAGGTAAGGTCTCAGTTTAGTTCTGCTGGACCTGAGCGCTGCCTTTGACACAGTGGACCACGGATCTTACTTCACAGGTTAGAAAACTGGGTGGGAATCTCTGGTACTGCTCTAAACTGATTCAAGTCCTATCTCGAGGATAGGACGTATTTGTCGAAATTGGCAACTATGTCTCAGACAAACTTTCCATGACCTGTGGAGTCCCCAGGGGTCAATCTTGGGACCCTCTTATTCAACTTATACATGCTTCCATTGGGTCAGCTAATAAACAGCAACAATGTGTCGTACCACAACTACGCAGATGACACTCAGATCTACGTGTCACTGATACAGGTGAACATGGGCCTGTAGATACTCTCTGTCACTGCATCGAACAGATCAGTTTGTGGATGCAAAACAACTTTCTCCAACTAAACTCGGACAAAACTGAGATCATTGTCTTTGTCCCACAGACACAAGACAAAGTGTTATCAGTCACCTTGAGTCTCTCGCTCTGAAACCAAAAAATCAGGTTAGAAATCTAGGAGTAATCATGGACTCAGACCTGAACTTAAACAGCCACATCAAAGCAATAACGTCATCAGCTTCTTACCATCTGAAAAACATTGCTAAGATCAGAGGAATAGTGTCAAAACCAGACTTAGAGAGACCATCCATGCATTGTCCCAGCAGGTTAGACTACTGTAACGGCTGCTCACTGGCCTTTCTAAACCAGCTGTAGAGCTGCAGAACATCCAGAACGCGCTGCTCGAGTCCTGACAAGAACCAGGAAATACGACCACATTAGTCCAGTGCTCCGGTCTCTGCACTGGCTTCCTGTCACTCCAGAGAATAGAATTTAAAACAGCTCTGCTTGTGACAAGTCTTTTCATGTTTATGGACCAAAGTCCATCTCTGACAGTTAGAGCCGTAGAACCTATCTCAGGCCTGAGAACTTCAGGGAGGGTCTCCGGTGGTTCCCAGAGTCAAAGTAAACACGCGTGAGAGGCTGCGTTTCAGTTTTTTCATGCAGCTAAAATTGGAATAGTCTTCATGAGGATGTGAGACAGGGCTCACTCTAAAATGTTCAAATCCAGGCTGAAAAGCTCTTTTTTACCCCGTGCAATATGAAAACTGAAGTATTTTATCTGCACTTCTTGCCTTTTTGCTGTACTGATTAAACTTTATGTGATGTTTTATGATTGATTTTATCTGTTTTTCTTGTAATTGTATGTAACTGTGAACTTGAATTGCCTTGTGTATGAATTTGTGCTCTACAAATACCTTGGCCTTGCCTGTACCTCAGACTGTGACCTCATGTGTGTACCATCAGACTGTGACCTTATGTGTGGTACCCTCTGGTGACCTCCATGTGTGTACCCTCAGAACTGTGAACCTTAATGTGTGTACCCTCTGTGACTCATGTGTGTACCCTCAAGAACTCGGTGAGGCTGGTCGGCGGGGCGAGCCTGTTGTTCAGATCTCTGCAGATCAGGACCAGTCCTTGGCCCAATCCTTGGGCCGGGTCTGGTGAGGGGCCTTGGACGCGTCGGCGGGGCAGAGGTGCTGTGCAAGGGAGCTGGGCTGTGGGGCTCCTCTCCTCCAGGGGCGCTCTCTCCTTGGGGCAGACGTTCCACTGTGAGGGAAACGAGTCTAAGCTGATGGGACTGTAACCGGACCAGGACACGGCCAGAGAACTGCCCCACTCCAACTCACCTGCAAGGTAAAAGGGCGGGGCCTGTAAAGGGGCTGGGCCGGAAGGGGCGGGCTCACCTGTGTTGTGTCAGAGCCAACTGAGGCTGGGGAGGGGCCAGTCGCTGGTGAGGGACGTGGAGGCGGAGCCTCAAAAGAAGTGAGACGAGTGGTGTCCTATGAACCGCTGGGACCTGAAGGCGGCGACCGCTGTGTGTCGAGGCTGGACTGTGGATCTAACTGTTATATAGACAGGAGAGGCGGATCTGATGAGAGTAGAGTGTGGGTCCGTCAGGCACTGTCTTGTGGTGAAGAAGAGCTTCTGTGTGAAGAGAGCTCTGTGAGAGACCTGTCTTCCGCAGTCATAAATTTGCTTCTTCCGGCCTCCTCGCAGGTTATTTTCAGGTTGGTTTAAATTCCAGAGTTTCTTCTTTTCACATCTCTGCTCAGGTCAGTTCAGTGAATGTGGGTGCTGCCCCCTAGAGGAGGACACAGATAATCCTCTGCTCCCATTTGGCCGAGGCGGGGAGTACTCAGTACTTTTACTCAGTTAACTTTTAATGACTGTTTCCACTAACATGCACGTAGAGTAATCACACAGTACTTTTACTTCTACTGCAGTAAGTTTATGTGAAGTAACAGTACACATAAAAAACTACTTCATCTTAAATATTTTATCTACATGACTTTCCTTTGGCTAAAGTTTATGGATTATATTGAAACATTATTTGTTGTTTTGTCTCAATTAACATGAACAAACATGAATCAGAACTTTACTCCAACAGTTACTCGAGTATTTCACCAAGTACTATGTATTAACTGGAGTAGCTGTTTGGGTCAAGTAACTTTAAATCTACTTGAGTGAAATGATTTTAAAGAGCTGACTCTATTTCCAGTGAAATATGAGGCCCGGCCCATTGGTCAGTTAAAGTCACATGACCTTGCCTCGGTGAATAATTCTCTGTCATTGAAGGACAGGCTCATAAAAATAATCTGTCATGAGCTGTTTTTTACCTTCATTTCATTCATCCCTCATTTTGACACATGTTTAAGGCGTTTAAAGAGATATAAAAGCTTTATTTTTATGTTGGGAAATAATGTGAGACTGCCAGGATAAACGGAGCTAAACTAAAACCTGATCTGAACAGAAAATGTGTTCAAACTCGTGCGTAAAAGTCTCAAAAAGGAGGACGACTTATTCAAGCACAATCTGTCCAATATCAACAATTCTATTCAACTTTATTACAGACTCAGAGGGACACAATAAAAGAACAATAATAACAAAACAATAACAATGACAACGGTGAGTTTAAAAAACACAGCTATAGCAGCACCTCCACATCCTCTCCACTGATCACCAATGAACTTACGTGACGTCAACCCAAGACACAACTACGTTATTCACCCCACTTAATTCAGTCCACAGGGGATGAACAACAAACTATATCAATTTAGTCCGTACGAAAATCCAAATCTACAACGTTTACTGTCTGTTCATGTCATCGTCATCAGACAAGTTCCTCTGTAAATAATGCACAAGACATTGTTTACTTGTAACATACGCCACATATATTTGACAAATAAAATCAGGACATTTTTTGTACTTTTATCCTCCTTTGGTTCTAAACAGATCAGAAACTATTTCAATGCATTGTATTTGACTCACTGAGCTCCAGGTGCCACAGCATCAACAATGTTCAAGTTCATATACAGGTTAACGCTTTGGAAAATAGGAACTATTATTTAGAAGGAATCACATCAGTTTACATAATTATCTTTTTATTTCAGTGACAGCAATTTTAATAAGAAATGTTGGGCAGAAGTTTATTTTATTTGATTTTTTTTAAGCTGCTGAAGAAGTGACATAGATAAGTAAAGTTCACAGCAGTTTGAATCATTTCCCCATTAAACTTAACACTGTCGCACGGCAACAGTTTTAAAATTGTTGTCCTTCTTCTATGTCACTTCCTGTCAGTGTCCAATAAGGAAGTGAAACTATAAAACATCACTAAAATGACAAACTAAAGAAAACTGGGAACAATCTTTAGCTAAATCTGTTAGCAAAGACTGGACCTCATGTGTGTGGCCCCTCAGACTGTGACCTCATGTGTGTGCCCTCAGAACTGTGACCTCCTCATGTGTGTGCCCTCAGACTGTTGATCATGTGTGTACCCTCAACTCAGTGCGGCTGATCGGGGGGCGGAGCCCGTAGTTCAAGGCTCTGCAGATCCAGGACCAGTCCTGCCCAGTCCATCGGGCGGGGTCCGTGTGGGGGCCTTGGAAGACCGTCGCGGGGTCAGAGGTGCTGTGCAGGAGCTGGGGCTGTGGGGCTCTGTCCTCCAGGGGCGCTCTCTCCTCTGGGGCAAGAAACGTCCACTGTGAGGGAAACGAGGTCAGCTGATGGAACTGTAAACGACCAGGACCGGCCCAGAGACCTGCCCCACACCAACCTCACCTGCAAAGGTATAGGGGGCGGGGGGCAGCGGCGGGCCGGAAAGGGGCGGGCTCACCTGTGTTGTGTCCAGAGCACTGAGGCTGGTGGGAGGGGCAGTTCGCTTGTGAGGGGACGGTGGGAGGCGAGGGGAGCTCAGAGGAGAGGTGGGAGACGAGTGACGCCCTATAAATGCTCCCTGGCACCTGGAGGCGGCGGCCGTCGTGTGTCGAGACCTGGACTGTTGGAATCTGCTGTTTCTTCTATACAAAAAACGAGAGTCGGGTCTGACAGTAAAGTGTGGGCGTCTAACGCTGCTATGGAACGAAGAGCTTGTGGAGAGACTGTCTCTACATCATGACTCATCACCTTCCCATCCTCCAGTTTTGTTCAGGGTTGGTTTAAATCCAGAGTTTCTTCTTTTTCTCTTCTCACAATCTCTGCTCAGAGTCAGTATCATGAATGTGGTGCTGGCCCCTAGAGGAGGACACAGATATCCTCCTACTCCCATTGCCGAGGCGGGGAGTAGGGTCTGTTACTTTTACCTCAAGTACTTTTATGTAACTGTTTCACTAACTTGCATGTAGATGGTATACACAGTACTTTTACTTCTACTGCAGTAGTTTATGTTGAAGTAACAGCTACACATAAAAACTACTTCAATCTTATATATTTGCTATCTAACATGACTTTCCTTTGGCTAAAGTTTTTATGTATTTATTTGAAACATAATTTGTTGTTTTCTCATTAACATGAAAACAAACATGAATCAGACTTTACTCCAAACAGTTTACTCGAGTATTTCACCAAGTACTATGTACTTTACTGGAGTAGCTGTTTGGGTCAGTACTTTGAATCTACTTGAGTGAAATGCATTTTAAAGCAGCCTGACTCTTTATTCCAGTGAATACTGAGGCCCCGGCCCATTGCGTCATTAAGTCACATGACCTTTTGCTCGGATCATTTCTCTGTCATTTTGAGGACAGGCATAAATATCGTCATGAGCTGTTTACTCTTTCATTCATTCATCTCTCATTTGACAATGTACCACTTGTATATGGTTTACTGCGGTAAATTGCTATATTTAAGGTTTCTGTTCGTCTCTCAGGAGAAACAACTAGTGCTTCAAAAATTTAAAAGTACGAAAACACAGGTGTGCGTGCACGCATTTCAAACTTTAGTGTTGGCTACCGATAGTACAGGTTTATACAATACAGTATATACCAATATTTACATCCGTGCACTGTGCGCGTTTGAAAGAAAAGAACGAATTCCACGACTGTCCTATGAGAAGTTTAGTCCACACACTGAGACGTTAGCGTCACGCGAATGGAGATGGTGGACACTCTCAACAACGGACAACAGGGATCAAGAGAGTGGCGAGCAAGGCCTCTACCGCACCGTCGAAGGATCATAAGTCAGAGGAACTTTGCGGAAATCCATGAGGGCATTTAACGGTTCTAACACAGGACTGGAATGCCTCACGAACCCTGTGGCCAAACCTGGCCTGCGTAATGCATGCATTGTGTCAGTTTACAAGAACAATGCCTAGTACAGCTTTAAATAACAACCATGGCAGTGTTGGCAATCTCCAAATACGGCATAATAATCAATGCATTTAAACAACACATTTAACACCAATTGACAGTATCAAATTACTGAAAGGCAATTTCAGATAAAAAATAGACCGGTTCAAAAACATATCCGAGGAGCTAGTGGAGCTAACCACACGGGCATGGTACATGTACAGGAATTCATCATAGTAGCTACTTTAGCAACTTGGCAGTAACCTGCTTACAATAAGGCCAGGATGAATGAGAGTTGTGTTTTTGAGAGTGCAAATGGGGGACGACGGATGGAAATTTTAGCCCAAGGGCTAACAATCCGGTTGTGGACTTGTTCATTAACTTGCACTGTCCCTACCAAATAAACCAATAAATAAATAAATACGGAGTTTGTGCCAAAACACATAAATACGGCACAACAATCAAAACAATATTTATATGCACAATCGTGGCAAAGATAAAAAACAACAACATTAAATGGTAATTCAATAAGCATGCGACACTCACCGATCCCATTCAAAAACAAGGCACCGGTCACTATTAAGTGTCGCGGTGGAACCACCCTGGTGAGGAGCACAACATGTCAAACCCATTCATAGCAGCACGCGATGTAAGCGGGAGATGACCTTTTTCACATTTCCGCATGTTAAACGGAAGTAACGCGCTACAAATCCGGGTGGCTTTAGTTGCATTTAAGGCCCTCGAAGGTAAAATGGCTCAAGTTTTCGTGCCGTTGCTTTGTTTCTGTTCCCGTTTGCTTCTCGTGGGGCAAGAAAACAACTATACCTCTCTCTTATCACGCTTTTCCGATGGGACTCGGCCCAAAGGAGGCAGTGAATTGAAGCAGTTAGAGGGTCCAGACATCTGCATAAAGCTAGGGACTTTTGTATGCAGCCAGCACTCACTAATCGCAGGGGAGACTTCGGCCTCAAAATCAACAACTCTCTTCAACAATTCCACGGACACATCCTCATTGAAGGTACGCTTGTTACTTATTTCATTAATTATCCCCAAAAGCCTTAATTACCACCATCTTGTGGCCCACAATCCGTAGCTGATTTTACAGTTGCTAATACTTAGCCTTTTTTTCCCCCCTCTTTCATCTTCCCATAGAAATAATGAAAATATGTGTTATTTATTAATCTGCTGACATGTCTTTACTTTAAAAAAATATATTTGTACTATTGGTAACTAGATAGGAAATAGACTTGACAGTCCATTGATCTTAGACAAAACCTCACCATTGGTCAGTTTTTTCACAAGTCTTAAGTTGCTGATCATATAAACCCACTACTACCTTAATCATGTTAAGCTGAAGTCATGTGGACAATTCCAAAAAGATTTTCCATTCAAATAAAAGAATACGGAATTAAGCTATAATAGTTATAGTGAACATTACATTTGCGTTTTCCCCCCAACATTAAATTCCATGTTATTCCCTATGTTTGTGTAACAGATTATGCATTTCAAAGACTGACTGAACGTTGTCCACTGTTGTGACCAGAGACACCGTGCACCAATGGTTCATCTCTTCTTCAAAGTAGAAGCAAAGTGCCACCCTGTGTCTTGAAACATTGAAGACTATCAGACTGCAGTAGACTTGTTTTTATCTCTCCTCT